>CM074723.1:24503528-24953528 GCA_037306005.1 Rhinophrynus dorsalis
TACAACAACATTAAGGCGGAAATAACAAGTCCCCTGTACTAGGGAAAATCGAGGATGAACTACAACAACATAAAGGCAGAAATAACAAGTCCCCTGTACTAGGGAAAATCGAGGATGAACTACAACAACATAAAGGCGGAAATAACAAGTCCCCTGTACTAGGGAAGATCGAGGACGAACTACAACAACATAAAGGCAGAAATAACAAGTCCCCTGTACTAGGGAAAATCGAGGATGAACTACAACAACATAAAGGCAGAAATAACAAGTCCCCTGTACTAGGGAAAATCGAGGACGAACTACAACAACATAAAGGCGGAAATAACAAGTCCCCTGTACTAGGGAAAATCGAGGATGAACTACAACAACATAAAGGTAGAAATAACAAGTCCCCTGTACTAGGGAAGATCGAGGCCGAACTACAACAACATAAAGGCGGAAATAACAAGTCCCCTGTACTAGGGAAGATCGAGGCCGAACTACAACAACATAAAGGCGGAAATAACAAGTCCCCTGTACTAGGGAAGATCGAGGACGAACTACAACAACATAAAGGCGGAAATAACAAGTCCCCTGTACTAGGGAAGATCGAGGATGAACTACAACAACATAAAGGTAGAAATAACAAGTCCCCTGTACTAGGGAAGATCGAGGCCGAACTACAACAACATAAAGGCAGAAATAACAGGTCCCCTGTACTAGGGAAGATCGAGGCCGAACTACAACAACATAAAGGCAGAAATAACAAGTCCCCTGTACTAGGGAAGATCGAGGCCGAACTACAACAACATTAAGGCGGAAATAACAAGTCCCCTGTACTAGGGAAAATCGAGGATGAACTACAACAACATAAAGGTAGAAATAACAAGTCCCCTGTACTAGGGAAGATCGAGGACGAACTACAATAACATAAAGGCGGAAATAACAAGTCCCCTGTACTAGGGAAGATCGAGGACGAACTACAACAACATAAAGGCGGAAATAACAAGTCCCCTGTACTAGGGAAAATCGAGGATGAACTACAACAACATAAAGGTAGAAATAACAAGTCCCCTGTACTAGGGAAGATCGAGGACGAACTACAATAACATAAAGGCAGAAATAACAAGTCCCCTGTACTAGGGAAAATCGAGGATGAACTACAACAACATAAAGGTAGAAATAACAAGTCCCCTGTACTAGGGAAGATCGAGGACGAACTACAATAACATAAAGGCAGAAATAACAGGTCCCCTGTACTAGGGAAGATCGAGGCCGAACTACAACAACATAAAGGCGGAAATAACAAGTCCCCTGTACTAGGGAAGATCGAGGCCGAACTACAACAACATAAAGGCGGAAATAACAAGTCCCCTGTACTAGGGAAGATCGAGGACGAACTACAATAACATAAAGGTAGAAATAACAAGTCCCCTGTACTAGGGAAGATCGAGGATGAACTACAACAACATAAAGGTAGAAATAACAAGTCCCCTGTACTAGGGAAAATCGAGGATGAACTACAACAACATAAAGGCGGAAATAACAAGTCCCCTGTACTAGGGAAGATCGAGGCCGAACTACAACAACATAAAGGCGGAAATAACAAGTCCCCTGTACTAGGGAAGATCGAGGCCGAACTACAACAACATAAAGGCGGAAATAACAGGTCCCCTGTACTAGGGAAGATCGAGGCCGAACTACAACAACATTAAGGCGGAAATAACAAGTCCCCTGTACTAGGGAAGATCGAGGACGAACTACAACAACATTAAGGCGGAAATAACAAGTCCCCTGTACTAGGGAAGATCGAGGCCGAACTACAACAACATAAAGGCGGAAATAACAAGTCCCCTGTACTAGGGAAGATCGAGGACGAACTACAACAACATTAAGGCGGAAATAACAAGTCCCCTGTACTAGGGAAGATCGAGGCCGAACTACAACAACATAAAGGCGGAAATAACAAGTCCCCTGTACTAGGGAAGATCGAGGACGAACTACAACAACATTAAGGCGGAAATAACAAGTCCCCTGTACTAGGGAAGATCGAGGCCGAACTACAACAACATTAAGGCGGAAATAACAAGTCCCCTGTACTAGGGAAGATCGAGGCCGAACTACAACAACATAAAGGCGGAAATAACAAGTCCCCTGTACTATGGAAGATCGAGGCCGAACTACAACAACATAAAGGCAGAAATAACAAGTCCCCTGTACTAGGGAAGATTGAGGCCGAACTACAACAACATAAAGGCAGAAATAACAAGTCCCCTGTACTAGGGAAGATCGAGGCCGAACTACAACAACATTAAGGCGGAAATAACAAGTCCCCTGTACTAGGGAAGATCGAGGCCGAACTACAACAACATTAAGGCGGAAATAACAAGTCCCCTGTACTAGGGAAGATCGAGGCCGAACTACAACAACATAAAGGCAGAAATAACAAGTCCCCTGTACTAGGGAAGATCGAGGCCGAACTACAACAACATAAAGGCAGAAATAACAAGTCCCCTGTACTAGGGAAGATTGAGGCCGAACTACAACAACATAAAGGCAGAAATAACAAGTCCCCTGTACTAGGGAAGATCGAGGCCGAACTACAACAACATAAAGGCAGAAATAACAGAAAAGTGGAAGGAACACAGTGAAAATGTACTTATCCATATGAAAGATCATCACTGCATGGGACCCTTGTGATTAATAATTAATATATGTACCTATATATAATAATAAATAAATACACAACTCCAATGGGTTCATTTTCTCTAGGCATCAATTACATAGAAAGCTATATTATAAAGAGATTTACATTCATAGTAGTGCAATTCCTTCAAACTATAGTAGGCAAACTATTTCCCTTCTTTACCCCTGATTTCATCAAGTTGCCCACAGTCAATCCAATGTTACCTGATATTCCAAGCTGTCCACCAAACAAAGGGGATGGGAAGGCAGGAAATAGGGGAGGGGGAGAAGACACAGGAGGAGAGACACAGCCTGGAATCCACAGGATAAGAAGAAAACTAAACTAGAGCAGCTGTGCTCCAAACTTTACCTACCTTCTAGCCACGCCCCCTTATTTCCTATTGGCTAAATGCTATGATGTCACAAAACACACCCCGATCCATTTTCTAGTATGTGGACAGGTCACCACAGCTCTCACCACCACCGACCATCCCAACGTGTATCGCCTCCCCTGACAAAGCCTCTCTGCCTCTCGAAGCCAATGACGATGCCCAATTATTTACAATGAGGCTTTAACCCTTTGAGTGCCAGAGGGATATGTACCCCTTTGGCACTCAAAGAGTTCATCTTATGAATGCTATAGAAGTCTCAAACCTATTGCTAAGCAATGAGTTGGAGACATCTCAGCATTTTAAATGGCTAAAATTAAAAAAAATAATAATGGAAATTAGGGAAATTTTATTCTTTCAGTATGGCATAGTTGACGAATCATAATGATCAATAAGGCTTATGCAGTAAAGACCTGCAGGAATTCTGGGTCAAACCAGCTGCACCATAAGGGACATATAAACAGTCCCCAAATTCCAAAAATATTTAAATGGTGCTTTTAAACCCTCGGTTGCTAGCATTGAGCATTGAGAAGTGATGGAGGTGTCTATAGCTTTCAGTCTATTGTCTATCATTACTGATGAAAAAAAAAGATACATTAGTAGTAGCGTGCAGTGCCAGGATATTGGTATGTAATAAAAGGGGTATTGACTCACGGGAGGAAGATATTATTCTGCTTCTTTACAGATCCATGGTAAGATCCCACCTTGAATATGGTGTTCAATTCTGGGCGTCTTTTCTGAAAAAGG
Organism: Rhinophrynus dorsalis; assembly: GCA_037306005.1. Classification (NCBI taxonomy): domain Eukaryota; kingdom Metazoa; phylum Chordata; class Amphibia; order Anura; family Rhinophrynidae; genus Rhinophrynus; species Rhinophrynus dorsalis. Next base: position 24,507,329 of record CM074723.1, read on the forward strand.
ACATTATGGAACTGGAGAAATTGCAGAGAAGGGCTACAAAACTAAGGGGAATGGAAGGTTTTAGTTATGAAGAAAGGCTAGAAAAGTTAAACTTGTATACACTAGAGAAAAGGCGTCTCAGAGGGGATATGATAACACTATATAAATGTGTTCAGGGTCCATACAAAGGGCTCTCCAAACACCTGTTCATTAACAGAACAGGACAAAGGACAAGGGGCCACCCGCTTAGACTTGAGGAAAGGAGATTTCATCTACAACAGCGGAAGGGTTTCTTTACCGTAAGGACAGTAAAGGTATGGAATTCACTGCCTGAGGAGGTGGTGCTATCGAATACAGTAGATGCCTTTAAAAAGGGCCAGGATACTTATTTAAAAGAGCAGAACATAGAGAGCTATGTACGTTAGAATTAGGATTAATATTTAGTTAGGGCTTGTTGTTCCAAGTAGAAATCTGATTGCCATTTGGAATCAAGAAGGAATGTTTCCCCCCATTCAAAGCAGAATTTGAAATTGTTGTATTGAGGGTTTTTTTGCCTTGTTTTGGATCAACGACAGTAAACAGGAATAGGAAAAGGGTTGAACTTGATGGACGCAAGTCTTTTTTCAACCTAAACTACTATGTATGTAACTATGTAAAAATCTTCATTTAAATCATTAGGAATCTTTATTTGCCACTTATGGACAGTGGACAATGGTGGACAGTGAAAGAAGACTTACATAGATAGCAACAAAGGGTGGGGTTCAAGAAATGCGCTAAAGCTGCAGAAAAAGAGAAGGGGAAAGAGCAGCACGGGCTCACCTGTGTATATCATCCTCACTTTAAAAACCATCACCAACACCCTTAAAGGAGCAGTAAACTTTTTTTATGAAAACATATTTTATAGATCATTTCCTGCTGAATAAAACAAGGTCACTCCCACTGCTGTCAGATGTTTTATTCAAAATGTATAGCAGTTCAAATAATCAGGAAGTGAATTTACTGTGTTTACTTCCTGATAGTTCTAACTGACAGGAAGTGACTCAGCAGTTTCTATCACATTCTATGGAGAACTGTATGTCTATGACTTTTCTGACTTTCCTCTCCATTAGAATCTAACAGGAAATCTAATTAGAATTTGACCACTAGAGGGCACTGCTAATATAAAAAACATGGGTTTAAACTGTAATAACTCTGGAAATATAAATCTCTCAGCAGTGGGAGTACCCTTATCTTACTCAATAGGAAAATCCCTACAATGTATATTTTTTTCATAAAAAAGTTTACTGCTCCTTTAAGGTGCGCACTCACAAGATTATTGGCTGGACTGTGGCATATACCAATTCCAGCAGGCAGGAGGCTGATGATATTTTAACTGCCTCCAGATGCAGTATACAAATCCAAATTCCTTGCAATTTGTGGCTGCTCCTTCGTTACAAGCTCTCCCAGGTGGAATAAACAATGCAAACACCAACAAAAACAAAAAAGGGGGTATAGAGAGTGCTATATAATATGATAACATTATGAATATATGTGAAACGGTATCAAGTAAAAAACTTACATTTGCATATGGTCAGACGACTGATACCAGACAGTCTGACAAATCTGCTTGTGGAGACCTCAAGCCAGTCTCTATTCGGGTATCAAACAGTCAAACTCCAATTGAAGGCAAGGCGGCTGCTTCCGTTCATGGTTGTATATAAATCCTAAAGGCATTTATCTTGTGCAAATGGATATTGCACATGTTCTAATCCAGGAAGACATATACCGAAAGTATCTTGAATTGCGCATAAAAATAAACTTTTATGGCAACATTACACAGACATATAAAATTGTGCACAATAGGACTTCCTCCATTAGGCACAAAAAGAAGAAAGGGGACAAACAGAGGTGCACCTGTGCACATCAATAACATATTCTTCGACCACCACCAAGCACCCAGTAGATATACACTCACAATTCAAGTAGCTGATTACTGGCATATGCCAAAATCAGCCTTCATACGTCTGGTGTTAATTCCTGTCCTCAGTAACAGGTACACTGAATGGATACGTCCGCAGCTCTCTCCTGCAAACACACCTCCCCAACAGCTATATGAGATGTATATGAATAGCCAAAAAAAAAAAAAAAATAGAAAAAACAGGAGGGGCGCCAAATAGTGTATTATAGTTATACAACAAAATAAAATAGAAGCCAGTAGAAAATTACTCACAAGTAGAATGGTTAGGCTGCTATCAGTCAGTCTAACAAATATGCATCCGGAGAGCATAAACCCATCTCCGTTCGGGTTAATCTTACGTGTCCGAAGTCAATCCAGAGGAACAAATATAAACTACTCAGGCGGAGGATTCGTATCCGTAGAATTACGTTTTTTAAAAATATAAAATTCAACGGCTTGTCTGCTAACTAGTTTCGCAGTTTACCACCACTTTGTCAAAGCTGCAAAGCCCCAATACAAACATTACAAACAAAGGATTACAACATAATGTGCAAATTTATTTGCTAGTGATTTCCACACTCATAATAACAATTTCACAAGTTTCTTGTATCCCAATCAGACTAACATTCTTGATGAGGCTAAAAAAAAGACATGCGTCCATCAAATTCAGTTCATGCCCACTACTGTTGATTCAGAGAAAGGCAAAAAAAAATTAATTGAAGCCATTTTCAATTAAGCCTCAAGTGTATAAAAAAATTCTTTACTGACTCGATATGGCAGCCAAATAGTTCCCTGGTTCAACATCCTATCTGCTTGAAGCTAACTGTCATAATTCTCAATATTGTTCTGAGTTAGAAAAGTATCTATTACTTTTTGGAAAGCAATTACAGTATCTGCAAGCACAGCATCCTGAGGCAAAGAATTCTATTACTTTTCTGACTTCATGTTCCTCTCTCAGCTCTTTAAGTAAATAGTTCCTCAGAGAGTTCTTTGTATTGACCGCAGATATATGTGTAACTAGTAATCATATCCCCCCTTAGACATCTGTTCTGTAATGTAAACAAACCTGGTTTGGCTAGGCTGTCTTTATAAGTCAGATCCTCCAATCCCTTTATCAGTTTTGTTGCATGTGTCTACACTTTTTCCAGTTTAATAATGTATTTTTTAAGAACTGGTGCCCAAAATTGTAATTCATATTCTAGGTGATGACTCAACAAGGATTTATATAGAGGTATAATGATATTCCCATCCTATCCATCTGTACTGCTTTTTAGATATGGTAGTAACCTATTTGCTCTTGCAGCAGCTGAGTGACTGCGCACTATTATGCAGTGTATATCAGTACTCCTAAATCTTTCTCTAGTAGTTTCCAATTTAATGCATATGTGAAATGTTTGTTTCTCTAGGCAAAATGCATAACCTTACATTTATCTATATTAAATCTCATCAGCCAATTGTCTGGCCATTCACACCATTTATCCAAATATTTCTGCAGAGAAAATACATCGATCTCTGTGTATATTTCCATATACAGCTTAGAGTCACCAGCAAAAATTGAGATTCTCACTATTTTCAATACCCACTTCTAGCTACAAAGCATTAGGCCACCTAGCTACAAAGCTACCCACTTCTAGCTACAAAGCATTAGGCCACCTAGCTACAAAGCTACGCACTTCTAGCTACAAAGCATTAGGCCACCTAGCTACAAAGCATTAGGCCACCTAAAACTTTAGACAAACTTGAAAATATTCCATTTACAAAAACTGTATGACATCTATCATTTAGCCAGTTCTCTGTCCATGCACATATATATCCTACCAATTCAAAGCTTTTTAATTTATGCAGTAACCTGTTGTAGGACACAGTATCAAAGCCTTTTGCAAAACCCAAGTATACTTCATCAATAGCAACACACTTGTCCAAATTACTACTTACCCTTTCATAAAATGCAAGTAAATTAGTTTAGCATGATCTATTCTTCATAAAAACATGCTGGCTCCTAATAATAATATTGTTGGTCATCACATAGTTCTGAATACTATTAGTTAGTAAACCTTCCATTATCTTACGCACTACAGAAGGTAACCTCACAGGTCTATAATTTCCTGGTTTAGATCTTACCTCTTTTTTGAATAATGGTACTACATCAGCTTTCCTCCAAACACCGGGCACTATGCCCAATAAAAGGGAATAAATAAATATTAAGATGGGTCTTTCTATTACTGAACTAAGTTCCTTAAAGGGATAGCAATGTTTCAAAATAAAAGCAGCTCCAATTAATCTTCATAGTATTTGGGCCATGGAGAGTGTTATTTCAGTTCTGTCAGAGTTGTAGTTCAAGAGTAATTGAATGAAAAAGTATCCATCTCCTGCCCCTTTTACCTAGTGTAAACCACCTCCTCTCAGATATGGAATCTGGTCTTAAGACCAGACAGCTCACAGCAAGGGACAATCTTCTTACTGTGATCAAAAGGAAAACCCTGCCCCCTTGACAGGTTTTTCAGGTTTTTCCTTATGATCACTGAAGATTGTCCCTCTCTGTGATCCATCCGGACAGTCTTTCTGCTCTGAGTTGAGCAGTGTTACATCAGTAAAAGGGGCAGGAGGGGGATACTTTATCATTGAATTACTCTTGAACTACAACTCTGACAGTATTGAAATAACACCCATGGCCCAAATACCTTGAAGATTCATTGGAGCTTTTTATTTTGAAACATTACTATCCCTTTAAGTATCCTTGGGCACATGCCATCAGATCCAGGTGCTTTATTCATCAGAACATTTTCCAGTCTCTTTTGGACTTAAGTGTTTCTCATAACAAATTACAAAGGATACCATATTGTGGTCACTCCTGCCTAAATGTTCCCTTGACTGTATATTGTATACCATGCCAAAATAGTTTGAGAACATTAGGTTCAGGAAGGCCTCTTTTCTAGGGGTGACCATCAGTGTATGTATGGTTCTGTGACTTCCAATGGGATGGTGGAACAAAGGCTTAGGTGACCATTAGAGTACAGTATGTGGTATTACCAGTGAGCCAGTGGAACAAGGCTTGGGTGACCATCAGTTTATGTGTTGCTCTGGTTTTATCAGTGGGCCAGTGGAACAAGGCTGGGATGATTATCAGTGTATAGTATTTATGGCTCTTTGATTACCAGTGGGACAGTGGAATAAGATTTGGGTGACCATCAGTGTAGGTGTGGTCCTGCGATAAACAGTCAAAAACTTAAAGATTGAAAGAATTCCCTGTTAATGGTTATCTGAAATTTTAACCTAATAATGTGGTCTGAAGGCCTCTGGAATTGACGGAGTTACATTACCTTTACACATTAGCATCTTGATGCACTGATATTGATACTATTGCAATGCGTTGCATACCCCTCTGGCACTAAAAGGGTTAACTCATTGGATGCTGCTCAATGGAGATCTCACTAGCATACATGGGGTTAAAGAGTTTGGTCGTTTGGGTTCCATGATGATTTTATGTGGAAACAAAGGCTTCTGCCACCAGCAGACATTGGAGAACTACAGTCTTATTACATCAGCCTCCATGAGCATTTTAAGCAATCTGCTGTGTCTGCCACATCATTTTGCTCAGTAATTTTGAGCTTTTATAGCAGCTCAGCAATGTGTCTTTCAAAGCTGGAACATGTTGTGAAGTGTAGCATATCTCACTGTATGCAGGCATGCCCCTCATCATTCAGCTATGTTACAGTAATCAGACAGCTCTTTGATAAGCAGAAGACAGATACAAGTCAAATGATAACCTTAAAATAAGTTTATTAAAGACAGCTAAAAAATAAAAAGTGCATATCAATATGTATATCTATCTATCTATCTATCTATCTATCTATCTATCTATCTATCATTTTTTATTTTAGAATGGTACAATTCCATTTGTAATTATTTATCTTTTCGATTGATAAATAAGTAGGACATCTTATAATTTAACCCCAGGACCACACCATGGTTCTGGGGTTTCCTTGGGTACAAAAATATAACCCCAGGATAGATTGGCACACTTGTGATGTTTTGGCCTGGTCCCCACAATGCAAGAAGTCTTGTCTATCTTGTCCTGCGAGAGTCACTCAAGCTTTGACTCCACTCCTTCCAGAGGAGTATACGTCATTTATAGATGTTTTCAGCGAAAGTCAGGCCAAGGTCCAACCTCCTCATTGGCCGTATGATTGTTCTTTGGAATTGTTGCCTGGCACTACACCCCTTGTCTGTGGAGGAAAATGAGGCCATGGATGAATATGTGTCAGAGGCATCATTCGTAAATTCACATCCCCCGCTGGTGCTGGATTCCTTTTTGTCAAGAAAATGACGGAGAGCTACGTCCATGCATTGACTTTCATGATTTGAATAAAACTGTTGGTTAAGAATGCTTATCCTATCCCCCTGATCACTGAACTCTTTGACCGTGTCAAAGGATGTAAAATATTCACGAAACTTGATCTGAGAGCTGCGTACAACTTGGTGCGAATAAAAGAAGGGCACGAGTGGAAGACAGCGTTCAATACCCAGAGTGGGCACTATGAATACTTGGTCATGCCCTTTGGGTTGTGTAACGCTCCAGCTTTCTTTCAAGAGTTCATAAATGATGTTTTACGAGAACTCCTTCAAAGTTGCTTGGTTGTGTAATTGGATGACATCCTCATTCACTCTCTTACATTGGAGACTCATCAGTCGGGCCGACTGTACTACTTTCAAGGCTGAATGTATGACTTGTGCTCAAAACAAGTCACCTAGACACCTGCCAGTTGGCTTTCTTCAGCCAATGGCCAATGGGGAACGCTCCTGTTCACATCTATCCATTGACTTTATGGTCGAACTCACAAGTTCCATGGGTTGTACAGTCATTCTTATGATTGTGGACAAATTTTCTAAGATGGCTCACTTTGTGCCACTTAAAAGTTTACCATCCACGCAGGAATTGGCGGTGGTATTTGCTAAAGAGGTCTTCCATCTCCATGGCATATCTAAAGTAATTGTGTCCGATAGAGGAAGCCAATTTGTGTCCCAATTCTGGAGGTGTTTGTGTTCTCAAATGGGTATCTAATTGGCATTCTCCTCCTTGTATCTTCTACAGTCCAATGGTGCAGCAGAAAAGTCAAACCAAGCCTTGAAACAGTTTCTCTGCTGCTATATCTCTGACCATCACGATAACTGGGCTACCCTGTTACCTTGGGCGGAGTTTGTCCGGAATAGTGCTGTTAACTCTTCTACAAAGAGTTCCCCGTTCTTGGCTAATTATGGGTTCCATCCCTTAGCTCTCCCCGAGACCTTCCGAGCACAAGAAATTCCGGCTCTGGACGAGCATTTAAGGGCGCTCCGTTCCTCGTGGGTATGGGTACAGAATACCCTACTTGATTACGTGCAACGACAAAAAAGGCAGTCTGACTGTAGGCGACTGCCAGCACCTACCTTCCAGGTAGGAGACAGAGTGTGGTTGTCTTCCCATAACGTGCACCTCCAGGTTCCTTGTAACAAACTGGGTCCTTGATTTGTCCTTTCCAGGTGTTGCTCAAATTTAACCTGGTGGCTTATGCATTGGAACAGACAATATGCGCATCCATAATGTCTTCCATGTCTCCCTGCTGAAGCCCTAGTTCTGCAACCGGAATACCTCTGCTCCTGTCCATCCTACTCCCATGAGAGTTGCAGATCACAAGTATGAAGTTCAAAATATTCTGGACTCCAGTTTGGTTCGAGGGTGCCTAAAGTACTTCATTCTTTGGAAGGGATACGGTCCAGAGGAGTGCTCCTGGGTTCCAGCTGGAGAAGTTCCTGTTTTAGTGTGCAGATTTCATGTGCGATTTCCTGACAAACCTCGGCAGGCTCCACGGAGGGGGGCCTTTGAGGGGGGTACTGTCATAACTTACCTTGTTTCCAGTGCCGCCTTTTAAGAGATGCTCGGCGTCTTTCCACGCGTTATCTGCAGGCGCAAGGCTTCAGAGTGAAATAGGCCTCTGTTTTATTCCATGCTTCCTGTAGTCTCCTCCTACCTACTTCCTTCCTCTGAGCCTGCTCCTCCTACCTACTTCCTAAGGAGGGATTTAAAGGGCAGTCTGAGTCCTGACTAAGTTGCCCTTGCGTTGTTGTTCAAAGCAGTTCTATTACCGTGGGTTCTGTGTATGACCTGACTTGTCTTCCATCCAACCTGGTGCTGACCTGTGGCTCTGTCTGACTATTCTTTTGTCTATCCCTATAGTGGACACCCAACCTGGTGCAGATCTGTGGCTCTGGCTGACTACCTGAACTGTGTGTGACCTGGAATGTGATGTTCTGAACGTTTGTTTTTTGGCACCTAACTCTGAGCTGGCTTGCTAAAAGTGCTCCAGGCTTATTTCCTTGTTTGAAATAGATCTGTTTAGCGTGAAAAAATGTCCACTCTACCTTTGCTAACAAAAGCGTTTTAATTTCTCTACGAAGATGTTATAGTTTTTGGAGTGTCTCTAGGTCAAGGGAAGATTTGTGTGAGGATTCATTTTAGGCTATGGCTCATCTATACATTTTAGGTGTTGCTTGTGGTGGTAGGTGGCCAATTTAATGAATTTCCCCCTAATGATCCATTTATGGGCTTCCCATATGAGTATTGGTGACATGGCTGCTGAGCAGTTTTCTCCTATATCGTGTTCTATGGTGCACCAGATTTTCTTTTTATGTCAAGATCTTTCAGGAGGTAATCATCTAGTCTCCATTGCATAGGTGGTTTAGAATATGATGAATAATTGAGAAAAAGGAAAATAGGGGCATGGTCTGAACACATGATATTCTCAATGTCAGCTTTCACTACAAGTGGAAGTGATGCCTGAGGGACTAGTAGGTAATCTATTCTGGAGTAGAGTGAGTGTAGATGGGAGTAGAAAGTGAAATCCTTTGTGTCCGGATGGAGGATACACCATACATCTATGAGCCGAAAGGATTGCAATAGTGTAGTAAACCTTTTGATCATTTGCAGCAGATAAGAGGAAGAGCCTGAGGAACAATCAAGGATTGGAGTAAGTGGTAGGTTGAAGTCCCCTCCGAAAACAAGTGTCCCTTCCTGGAATTCTGCAAGTAAGCCTAGTGTGTTAGAGAGGAATACCTCTTGTGACTCATTAGGGGCATAGAGGGTTGCAGAAGTAAACATATGATTATTAATGGTGCCCTTAACGAAAATATAATGACTGTTAGGGTCCTTTGTTGAAGATAGTAAGATGAAAGGGGTATTTTTGTAAAATCAAATCGCCACACCACCCCTCTTTTCAGAGGAAAATCCTAAAAACGCTGCAGAGTAATATCTGCGGTGGAAGTCTTGCAAGGCTATCGACAGTTTTTTAGGTGAGTTGAGCCCTTTGACATTGTAGGATAGGACACACAGAGGATTTACTGTATTAGGAGCCATTAGATTCATATAGCAGAGTTTCGAATAAAATATATTCCTGCAGTGGTATGTAAATACTAAGAAGAAAATACTGTCATTGGTATATCACCACACCCAACCAAGGCCAGCCTAGGAGAGTAGCAGAGAGAGAAAAGAACGGGAGATGAACAGTGCTCCAACAAGGAACAGGAAAAGGAAAGAAAGAGCATAAGAGAGATAAGAAATAGAATATAAATTCCTACATTTTCTCTGACTGGGCAGGTGGATAGGCCAAAGCACACCTCCCTGAGTAAGTTGTACAGCAGAGAAGAGGAAGTATAGAAATGTGAGAACCATGCTGTGTAGAATCCCAGCAGGGTTCAAGATCGTCTAGTATGTGAAATAACATGGGGTCCATGCCCCAAGAAGCGAGTAATGCAACTAAAAATTAAGAGTGAACAAGTAACAGGTAATGAAGGGCTGTGTGCATCTGTCCAGGCCTACTTTGGTAGGAAGGGGAGGTTTCTCCACTAGTGGATAAAGGGCAACCGTAATCTCCATAAACAAATTGTAGGGAGAATGTCTCTATGATAACAAGCCAGGGTGAAAAAAAAGAAAAGAAAAACACCACTATAGATGATTATAAATTTAGGGGTTAAAGTCATCCGGGAATCACAAATTCGGCAAGCATATATGTAGAAGATTGGAGAGATGCCCTAAGCCGCTTTATAAGCAAGGGGAGCTAGTAACAGCAATTGTAATGTTACAGCGCAATGACTAAATTTATTGCATAACAATGTTAAAAGTATAGCAAGTCATGCGTTTTATACATGAAAGAGAAATCTTTTAGACAGTTGAGAGAAGAGGGGACTATGGCGATGAAATTCAAGATTCTGGAATGGAGCTGCCTAATCCCAATAACAAAATTAACAACGAAAATATCAAAATGTTATTGTAGTCAATGTGGAAAGCGTTATGGTTCTTAAATTAGCAATGTATTAGTGTATCACTGCTCCTTATCCCCTAGCCTCTCGTCCCTATGACCCTTACTGTACCAATCCCCTATTCTCTCAGTTCCCACATCTAAAGTGCAACATACACCAGGGAGAACCACTATATTAAAGGAATATGTACGAAATTGCTCCTCATCATCAATAACAAATATAGTCAACGTTATTACATGGTATTAACTAGAGATGACATGTGGCTTCCTGCCTGCGCCCCTCAATAGGAGGCCCGTGCGCCAAGCCAAAACGCCCCCCATCATTGTCAGATCAAAGAAAAAACAAATAAAGAGACCTGGCATCAGTCATGTTAGCCGTAGACCGTTGTATGTCATGCTACCACAAACAAGTCACATAGTACAACTAAACAAAGTAAGACACAGGAACAAAGTCAACCATTAGATTTTTGGGCCAGTTTTGCCGCCTTGACAGGAGAAGTTGGAGATCCCAGTACACATCTCTTCTTAGTAGCTACAGACCAAGTATCCTGAGTGTCCATGGATTCAGCCCAGTTAGTCGGTTCATCAGGGTTGTGATAAAATGATAGTTCCTCCGAAATCTTCAGGCCCATAGATTCAATAAATGCTTTATGGTCCCCTTGGAATTTCAGAACGTGAGTTTGGCCATCTTTGGTAGCAATGTTATATCTGATGTTTTGAGCTTGTGAAGCATGGTGATAGGCTTTGTCTATGCAGCACTGCATAGTAAACTGGGAGATATCTCTGTATATCAATATGTCAAAGTTCTCCAACCGGATAGGCGCCATATTTCTTGCCTCTTTCAGAATTTCGTCTTTGACTTTATATGAATTAAAATGGATGATAATATCTCTGGGTAAATCTTTAGCGGTGTGTTTTGGACACAGAGATCTCTGTGCTGGTCCATCAAAAACATCCTGGAGTCAGCAGCCTTGGTGAGGAATCGCCGTAGCCTGAGTAGAAAAGCAGGAAGATCTTCTGAGATGCCTTGGACACGGATGTTATTTCTCTGTTGACGGCTTTCAAGGTCATCTTGTTTCACAAGAAGTGACATGTGTTGTTTTTGTACCAATGATGCCTTGGCGATCATTTCACTGTGGAAAGCCAGCTAAGTTTCTCGGTCATTTTCCAAAAAAGTCAACTCTTCCGCCCAATTTAGCCATTTCTGACCGCATCTCTGACATTTCATTTTTCATAAAAAGTTTAAGGTCCGCAAAAAGCTAATACAGGTCCTTTTTATTTGTAGGGGTATCTAGTCCATCCCCCAGCGATTCTTCTCCTGATGTGCTATGCGTGTCTGAGAAAGCAGTGGCAGTCTCAGGCCTGCTGTGATGTGCAGCCTGTTTCTCCGCCATGTTGTATGAGACCGGAGAGTTCAAAGAGTCCCGTTTTTTTAGCAAAGTAAACTTGCAGATCTCTCTCCAGTTTAGGTTTTCAGGTTCTATGCTTCATTAACCTTTTAAGTGCCTGGGAGGTGTCCAATGCACTGCTACTGTTCCAAGAACATAATATAAACAGTCTTTTTACTATTATTTTTTACATCTTAAACTATTGTTTGCGGAGAGCTTTCTTTCAGAGATTGAGAAAGCAGTAATAGTGATAGAATGTAAAAAAAGATATAATGTTAAAAAGATAACAAAAAGAACACCGTTGTTTTAGAAATGGGACATCTCAGGTTTTTGGTTGAAGAGATTTTCGTTGAAGCACATTTTGTAGACCGTTGAAAGAAATAATTATTTTTAAATATTGCCATTTTGGCTCTGCTTTACAGCTGACATCAGGAGTTAGATGCAAATATATCTCAAACCATAAAGGTTTGAGAGATGGGACTTTCTTCAGATGCTTTATTTTTTTAACATCTACAATACTGCATAAACATATGGGCATTACTAACCCTTTAAAGGGATAGTAATGTTTCATAATACAAGCAGCTCTAATAAATCACTGTTCAGCCAGATCAGAAGGGAGGTGCCCAGGTAGACTGCAGAGAGGGACAATCTTCAATTAAGATAAGGGAAAAACCTGAAAAACTTGTCAAGGGGGGCAGGGCTTTCATCATTCTCATAGGAAGAAGATTGCCCCCTTTTGTTATCTGTCTGGTCTATGGACTGGATTCCACATCTGAGAAGAGATGGCTTACACTAGGTAAAAGGGGCGGGAGGGGAAATTTTGCTTGTGAATATCTCTCAAACTATAAAGGTTTGAGAGATAAGACATATCGTTCTTCATGTTTTTTTAATGCCTACAAAATAAAATAAAGATAAAACAAAGTATTATTATCCCTTTAAACAATGATAAGACAGTTACAAATGTTGTAACATATTCCTATTTGACAGCAGCCTTCTAAACTGGCATGGAGAACAGATTATACCAATACAACATCAAAATAGCTCTCTGGCACTCACAGGGTTAATGTGCTTTGAGAATGACAAACATGATGTTATGGTGCTGTGTAAATATTTATCCAGTGTGTTTACTAGCATTTTTTCTTTACCAGGCAATTCTGTAATTCTCTTGAGACTATGATTAACCATCTGTGTGCCAGAGGGGAGTATACAATGCATTGGACACCTCTCTGGTATACAGAAGGGTAAGACAGAGATGGGTAATGTGGGCCTCTCCAGCTATTGTTGAACTACAACTACCATCATTAAGGTTATTGTTCGGTACAGTGGCTCACAACTATACCAACTACAATCTCTGTGTAAAGGAGTAGCTCCCCTTCACCAAATTAACGAGTATTCAACTGCCAAAGTAATAAGAAGCTTCTGCTGCACGGACACACAGGATGTGCTTTGTGGTAGTAGCAGTTAAGATTGGGAGTGCACCATCAGATTTATTTTTATGTACTATTATGAATATAACTTCTGTGGGACACATAAAAAAAAATCAACAGTCAGCCTACAGAATGTGAATTCGGCCTACAGAATGTATTTTAATCACATCTGATCTAGATTCATACATGGATCTCTATCCATTTCATCCTCTATCTTACCTAGCTACGCTAAATAACAATATCTTTCTACAGTAGCTCTCCACTAGCGGTGGGGGAAAAGTGAACAAAATTTCCTGCATGACTTTTCGTAAAAAAAACAGACAATATGTCTCTTTTTTTTGCAAAAGTTTCTCTTTCTCGACAATGCAAAATGTCCTCATTTTGGCTATTCCAACACATTTTTTACCTTTTCAAACACATTTTTCTCAAATTCCAACAATTTTCGCCTGTTTCCTATGGTGCCACATTTCCCAGCACAATATTACTTCTTCTGAGGCCTGTAGTGGAGATATAAATAGCTGAAATTTGTGAGTCCTACAGTGTGATGATCTGACTGGGAGAGCCCAATGTAAGCTGCCTGAGATGTACCTTGCAGAGGGAAACCCCCACAAAGGAAAATCAGGCTGCTACTTAATATGTAAATAATAGACAACAGAAAACAAAACCATGAATACTCACATGGTAGACCTCAGTGAGCCGGGGGCTAGAATTCACAGGTTGGGGAGTGTAGCTAGTGAGGGGTGGCTACTCCAAGGAGGTCTTGCTGTGGCCTAGGCCATGTTAGAGGTGCCGTCCACAAAGCCAGATAACTGGATGACCACCTAGGACACAGACAACTACTCACTGAGTCAGGAATCAGCTTACGTAACCTACGATGGTATAGTTGTCTCTGTCATAGGTAGAGAACTGGAGCAGCAGTCTTAGAACCAAGGGGTGCAAAGTTATCACTCAAAGGAGGGTGGATAGGAAAACATCGAACTCGACTAGGGGGTCAACAGCGTTGAACTAGACTAAGTGGTCAACAGTGTTGAACACAACACACTGAGCACAGGAGAACCCCCGGAGTCGAAGGTAGAGTAGTCAATGAACCGGGTCAGTAAAAGGTGGGCAAAGACAGTACCAGGGATGAAATAGAAGAATAGATGAACAAGCCAGTGTCAAAACCAATCGAGCAAAGCGGTACACAATCAGCAGGCAGAAGAGAAGTCAAATAAACAGGCCAAGGTCAGAACCAACACAGAAAGTCGAATCAGAATCAATAGACAAAGACGAAGTCGAGGAAAGTCGGGTCAAACACCTGAAACAAGATGCTTGATACCAACAGGTATGATTTGATCGGGCATCACAACAAGGCAGGGAAACATGTACAAGGGAAAGTCAGAAAACCTGGCAAGAGAAAAAAGCAAAACCAGGAGGAACATGACATACAGTAACATATGTCTTGAAAAATGTGTTAGCATGCAGCATTAGAATCTCTTATGTGCTTAAAGCCCAAGATGGGCAAAATGTGAGTGCAATGATTGATCTTTGTTTTTATCATTTTTAAATACTTTTAAAACTACTACACTTAGTTTTGGATTTTCTCTTGTCTTTTGTCCAGTCTTTTACTTGTTGTAGCATGCAGTGTGCATTTGTCCTTTGCCCACAACACTAACTTCCTGCTTAAGTGACACTGGCACATATTCATGATGATGTCAAGTGCTAAAAAATAATAAATAAAGTACAACCTACAATGTGGCAGATGTGTATGGTAGTGGTGGTGGGGGACTGGCGTGGTGTGACTGATGTGTGTATGTATATTTGTATAGATTCCTACAGCAGTGTTTACCATTATCATGTTTGTTTCAAATGAAAGCTATCCTTCTTCTCAGATTACTGATACACATTACTTATTGGACTGGCCCAAAGTGTGGTAGATGGTGGCAACCCTTCTTCACATTCCTTCTCTGCCTCCTCCTCATCTGTCTTGATGTTAATACATGTGGCCTGGCCTTCTCTGTCATAGCATTAGAATCCTGAGTGAAGTGTCGCCACACTGTGGACTTCATGGACTGAGAGGTTCCTGAGGGTCTGCTACTACTACTGGAGCTAGATGTTGATGCAATTCTACTGCCACTACTACTAAGTGTCAGCACTTCCAGTAGAGGCACAAATCATATCTAAGGTTTTGGATGTTAATAACCTGTGTTGCTGTTGTTGTTGTTGGTTACTCAACATAAGTGTGTGTGTAACTGAGTGGGACCTGGACTTGGAAGTGGCGATGATGCTGATGATAACAGACTGGAAGACTGTGTACTTTTTGCCATCTTTGTTTGTCCAGGGTCAAAGTTTCCAATGGTTTTCTCAAATAGTTTATAGACAGGCACAGCATTCCTTTTCAGTGGTGGAAGACTGATTCTCTTCCTTTCTGCTAACTTTCTGGCCATGTCATCAACTCTCTCACTCTCAACTTCATCTGTATATGAAGAAGAGGAAGATGATGGAGGGATATATTCTAAATTTGCATCATCCTCATCAGCTATCATTAGGTCATCCTCAGCATCAGCATTGACCACCACTTCTTGCCCAATGCCCTTATATTCTTCTAGGCTTTTAGAGGTGCCAAACAATGTATTTTTACTTTTATTTTCACAAAGTTTGCTACTACTTTGAGGAGAGGTGTTTTGGTGCTTGTTTGTCTCACAGTCAGATGCAGCAGTTGGTTCAGCTGCTACACCTTCCTCCATTGTGCCATTGCCTTCATCAACACTAGAATGTGACTCATTGTCTTCTTCAGTGTTCTTATATGTTTTTTTTATAGTACTGTCACTGATGGTGGTTGTAGTGGCATCACTGGAACTTTCGGTGGGACCTTCATAAACTGCATCCACCCTGGGAAGAGACGGATCATCTACATTTATTGCAAGTGCTGCAGCAACCATTGCTGCAGTCAGTTTTTGAACTACCACTTTACTCCTAAGTCTCTGCTCCACCTTTCCCTCTCCTCTGCCCCTTGTGTGTTTGTTGGACATTACTCAACTACTATGTGTGTTTTTTACTCTCTACAGTACACAACTGATGGAGTGTGATGTCTTGTCTTGGCCCTCAATAAAATTCTCAATGTCATCTGCTATCTATCAAGTTTGCCTCAGTCACAGAGCTCACGTCAGGCTCCCAGTCAGTTGTCTGTCACCTAATATATTTATATGTTTAATTATTTATGTATTTTTGTTATTTTTTTTTTATCGTTTTTTTTTTTATTATTTTTTTAAGTTCTCCACCCTATCTTATCACAGTCAGTCCAAAAATAATAATAATAATAATAATTATAACTAAAAAACAAAATCAATAACTTCTTTCCACAGCACAGAGGCAATAAAAGCAAAATCAGCAAGCAAATTGGACCCCAGCTGCCTGTGTCTTGCCTGTCAGTCACACTGAGTTTTGGGTATTTGAGTCAACCTCCTTCCTCCCTTCTTCTCCCCCCAGAGTGCCCCCAGACTCCCCTAATACAGAGAACAAATGTCCTACCTAAATGACTTCCTAAACTAAGCTTCAATTCCCCTTTATTTTCCTATTTCCTCTAGCTCAAAAATGTGCTACTTTCTCCTCTCACAAACACAGAATGGCTGCTGTGAGAGCCTGATACCCACATATACGCCTGCAGGAAAAGTACAGAAAACTTTCATTTGGTGGGGCAAATTTTTTCTTCCCATTGATTTCAATGCTATGAGCAAGGCGAAAAAAGCTGGAAAAGGCACTTTTTGCAGGAAATTATACACCAAGCCGGAAGTGCAATTTTTTTTGCTGATTTTGCCCATCCCTACTCTCCACCAACCACTGGAAAGTAAGCCTCTTACTGCTGTTCTGTATACAGTCTCTGCACTCATCTATCAACACAGCAATTGAAGTGACACAAGACCACTTTTTCTTTCCCATGATCCTCTATAGGCTCTTCCAACCCAGTGAACAAATGTTCCTGTGCTGTCTACAGTCATCCCCATTACACATATCCAATGTTCCTCTGCACACATCACATATGCATTCATACATGCACACATATGAGTACACGCTCACCTTATTCTGTCTCTTCAAAGAGGAAATGTCCTTCTCACAGGATGGCCCTATTTTCTACCACAGAGAAAACTTTCCCACATCTTGTTCCACACAAAGAAATCAACATTTTTAGGCTAAAAATCATCAGTTTCATGTTTCAGCTGACAAACCTCTGTCTGTAACATTTACTTTACCAGTACAACACAAATAGTCTGTTCTAAAAACATCACACAAGCTAGCTGAGCAAAATGGTAAGGATGCAAAAGATATCTATATCAGAAAAAAACAAGAGAACAAAGAAAGGCGCCCTGGTGTAGTAACTTTGGGACTTTGTATACCGCCACCGATACACCCCACTCGTGGGTACTCACAAACACAATGTGCTATCCAATCACTGATGTAATAGATAGCTTTATTCGCATTTTAAACAGTGGCCCCAATCCAAATATAGCGCTGCTTCTCCTCTCCTCGTCCTCTCCAGACGGTAACACAGTCAAAGTCCAAAACCTACAAGGGAAAATAATGAAAGGAAACGCCCCATTGTGAAATACAGTACAATATTGTAAACCAATAAAAATATGTATAAGAAATACACTCACATGTCAACTACTAATGTACATTAGAGTCGACTATTGCGCCTATGGAGAATATGTTACCGTCTCCACTCGGTACTCCGTCACCGGATCATCCAACGTTGAAAAAAATTTCAAATACTCCTCCAAAAGTATCAAAAAAAAGATTTTTAATAGCAAAATAAATATATAAAAAAAATGTGTAATATACACTAGGCTAACGCATTTCGCGTGTTTTAAACTCGCTTTCTCAAAGCCAACAAAATATATATAAACATATATGCAAGGTGGTTGATTCAACCAACGGCTATTTAAATGCCTCCTAATTAGCCTACACCGAATTATCCCATGCACATCCACTATGTGGTCCGCACATGACACGCCTAACCACATGACTACAAGACCACCTGACTCACAAGCAAATTCATTTCCACGTATCTAGTCTTACGTAACACTTACACGCCCCTGTTACGCAATCCACACATGACACGCACGGTCATATTACCATAGAAACATCTGACTCATAAACAAAACCATTCACAGGTACCAAGTCATACGTAACACCTATGCGCCACATACACGATTCATGCATAGTATTTATTTTACCAGTACAACACAAATAGTCTGTTCTAAAAACATCACACAAGCTAGTTGAGCAAGATGGTAAGGATGAAAAAGAGATCTATGCTGCAGTTTAAATAACATTGGAAGCAAAAATGTAATTGGCTTTATGGATTTCCTGTCTGCCTTCGATATATATATACCAAATAACATGAAAGTCAGTGGGACTAGAGAGAAAAGCAGAGTATTCTGTCATGTGTCATGGAATCAGCAGATAGCTACACAGATATGAGAAAGTGGTGATTTGTACTAGAAAGATCTCATACACTTAATAAAGAAGCACATTCCAAAGGTGCAAGATAAAATAAAATAAGTATTATTAATGAGTGACACAAGAACATTACATGAATTATATAGAAATAAATCCACATTTAGCATGATATTAACACGTTGGTATTGATTTACTTGATATGCTTTTCTTTAAAGGGTTGTCCTACATAAAATATTTAAGGGCAGATGTGCAAATCTGACAGAGCAGCATCACTAGCTATAGCCACCAACATCAGCAGCACCACTTAGGGGTATTTAAGCTATGGGCCATGTGTTCCCATCATGCTACTAGTATAAAAGGAATGTCAGTTTCCCATATGTTGTTAGACTAGGCTTCGGAGACAGAGAAAAAGCAGTTCATTTCTTATACTAGTGGGAAGACAGTCAAAGGCAAGGAGCTGGATTTGCTTGATAGGAGAGTTCCAGGAAGCAACAGCCAGTTGTTGCTATCTGGTTGTCGGTGTGAAGGGAGGAGGAAGACTTAAAGGGATAGTAATACATTGTTTTATCTTTATTTTATTTTGTAGGCATTAAAAAAACATGAAGAACGATATAAGTCTTATCTCTCAAAACTTTATAGTTTGAGAGATATTCACAAACAAAGTTTCCCCCTCCCACCTCTTCTACCTAGCGTAAGCCATCTCTTCTCAGATGTGGAATGCAGTCCATAGACCAGACAGATAACAGAAGGTGACAATCTTCTTCCTATGAGAACAATGAAAGCCCTGCCCACCTTGACAAGTTTTTCAGGTTTTTCCCTTATCTTAATTGAAGATTGTCCCTCTCTGCAGTCTACCTGGGCACCTCCCTTCTGATCTGGCTGAGCAGTGTTACATCAGTAAAAGGGGCGGGAGGGGGATACTTTGTCATTGAATTACTCTTGAATTACAACTCTGACAGAATTGAAATAACACTCTCCAAAGTCCAAATACTATGATAATTAATTGGAGCTGCTTTTTTTATGAAACATTACTATGCCTTTAAATCTTTTTTTGACTGATAGGGAAAACAGCTATGTGATACTACACAGACACACAATACATCATACATTCAGGACATGACAAATAGACAAGGGGCATAACTTGATATTCTGTAGGATTCTGGCAGAGTAAAAGCAATAACTTTATTGGCCAACTGAGTAGCTCTGGGAAGCAAGCTTTCAAGGCACTTTGTGCCTCTTCTTCAGGCATATTTAGAATGAAGACTGAATACACTCATGCAAATTGATTTTACATTTACATACTGAAAGTGAAATTCTTATCTTGTGGAATTTAAATGTAAAAACAATTTGCATGAGTGTATAACCTGTCATGTATTTTGTATTCAGCCTTCATTCTAAATACGCCTGGAGAAGAGGCATAAAGTGCTCATTTCAATTAGAGTCAAAAGGAGTTATGGCCGGTACACACATCGTTGTAGTGTCAGAATTCAATTGCTTGACCAACTTCCACAACAAACATTGGTCTCAAAAACTCATGCTGCGGCCTAACGTTCGTCACAGCCTTCTGTTCCCACCACACACGCTAAATAGAAATAATGGGAAATGTCAAACATTGACTATGAGCTAATAGTGACTGTCCCCCTGCCTACCTAAATACTACCCCCCCCCCCAGACCTACACTGTAAAATCAAATCATAGCCCTAACATTATGCCATGGCCCATTCCCCACAGCTGTAATAATAAACACTTACCTTAAATTCCGAGGTCCAGCAGTTTCTTCTTCACCCTGGTCTTCCTTTGTGTTCTTCCAAAATTTTTCAGTAAATCTTCAGTAATTTTTCAGTAATTCTTCTGTAAATCTAAAAAAGAAATAGAAAAACGAATTAAAAGGAGAAGTAAACTTTTTTATGAAAAAATATATATTGTAGGTCATTTCCTGTTGAGTAAAGTAAGTGTAAACCCACTGCTGATAGATGCATATTTCCAGAGTTATTACAGTTTAAACCCATGTTTTTTTACATTAGCAGTACCCTCCAGTGGTCAAATTCCAGTTAGTTTTTCTGCTAAAATTCTAATGGAGAGGAAACTCAGTGACTTACAGTTCTCCATAGAATTTGATAGAAACTGCTGAGTCACTTCCTGTTGTTGGCATCTCCGCAGCTGATCCCGCTGCTGCCTCCACCATTAGGAAGCCAAACAAGCAATACCCCAGTTGCCATAGCCAGAGTGTGAGGGAAATATGAACAGAGATTGGCTTTTATATGGCCAATCTGTTCAACTTAGTTCACACACTCCCATTTGCTGTGATGTAGGGTTACGTGCCCTGCAATAACCTCACCTCCCAGCCAATCAGCATCTAGCTGGAGGCGTCACAAATGAGTGTTTCGTCATGTCACCAGCTATTCAATGATTGGCTAGCTGGAGGGATAATGAAACATTAGATGCTGATTAGCTGGGAGGGGAGGTTACTGCAGGGCAAGTTCCGTGCCTTACGTAACCCCACATCCACGTCAGTGGGACCATGGAAAACAATCTGAACAGAGATAGGCCATATAAAAGCCATTCTCTGTTCATGTTACCCTCACACTGGCTCGGGTAAAGGCCCAAGCAGAAAGAGCAATGGGATGTATTTTTTTATTTGGCTTCAAATGGCATCAACGGTGGAGATGCCAACAACAGGGGTATAATTTATCATTTATTATTCTATTTCTTTTTTAGAATTACAGACAAATTACTGGAGAATTATTGAAGAACACAAAGGAAGACCACTGGACCTCCAACTTCAAGGTAAGTGTTACAGCTTTGGGGAGTGGAAAATGAGCCAAAAGATGGTGTTAGTATTTAGTCGGATTAATTATTTGAGTGTCAGACGAGTATGTGTCACTTTTCCATGTGTTTCATACCCCTCTGGCACTCAAAGGGTTAATTATTGTTTTGTTTCAATTATGTTTTTGGTAACTTGAATGCACTGATGTGGGGCTTAGGTCCCCATATGAATAGATCCGCGGGTCAGTACTGTAGGAATATCTAGTTACATAGTAAATTAGGTTGAAAAAAAGACACAAGTCCATCTGGTTCAACCCTTGCCTCATAACCCAGAGACATGAGGGTTATATAGCTTTCCTGCTGCCAAATAAGTTAGTCTTCATCAGAACTTCATGTATTGCCTACTAATACACAATATAACCCCATTTTGAAATAAATGTATCTAATCTTCTCTTAAATGTATCCATTGTATCTGCCATAACCACATCATTGGGCAAGGAATTCTATAACTTAACAAACTTTACTGTAAGCAACCCTTTCCTCTGCTGAAGGGATATCGAAGATGGGTGGATAAAGGGAAAGTGACAGAATTGGTGTTAGACAAGAGGCAAAGAAAGGAAAGGAGAGATATTTCCTTTAAGGGATAGTAATACTTTATTTTATTTTGTAGGCATTCATAAAACATGAAGAACAATATAAGTCTTATCTCTCAAACCTTTATGGCTTGAGAGATATTCACAATCAAAGTTTTCCCCTCCCCCCCTTTTACTTAGTGTAAGCCATCTCTTGTCAGATGTGGAATGCAGTCCATAGACCAGACAGATAACAGCAGGGGACAATCTTCTTCCTATGAGAACAATGAAAGCCCTGCCCCCTTGACAAGTTTTTCAGGTTTTTCCCTTATCTTAATTGAAGATTGTCCCTCTCTGCAGTCTACCTGGGCACCTCCCTTCTGCTCTGGCTGAGCAGTGTTACATCAGTAAAAGGGGCGGGAGGTGGATACTTTATCATTCAATTACTCTTGAACTACAACTTGGACAGACTTGAAATAACACTCTCCAAAGTCCAAATACTATTATGATTAATTAGAGCTGTTTTTATTATTTTATTTTTTTATTATTAACCCCTTAATGACCCTTGATGTACCAGGACCGTCAAGGGTAAATTTGCTTTAAGGACCAGTGACGGTCCTGGTACGTCAAGTGTTAAATGGTAGCAGC
Source organism: Rhinophrynus dorsalis (assembly GCA_037306005.1). NCBI lineage: Eukaryota > Metazoa > Chordata > Amphibia > Anura > Rhinophrynidae > Rhinophrynus > Rhinophrynus dorsalis. The sequence continues at coordinate 24,529,775 of CM074723.1, forward strand.
GCACCGCCGTGCACGCTGCTACCATTCAATCCAGGCTGAGACTGAGCGGTCCAGTACCGGACCGTTCAGTCTCAGCCTCCGTCGGTTGTGCCAGGTCATGTGATCGCTGTGTCAGCGATCACATGTACCGGCATTCTAAAACAATGAATGAGGCAGTGCTACTTACTGCCTCTAGTGTCTCCTCTCTGACAATGCGTCCCTTACATCAAAGTAAGGGACAGAGAAGCAGGGAGGAGACACTTAGTGGAAATAAAAAATACAGCAGCTGGGGTTGTTAACCCCTTCACTGCTGGTGCAGGAGGATGGCTAGATGCAGGTCAATTTCTGACCTGCTAAATACACTTTTTTTTTTTTTTAATAAAAACAACACACTTTTTTTTTTACAAATAAAATATTTTATTTTTAAAAAAAAAACATCTCAAGAAACAAAACTGGAAGTGTGATTGTTGTGGAGCCATGTAATACACTTACACACACCACCAAATGTAATGAACAAAAAAGTGGGAAAATAGGGTGGGAAAAAGGGACATGGGGATTTTCACCCAGGGGGGACAGTGGCCACTTTAAACTACGCATTTTGTAGGTATGACTGACTGGTCATACCTTTCATGCAGTCTCCATAAAAATTTAACCCTTTGCGCCCAATTGATTCCAAGAGAAAAAACAAAAATGGTGGGTTTTTTTACATTTTTTTTACCTTTTTCTTTAATTTTAATAAAGTAAATGGTGGGTTATCCATATAAGTGGGGTATCAAAGGAAAGCCCTATTTGTTTGTAAAAAAACAGTATATCATTTATGGGGGTGGAATAAAAGCTTAAGAGGGAAAACACTGTTGAACAAAGACATAGTCAAAAAGGTCAGAATTGCTCCGGTCCTTAAGTCAAATCCACCTCTGATTTTCCCGGTCCTTAAGGGGTTAAAGACATATTTTGTTTTGAAGCTAGGGCTTGTGCATACGAGGTATGTTTTTGCAATACAGAAAAATCATATTTATGTTGAGCAGATTTGACTTTGGGTCATGCATCTCTTTTCAAATAAAGTGTTCATGCAGAGTGACTGATCTATCACTTAATTAAAAATATTAACCCTTTCAGTGCCAGAGGGGTATGCAACGCATTGCAGAGCAATGCGTTGCATACCCCTCTGGTACGCAAAGGGTTAAGTAATTATAAGCATCATACAGCTGAAGGAGAAAAATCACATATGTATATCATTTTAATTAATCCGTGAAAACTTTAATCAATTAGATACAATTTGATTAACCATTCAATCAAATGACTGAAACGTCATTTGAATTTCAGTTTTGAAAAAAAAAAAATCTTATTTGTGGTCTAAAGTCGTAATTCCGAAAAAAGCTCCAGATGACTGCAAAATAAGCTAGAACTCAAACTCTTAAAAAATGCAAGCTTGTCTATACTAACTTTGATTGAAGCATCTCCAGCAAGAAAAAGTCCTACAATAGTAATGTTTTCAAAGTCAGAGTTTACTGTCCCTTTAAATGGTGTTTTAACCCCGCTGAATGCTAGACAGGTCTCCAACACACTGTTTCATCTCTCTAGCAATTAAGGGGTTATAAGTCCTTTTTTAAATAAATGCAAGCTTGTCAGTTTTAGTTTGCAGCCTATTTTTCGGGGAATCCTTTTGAATTTTCGCCATGTAATGGGAAACCAACAAAACAGCACAATAACAATGTTGCCTGGTTGAAAAGGGCAACATTCTGATGTCGAGACATCAGAATGTCGAGTAACTAGGCGACATAACTATATGCAATGTGGCGGACAGGTGAAGGGGTTAAGAAAAAAATTAGCTTTAAAATCCTGAGGTCCAGCTGTATTGAGCATAGGAAGTTGGAGATGTCTGTGTCGACCAGCTCCCTTGTGTGATCTGCCAGAACGTTCTCTACTGTCCGGATGGCGCAGTTGTTATAACCCATCTTAACACAGGAGAAGGTGGTGGATGGAGGAGTGAAGCACTTGCTGGTGCTTGGCTATACTGAAATATGCATTACAACAGTAAAAAGAAAGAAGAAACCACTGGATAGCACACCCCAGAATGACACTCGTTACCATTTCTACTATGTAAGTGTGACATTTTTATTGCGCCATCTGTGACAAACATGGCTGGATTTGCCGTAAGGCAGAGTAGGCATCTGCAGACAGGTGCACCCCACAGAGGGGCGCCTGTCATTGTAAAAACAATATATATATATATATTTTTTTTTGTTCACAGAGTAAGGCCCGTGCCTTCTTCAGCTCAGACAGAAGGCACAGACCTGTAGCTGTTGTTGCTCCCTCTTTGGCTCTAATGCAGAGCGCTGGGAGGTGACATCATCTCCCAGTGCTCTGCATTCCTAAAGAGACCGTGCGGGAGCAACCGCAGCTACAGAAGGAGGCACAGACATCTGCCGCTGGACCACCAGGGAGGTAGGAAACGTATGCGGGAGGCAAAGTGGGAGCAATGTGAAGATGATGTGGGCAATGTGGAGGCAAGTTGGAGCTGATATAGTGGCAATGTGGAGATGATGGGGGTAATGTGAGGGCAAGCTGGAGCTGATGGGGCAATGTGAAGATGATGGGGGCAAGCTGGAGCTGATGGGGCAATGTAGAGATGATGGGGGCAAGTTGGAGATTATGGGGGGCAAGTTGGAGATGGTGGGGGCAAGTTGGAGATGATGGGGGCAATGTGAGGCCAATATGGAGCTGATGGGGGATAAGTTGGAGCTGATGGCAATATGGAGCTGATGGGGGGCAATATGAGGGCTATATGGAAATGGGGGGTAATATGGAGATTTGGAGCATTGTGGAGGTGTCCAGTGGAGATGGCCAATGTGGGGGGGAGCTTCAGGTTTCTGTGCCTACAGGCTCCTGAGATGTAAATCCGGCCCTGGTGACAAAAATGAGAAGTGCTTATTCCGCATACACTTGCCTACAGGCATTTCTCTCATTTGTCACGGACGACGCATTAAAAATGTCAAACTTATATTGGTTTGCTGGAGAATTGCTTATCTTACTTTCTGACTATGTCTCTAAGTATGCAATTAAAATATGATTGCTGACATGTAATCACATACAAGTTACACTTTATTGTAAATAAAAAGCACATTAACTACTGATACAGCCACAATTGTGGCTTCCATGAAACTGAAGCAATCACCAGTTTAGGAATACCTTATGGCATGTAATGTGGAAATCATAGGAAATCCATTGGCTTTAATGTGTTCATTTCCTTTAATCAGTAAGTTGTCCTGTGAATTGATTGTAGTAAATAATGAGCAACATTAGAGAATAGCTAGAGGTAAATGGAACAAAGGAAATGTACATTAACCGTTTGAGAGTGCCAGAAGAGTGGCCAGTGCATTGCAGCTCAATATATTGTATGTCCTTCTGGCACTCAAAGAGTTAATGTTCAAAAATATCACTTAGAAAACATAGAAATATAGACTCTGACAGCAGATAAGAACCATTTGGCCCATCTAGTCTGCCCATTTTCCTACTGTAAAAACCTCAAACGTTATTTGGTCCTTGGTCTTGTCTTATGTTAAGGACAGTCTTATTCCTATCCCATGCATGCTTACATTCCCTCACTGTATTAACTTCTACCATTTCTGCTGGTAGGCTATTCCACTTATCTACTACCCTCTCAGTGAAGTAAAATTTTCCTCTAGTCCTAACATACTTCCCTCCTGCACTTTGTTGAATCCCTTCATGTATATGAATGTGTCTATCATATCCCCTCTCTCTCTTCTCTCCTCCAAGCTCTACATGTTCAGATCCTTTAGTTTATCTTGATATGTCTTTTCCTGTAAACCAGTCACCATTTTAGTAGCCCTTCTCTGAATTTTCTCTAGAGTATCTATATCCTTCTGGAGATGGGGTCTCCAGTACTGTACACAATACTCTAGGTGAGGTCTAACTAAAGATCTGTAGAGTGACATGACCACTTCCCTTTTTCTGCTACTAATGCCCTTACCTATACAACCCAGCACCCTGCTTGCATTTCCCACTGCTTTATTATATTGCCTGCCTACCTTTAAGTCATTAGAAATAATGACTCCCAAATCCCTTTCCTCTGTTGTCTCTAACAAAACAGGACCCTTAACAGTATATTTTTCCTTTGAATTTTTATGTCCCAAGTGCATTATTTTACATTTATCAGTATTAACTGCAACTGTCACACTCTTGTCCATTCTTCTAATTTACCTAAATCATTTGTCATTTGGCTTATTCCCCCTGGAATGTCTACCCTATTGAAGATATTTGTATCATCTGCAAAAAGGTATGCCTTACCTTGAAGACCTGTTGCAACATCACTAATAAAAATATTAAAAATAATGGGCCCCAGTACAGATCCCTGAGGTACCCACTAGTAACATTCCTTTTGTCCGAATATTCTCCATTGACTACCACCCTCTGTCTCCTGTCATTTGCCTTATACATTTAACTATTTTTGCATCCAGACCCAAACACTGCAATTTATTAATGAGTCTTCTATGAGGTACAGTGTCAAATGCTGAAATCTAGATAAGTTATATCTACTGCTCCCCTTTGGGCTATTATTGTAGTTACCCAGTCAAAAAAATCTAGTTTGACAAGATCTTCCTGCTGTAAACCCATGCTGTTTGGTATCTCGCAAGCCATTCAAATTCAGATATTTAACAATTCTTTCCTTTAGCATAGTCTCCATTAATTTTCTCACTACTGATGTAAGACTTACTGGTCTGTAGTTACCAGACTCTTCCCTGCTACCTTTTTTTGTGAAGTGGTACTACATTTGCTATCTTCCAGTCTTCTGGAACTACTCCTGTCAATAGAATCTGATTGAATAATTCTGTTAAAGGTTTTGCCAGACACACTTAAGTTCTTTTAACAACTTTGGTTGTATCCCATCTGGTCCCATTGATTTATCTGTTTTTAACTTGCAACCTCATATCCTGCATTCTACTGGCCTTCACCACATTGACATGTGCTTTCACTATAAAACACAGTGTACAATGTGTGGAGACATATTTCCAGTTTCATAAATCTGAAGATTCACGGTCTGCTGGTGGAACTAGTATCAAATTTGTCTGTGGCAGTGCCACTGGTGAGGAGAGCACTTAAGAACTGGGGAGGGGGGATGGGATATTACTATTAATAACCTGGACCCTAGGTCTAGGTAACAAAGAGCCCGATGCAGATGGGGGAGGGGTGGTTGCCTCACATCTTTTTTTGGGGGAGGAAGGGTTTGGGAACATATTGATCTTGACAGTGGGGCAGTATAGGATGAACAGTGATAATAGCACCTGATTTATTTCTTGGGTTATTGTTCACATGTTCTGCATGAATCTTAGGGTGGTTATTCTGATTGTGCTTTATTAGGGTTGATGTGACACCTCTTCCCCCCTTTTCTCTAACTTGTCACAGAATTTGCACATTGCAGCTGGGCTTGCTTGCACATTCTGCCCCAAAGGAAATTTATTCTTAGTCACATGAAGTAAAGGGAAGGTAGAAAAGGATTTTGACTGCACACCTATTCCCTAGATGCACCAGAACTGGCTAGTGGTGCTGTTGTTGTTTCATCATCAACACTAGAAATATGAAGTGGAGCCTCAACTATCCCATATCACTGTGGGTACTTCCACAACAATCACTACAGCCTGTGGCAGGGATGATTAACATGTCATGATTTGGTGGGGCTGAGAGTTAGACAATTCAGCAAAAGGAAGTTCAGAGACTGCAACCATATCACCATCAAATAACATAATTTCAGTGTAGGTGGTGAGACCTATACCACCATGTCTCTCCAGACTTGTATTAGAAAGGAAAGCTCTCCTCATGTCACCACTGATACCTCCACCCTCATCCTCAACAGCACCACCACATTCTCCCTCTTCTCTTGCTGGCGGTGGGGGTGAGTTTAACATAGGTGTAGGTCTTGCACACGGTGTCACACTCATAGACACAGCAGGAGCAGGCTTAGAGACAAGAAAAGAAGAGAAAGGAGCTCCCTAGTGTAATAACATTTGTTAAATAGACCTTCACCAGTACACCATGGTACTTGTAATGTATATGACCACTACAAATGGTCAGTAAAATGGATGAGGGACTTTAGACTGACCCCACTCAGTCAGTCCAATAATGGCAGGTAGATGTGGCTTCCCAGTGAACTAAAAAAGACTCAAAGGACCCTTGGAATACAGATGAAGAAGCTCCAGAAGGAGCACAACCCACCAGTACAAGCTTATCCTGACACATATCAGTTGTAGATTTAGGTATTCAATCTAATACTCACAATTGGTATGTCGAATGGCCGGTTGCAAGTACAAATGGCAATATCCAACAGGGTAACAATACCGCCCCGCTATGGTCACTCTGCTCTCCCACGAGGAAAAGAAAAAAAAAACAATTTGAATCCACATACAAAATCAAATTATTTCTAAAAATATACCAGTAATAAAATACTTCAATATAAATCCTGGTTGACGCGTTTCGAAACAATAAGCTTCTTTTTCAAAAACCAAATACGCATATAGTATACAAAATATTAAAATTATACATAATAATTTTACAATTATATATTGGAAAAAAAAGTAATCACTCACTTGTTGTTTGGCAGAACCTCTTATACTGCTGACAATGTTCTATCCAACTGGAAGTCCGGGAGTTCCCGCACAGACTAAGTACACAACCAGGATGAGCATGAACTCTGTGCTCCAAACTGGAACGCAAACATCCAAATGACACTTAGAGGCAGAACACACATGTCCACAATCAAGATCCCAAGTCCACATAGATGCTGCTTTCCAAACTGGAAAACAGATGTCTAGATGGCATTCAAAGACTGAACATGCATGTCCAAATCCTGGAATATCGAAGTCTCATGTGAACTTCACAGACAAAGCTAATGGGAATTAATCTCTATATAGCCCTACATCAGTGATTCTCAACTCCTGTCCTCAGGACCCACTAACAGGCCAGGATTTGATGATTTCCTTGTTAAAGCACAGGTGAGTTAATCAATGTGAATGAGCCTCTGATCACCACACCTGTGCTCTAGCAGAGAAATCCCTAAGTCCTGGCTTGTTAGTGGGTCCTGAGAACAGGAGTTGAGAAACACTGCCCTACATGATGGCCATCCTACATCCTCCAAAATGGAGCACCCTAAGCATTGGCACATTTAAACGTGGGGACCATATTAATAATAACCATATAAGGTAATCCATAATAGAATACCTACATAGACAGCAAACAGCACAAAAAACGAGAATCTTTTTATACAAGACAAAAAATGATTAATATAATTTCAGGTGGATTCAATAACAAAAATATATAAAAAAGAATATAATGAAAATAAACAAAAAATGATAATAAAAATAATAAATGAATAAATACATATAATAAAGTAAAAATTAAAATAAAATAAAATAAAAATAAATAAATAATAAAAAAGCAAAGAATAATAAATAATAAATAAAACATACATAAAATATATCAAATATCTTGCAACAGTATAAATACACAAGAAACACAATTGTAAAACAATGTTAAAATGTAACCTAATATTATGTAAATGTATTATGTAAAGTAAAACAGAGTTCTGGACGCTGCATATACCACCTAATGGTGGATGTGAAGCAATGGTAAACTACTGTACCGTTTGGATAATTGGTAGTTCAATTACCGTCTGTGCAACTCTGTAATGATGTGGATCCTCGAGTGCAATGCTCTTGGTATGTTAAAGGAGCAGTAAACTTTTTTTATGAAAAAATATATATTGTAGGGATTTTCCTATTGAGTAAAATAAAGGTACTCACACTGCTGAGAGATTTATATTTCCAGAGTTATTACAGTTTAAACCCATGTTTTTTTACATTAGCAGTGCCCTCTAGTGGTCAAATTCTAATTAGATTTCCTGTTAGATTCTAATGGAGAGGAAAGTCAGAAAAGTCAGAGACATACAGTTCTCCATAGAATGTGATATAAACTGCCTGTCACTTCCTGTCAGTTAGAACTATCAGGAAGTAAACACAGTAAATTCACTTCCTGATTTTTTAAACTCCTATAATCCTATATAATAATTTGCTAAAACGTGTGTAACGCTGCAGTCATGCGCAGTAGAGACTGCCCCTCCACGGCTGATACAGAAGCTCTGTATCAGACGTGGCGCAGTCAGTCTCTACTGCGCGTGACTGCCCCGCGACTGGCTGGCAGTGGCACTGTGGCCCGTGTAACAGGCTCTTCAACTAGTTTTTGAATAAAACATCTGACAGCGATGGGAGTAACCTTGTTTATTCAGCAGGAAATGCTCTGTAAAATATGTGTTTTCATAAAAAAAGGTTTACTGCTCCTTTAAACAGACTTTATGCACAATCAGATACTGAGGAGATCTCCACAGTATTAGATATATCTGTCTGTCTTATTGTATAATAAATAATAGTTGCATTATATAGACAGACAGACACCATTATATGAAAAATAATATATATATATATATATATATATATATATATATATATATATATATATATACTTGCCACAATTGAGGAATCTTGGTGTGGTTGGCGAGCTTACCCCCTCTTTTTTGGCCAAAAAGGTTGGCACTAACGCCTCATATTTATTCACAGTGTTATTATATATGCCCAATACAGGGCTCACTCAGGGCTAGATTTGCCATAAAGCAGAGTAGGCAACTGCCTACAGGCGCACACCACAGAGGGGCACCTGTCATTGGAATCAATTTTTTTTTTTTATATTTTCATTCACAGCACTGCGCACAGTGGCAACAGTAACCTGCTGCATGGTGAGGTCTGTGCCTTCTTTGGTACAGTCCTGTAGCTGCTGTTGCTCCCTTGTTGGCTCTTTAGTAATGCAGAGCGCTAGGAGATGACATCATCTCCCAGCGATCTGCATTCCTAAAGAGAAGACAGCGCGGGAGCAACAGCAGCTACAGGACTGTGCAGAAGGAGGCACAGACCTCTCCTCTCCAGCGGCAGAAGAAGTCTGTGCAGAAGGAAGCACAGACCTCTCCTGCTGCTGAACCACCAGGGAGGTAGGAAACGGATACAGGGGGCAATGTGAGGACAATGTGGAGATGATGGGGGCAATGTGGAGATGATGGGGGCAATGTGAGTGCAAGTTGGAACTGATGGATGCAAGTTGGAGCTCATGGGGCAATGTGAAGGCAAGTTGGATCTGATGGAGGCAAGTTGGAGCTGATGGTGGCAATGTGGAGATGATGGGGGCAATGTGAGGGCAAGTTGGACCTGTTGTGGGCAAGTTGGAGCTGATGGTGGCAATGTGGAGATGATGGGGCCAATGTGAGGGCAATATGGAGCTGATAGGGGGGCAAGTTGGAGCTGATGGGGGCAATATGGAGCTGATGAGGGGCAATGTGAGGGCAATACGGAAAAGATGAGGGCGATATGGATATGGGGGGTAATGTGGAAATTTGGAGCATTGTGGAGGTGTCCAGTGGAGATGGCCAATGGGGTGAGGGGCACTTCAGATTTCTGTGCCTACAGGCTCCTGAGATATAAATCCGGCCCTGGGCGCACTAGTCACTAGCACACTGGAGGAGCGCAGGTTTATGGTTTGTTCTATATTTGCACTTGTTTGGGAGACTGGAGAACCCTTCTATTCCTTGCTGCACACTTCAGTTACTCGATAATTGTCTAATGGACATTTCAATATAAATAATAATAATCACAAGGTATAACACACACACACACATATATATATATATATTCATACACTTAGGTGAGTTAGCGCTGAAAGCTGTCCCTTTTGTCTGTTTATATATATATATTCTTATCCCAAATGCAAAAGGCAGCTGGCTTAGAGTGAGACATCGATAGTTGGCTGGAGTGACATATAAAATGTTATGGGTGCTCCGAAAATTTGAGATTGCATGTTAGGGGTGCCTTGAGTGGAAAAAATTGAGAACCACTGATTTAGATGATGCAGGGAGGACAATGACTCCCTGCACATTTATAATTATATTTTCACAAAGGGTAACAATTCTTTTAAACATTATGACATTAAGGTGTGGTGCTGATATATCCTATATAATAATTCACTAAAACGTGTGTAACGACAAAGTCATGCGCAGTAGAGACTGCCCGCACCGCAGCTGATACAGAGCTGGATGCTCAAAGGGGCGTCCAGCTCTGTATCAGCCATGGGGCGGGCAGTCTCTACTGCACATGACTGCCCTGTGACCGGCTGGCAGTGGCACTGTCGCCCGTGTAACAGGCTCTTCAACTAGTTTATAAATGAAGTGCAACAATTTGCATTGCACTTTTTACTTGGTATCTTATTAAATAGGCTCCTAAAGTTAACCTTTTGAGTGGCAGTGGGGTACACATTGCAAAGCAATACATTGTTGTCATGGTTTGTTAAGACACTCAGACTACAGGTTTAGGTAAAAGCATAACTTTATTGAAAAGTTAAAGCACTCCCCATAGGGTTCACATACATATACATGCAATATAAATAGCAACTGAGAAATAGAACAGGTTCTACCGGCCTTGCCTATAATACCGAGCAAGGCAACCTAGGCGGCTATAAGGAATAGCAATAGCAGGCTCTACCGACCTTGCCAATACCGGATAAGGCAACCGTGAGATGGAATATACCAGTTCTACCGGCCTTACCAATACCGGGCAAGGCAGCCTTGGGAGATGCTGAGGATAGGCTCTACCGGCCTTGCCAATACCTGGTAAGGCAACTGTTAGATGGAATGTACCGGTTCTACCGGCCTTACCAATACCGGGCAAGGCAGCCTCAGTGAATACTGTGAAGAGGCTCTACCGGTCCTGCCAATACCGGGTAAGGCAACCGTGAGATGGGATGTACCGGTTCTACCGGCCTCACCAATAACGGGCAGGACAGCCCCAAAGGAGGAGACCACCAGGTTAAGCGGAGATAACCAGCGTCCGCATGCTGAAACCAACAGTATAATATGTTTAATGGAGTAAACCAGCATCCGCACGCTGGGACCATAATCAGCATCCATAATCAGCATGGAGTAAACCAGCATCCGCACGCTGGGACCATAATCTACCACCAGGTGCAAAGGAGTTAACCAGCGTCCGCACGCTGGGACCAACAGGATAATATGCCACCAGGTTTAATGGAGTTAACCAGCGTCCGCGCGCTGGAACCAACAGGATAATATGCCACCAGGTTTAATGGAGTTAACCAGCGTCCGCACGCTGGGACCAACAGGATAATATGCCACCAGGTTTAATGGAGTTAACCAGCGTCCGCACGCTGGAACCAACAGGATAATATGCCACCAGGTTTAATGGAGTTAACCAGCGTCCGCACGCTGGGACCAACAGTATAATCTGCCACCAGGTTTAATGGAGTTAACCAGCGTCCGCACACTGGGACCAACTGGATAATCTACCACCAGGTTTAATGGGACCAACACAGTAAGAATATCGCCGAGGCGAGAGAGTGAACAATGTCGCCAAGCGACTACCGGATGGGAACTCTGAGACTAAGTGAAGGTGGAGCACAGCGAACACCTCTGAATAAACATCAACCGGAACAAGCCAGACGAAACAACCGGAGCATCAGTTGTCACGGAGAGGTCCAACCGGAGTGGCAAGCATACTGGAACAGGAACAGATGAAATCAGGAACACTGGAACTCGAGATTCAGTAACTGAAGACTCTGGAACACTGGAACAGGCCTCAAGCAGCGAGACAGACTGGAACACAGGACTCTGTATCTCTGGACTCTGGAACACTGGAACAGGCCCAAGCAGCATGACAGGAAGAACAAACAGGTACTGTCAGAGACACCATGAAAGGGCAACCAAAGGGTGCCTGAGCGAGTATAAATAGGCAGTCAGAGGTGGGCAGACAATAGGCAGCCAATAGAAGCCCCTGCAGGTGATAGACAGTGTATAGCACCAATCACGGGCACCGTGATAGTTGTGTATACGAGTGACACTGAAAGGGTAAAATTTCACCAGACTTGGGAATTCCCCAAATCTGTACAGTAGACTCTGGTTTTCAGAGTTAATTACTTGTTCTACTGGGAAAGAAGTTTGGTCTCTGGCTTGCTGAAATACCCCAATCACTTCACTTGCCCATTCTAGCCCACACTGCAAATTTTTAGGATAAGTTCTGCCTTTCCTCCTCCCACTCCTGACAACCTTAATTAAACAGACCTATATTAAGATGCAAATTGAGTCATTTAGACTCTCCAATCCCAGCCCTTCCTGGTACTCTAGGGACTTAAAAATTCCTTACGTTTGGATAGCACAGTGACATTAGGTCCCTTGGAGATAGTAGTTATGTATGAGTCAAAACAATTCTGTAAGTTTGGTATTCATATGATACTAGCGGTAAAGACCTAAAATACTTTGCAAAGCAGGTGTTACTTTTCAAGATTTATTAACAATTAAACAAATAAGATTACAGGAAAAGTGTTCATGAGGACCAGAGGTAATGCATTGAAGCTCTTTCTAGCATTCAGGCCTCATTTAAATCAGTGAAAACTTGACTGGGACTATGCACTAAGATGTGATAAAGAGGTGATAAAGCGGGGATGACTTCTCCAGTGATATAACTTCTCCAGTTCCTATGTTATTCTATAGAGCCTCTTCACTAACCTCTCCAACACTGAAGAAATCTTAGTGCATTGGTTCATAGAATAACATAGGAACTGCAGAAGTGATATCATTGGAGAAGTTAGTTTTCTCCATGTTAGTACCTCTTTGTCAAGCCTTACCGCATAACCCCCGATGAATCTTTAATTGTTGGTTTAGATTGCTCTAAATTCATAATACTTTTCCTCTTTTATAGATTCGCTCTAAATCAATTCTCTCAAAATGGTCATTTTTTCGGTAACAGTCAAATTGACCGTGAACTGAGTCTCTGAAGTTTAGTTGATTTCTCCTTGTTGTCAGAGCAATTGCAATGCATTGTAGACATCTCTGCCAGCCAAACGACTGATGGAGCATTTTAATCATTTTTTCTTATTATTCCTGGTCTAATGCTTTCATATTAAAACGAGCAACAAAAGACAGACATATCAGTCGTTAGAACATCCTAGAAAACTCAGCATTTTTATATGAGAACTGACAACTCCTAATATTTGGATTTGGATCTAGGTCTCATCCTGACCTTAATTAGGCAGCTTCTGTTCCTGATTCTAATTGGAGCCTTTCAAAAGAAGCCCCAGTCATTTTTTGGCTACAATAGCTTCTACCCAAAACTCACAAAGAACTCCATCATATACAGTCAGGCCATCAGATACCACTACATCTGTTCTGACATGACGGACAGTGACAAGCACCTCCAGAAATTTAGAGGAGACTTTATAAAACATGGTTACAGTGCAAGGATTATTGACAGTCAGATACAGAAGGCTACCCAAATACCAAGAAAAAATCTGTTGCACTACAAAGAACAACATAAGGGAAACCGGGTGCCACTGGTGGTCATGTACTACCCCCAGGTTGAAGTTCTACGCAAAATATCAAGAGAACTTCAAACCACATTACATACTGATGAAAGACTTAAGAACATTTTCCCACAGCCTCCCTTATTATCCTTCAGACAGCCTTCCAGTCTGAAACAACTGATGGTAAGGAGTGCCCTGAATAAAAATACAAAAAATGGCACATCTCCCTGCCTACAAAAGAGATGTGAAACCTGTGCACACATTTACACCACGGACAAGATACCAATTCCAAACACCCAGTTATACCATAAGATCAATGGTACCTTCACCTGTAAATCATTCAATGTAATATACCTTATCATGTGTGCAAAATGCCCAACAGCTCTGTATGTGGGTGAAACTGGACAAGCACTACATAAAAGTTTTAATTCCCAAGATCCACTGTTAACAACCAAAAGACAGAAACACCAGTGGGAGAACATTTTTGTCAAAATGGACACAGTGTCAGAGACATTAAGTTAACTGTATTGATGGGACTGTTCCGCACTCAAAGGGACATAAAAATATGGGAGGTTAAATTAATGTTAAAGTTTAATGCTATTCATAATGGTTTGAATTAGGACAGATAATTCTTGTCACATTAGCACTTAGTGGATTAACCTTTCCAACAGACCCACGGGCATAGTAAATACCTCTAAAGCCTCAGAGGAAGATTTCAATTTACCATTAACTGATCAAAGTGTCTGGATCTGGATTGAGTTCTCTTATCTGATTTCATTCTAAACAATGCAATGTGTACTTGTATTTAAAGGGATAATAATACTTTATTATTACTATCCCTCATATTGTAGGTATTTACAAAATAAGTTAAAAGCCCCCAGGTTTATCTCTCAAACCTTTATGGTTTGAGAGACAACCAAAGGCAAAGTTCCCCCCTCCCTCCCCCTTCCCTGAAGTCAGCGTTGTACTGACTGCAGGAGAAGTCTGTCGTACGATAGGCTTGAAGCTCTGCAGCTGAGCCGAGATCCTGTTAGTGAAGAATAATTATTTCACTGAAACGGTCTTCTACATGTGCTTGGTTTGTGCTTGGTTTGCAGGCACATGTAGAAGACCGTTTCAGTGAAATAATTCTTTGTCACTAATGCGATTGCGCTCTGCTGCAGAGCCGCATGATGAAACACAGACTGGATATCCCTGCAGTCAGTACAATGCTGACTTCAGGAAAGGGCGAGGGAGGGGGAAATTTGCCTTCAGTTATCTCTCAAACCATAAAGATTTGAAAGATGAACCTGGAGGCTATCAATTTATTTTGCAAATACCTACAAAATGAGGGATAGTAATAATAAAGTATTACTATTCCTTTAAGAGAGATGTTTTCATATTTATTAGTGTTGAGCGAGCATGCTCGGCCGATGCTCGGATCGGCTCGAGCATCGCTCTGCTCGGCACATAGCGGTACTCGTACGAGTACCGCATGTGCTCGCCCGCCATGTTCGGGCTGTGGGGGCAGCAGGTTATTTTGTGTGGGGGGGAAAAAAAAAAAAAAAACATATATTCTGTTTAGTGTGCAAAGTTGCAGATTAGAGCACATTCTGTTTAGTGTGCACAGTTGCAGATTAGAGCACATTCTGTTTAGTGTGCAAAGTTGCAGATTAGAGCACATTCTGTTTAGTGTGCAAAGTTGCAGATTAGAGCACATTCTGTTTAGTGTGCAAAGTTGCAGATTAGAGCACATTCTGTTAAGTCTTCAAACTAAAGTTGCAGATTAGAGCACATTCTGTTTAGTGTGCAAAGTTGCAGATTAGAGCACATTCTGTTAAGTCTTCAAACTAAAATATTAAAGTCACATATTCCATTCAGTGTGCGTCGCCGCAGTTTAGCAGCACATTCTGTGTACTGTGCAGAGTTGCAGAATAGGAAGAAATACTGTTAAGTCTTCAAACTAAAATATCAAAGTCACATATTCCATTCAGTGTGCTTCGCCGCAGTTTAGCAGCACATTCTGTGTACTGTGCAGAGTTGCAGAATAGGAAGAAATACTGTTAAGTCTTCAAACTAAAATATCAAAGTCACATATTCCATTCAGTGTGCTTCGCCGCAGTTTAGCAGCACATTCTGTGTACTGTGCAGAGTTGCAGAATAGGAAGAAATACTGTTAAGTCTTCAAACTAAAATATCAAAGTCACATATTCCATTCAGTGTGCTTCGCCGCAGTTTAGCAGCACATTCTGTGTACTGTGCAGAGTTGCAGAATAGGAAGAAATACTGTTAAGTCTTCAAACTAAAATATCAAAGTCACATATTCCATTCAGTGTGTGTCACCGCAGTTTAGCAGCCTATTCTGTGTACTCTGCACAGTTGCAGAATAGGAAGAAATACTGTTAAGTTTTCAAACTCAAATATTAAAGTCACATATTCCATTCTGTGTTCGTCACCGCAGTTTAGCAGCCTATTCTGTGTACTCTGCACAGTTGCAGAATAGGAAGAAATACTGTTAAGTTTTCAAAGTAAAATATTAAAGTCACATATTCCATTCAGTGTGTGTCACCGCAGTTTAGCAGCCTATTCTGTGTACTCTGCACAGTTGCAGAATAGGAAGAAATACTGTTAAGTTTTCAAACTCAAATATTAAAGTCACATATTCCATTCAGTGTGTGTCACCGCAGTTTAGCAGCCTATTCTGTGTACTCTGCACAGTTGCAGAATAGGAAGAAATACTGTTAAGTTTTCAAACTCAAATATTAAAGTCACATATTCCATTCTGTGTTCGTCACCGCAGTTTAGCAGCCTATTCTGTGTACTCTGCACAGTTGCAGAATAGGAAGAAATACTGTTAAGTTTTCAAACTCAAATATTAAAGTCACATATTCCATTCAGTGTGTGTCACCGCAGTTTAGCAGCCTATTCTGTGTACTCTGCACAGTTGCAGAATAGGAAGAAATACTGTTAAGTTTTCAAAGTAAAATATTAAAGTCACATATTCCATTCAGTGTGTGTCACCGCAGTTTAGCAGCCTATTCTGTGTACTCTGCACAGTTGCAGAATAGGAAGAAATACTGTTAAGTTTTCAAACTCAAATATTAAAGTCACATATTCCATTCAGTGTGCGTCACCGCAGTTTAGCAGCCTATTCTGTGTACTCTGCACAGTTGCAGAATAGGAAGAAATACTGTTAAGTTTTCAAAGTAAAATATTAAAGTCACATATTCCATTCAGTGTGTGTCACCGCAGTTTAGCAGCCTATTCTGTGTACTCTGCACAGTTGCAGAATAGGAAGAAATACTGTTAAGTTTTCAAACTCAAATATTAAAGTCACATATTCCATTCAGTGTGCGTCACCGCAGTTTAGCAGCCTATTCTGTGTACTCTGCACAGTTGCAGAATAGGAAGAAATACTGTTAAGTTTTCAAACTCAAATATTAAAGTCACATATTCCATTCAGTGTTCGTCACCGCAGTTTAGCAGCCTATTCTGTGTACTCTGCACAGTTGCAGAATAGGAAGAAATACTGTTAAGTTTTCAAACTCAAATATTAAAGTCACATATTCCATTCTGTGTTCGTCACCGCAGTTTAGCAGCCTATTCTGTGTACTCTGCACAGTTGCAGAATAGGAAGAAATACTGTTAAGTTTTCAAACTCAAATATTAAAGTCACATATTCCATTCAGTGTGTGTCACCGCAGTTTAGCAGCCTATTCTGTGTACTCTGCACAGTTGCAGAATAGGAAGAAATACTGTTAAGTTTTCAAACTCAAATATTAAAGTCACATATTCCATTCAGTGTGTGTCACCGCAGTTTAGCAGCCTATTCTGTGTACTCTGCACAGTTGCAGAATAGGAAGAAATACTGTTAAGTTTTCAAACTCAAATATTAAAGTCACATATTCCATTCTGTGTTCGTCACCGCAGTTTAGCAGCCTATTCTGTGTACTCTGCACAGTTGCAGAATAGGAAGAAATACTGTTAAGTTTTCAAACTCAAATATTAAAGTCACATATTCCATTCAGTGTGCGTCACCGCAGTTTAGCAGCCTATTCTGTGTACTCTGCACAGTTGCAGAATAGGAAGAAATACTGTTAAGTTTTCAAAGTAAAATATTAAAGTCACATATTCCATTCAGTGTGTGTCACCGCAGTTTAGCAGCCTATTCTGTGTACTCTGCACAGTTGCAGAATAGGAAGAAATACTGTTAAGTTTTCAAACTCAAATATTAAAGTCACATATTCCATTCAGTGTGCGTCACCGCAGTTTAGCAGCCTATTCTGTGTACTCTGCACAGTTGCAGAATAGGAAGAAATACTGTTAAGTTTTCAAAGTAAAATATTAAAGTCACATATTCCATTCAGTGTGTGTCACCGCAGTTTAGCAGCCTATTCTGTGTACTCTGCACAGTTGCAGAATAGGAAGAAATACTGTTAAGTTTTCAAACTCAAATATTAAAGTCACATATTCCATTCAGTGTGCGTCACCGCAGTTTAGCAGCCTATTCTGTGTACTCTGCACAGTTGCAGAATAGGAAGAAATACTGTTAAGTTTTCAAAGTAAAATATTAAAGTCACATATTCCATTCAGTGTGTGTCACCGCAGTTTAGCAGCCTGTTCTGTGTACTCTGCACAGTTGCAGAATAGGAAGAAATACTGTTAAGTTTTCAAACTCAAATATTAAAGTCACATATTCCATTCTGTGTTCGTCACCGCAGTTTAGCAGCCTATTCTGTGTACTCTGCACAGTTGCAGAATAGGAAGAAATACTGTTAAGTTTTCAAACTCAAATATTAAAGTCACATATTCCGTGTAAGATGAAGAAGGCGGGTAAAAAGGGACGGGGAAGTGGACGTGATCCTGATAGTTCAGGGCGCGTGTCAGGACGCGGAGAAACTGTGCCTGGTGCCAGAGCACAAGAAAGAAAGACATCCACCATACCTAGCTTCATGTTTAATTTTACAGGGCGTCGCAGGACATCACTCTCGAGGTCCGACCACTGCGAACAGGTGGTCGGTTGGATGACAGCTGATACTGCTTCCAGTCGGTTAAGCACCACCCTGTCTTCCACCAAGTCCACTCTCAGTAGCCAAGAGTCTGGTCAACATAATCCTCACTCTGATCATCCTTCCTCCCACCATAGACGGTCTGGTCAAAGAAGTGATCCCACACTGGGATATAGTGAGGAGCTCGTCTCATCACCAATCCTTCATTTGACCCTCTCTCCAAGCACGCTTGCAGAGGAACATGACATCTTGTGCCCTGATTCACAACCTCTAGAGGGTACCCAATCACAAGAAGATGACAGATGTGAACGGCATTTAAGGTCAAAGGAAGTAGTGGATGATGATGATGATGATGAGACACAGTTGCCATTAAATCAACCACTATTACCGTCTCAAGACCTTGTTGAGGAGAATGTTATACAGTTGTCAATGACTGAGTATGTGGTGGGATCAAGACATGGGGAGGATGATCAGAGTGAGGAAGTGGAGGAGGACTTGGTGGACGATGAGGTGACTGACCCCACCTGGGAAGGTGTAGAGCCGAGCGATGACAGCAGTCCTGAGGGTGAGCCATCTGCAGCACCGCAACAGGCTGGAAGAGGCAGTGGTGTGGCTACAGAAAGAAGGCGGACCGCACCAAATAGGCCCGCATATGTTCCACGGAGCACCCCCTTGCTTAAATCTCCCTTGCCAAAGGGTAGGTGTACCGCGGCATGGCGTTTTTTTAAGGAAAGTGCGGACGACAAAAGAATTGTAGTTTGCAACCTGTGCCACACCAGAATGAGCCGAGGCATGAACACTAGAAACCTCACCACCACCAGCATGATCCGACACATGGCATCCAAGCACCGTAGTAAGTGGGAGGAACGCCTGGATCGCCCATCTGTGTCTGCAGGCCACACCACTGCCTCCTCTTCCCCTGTTTTCGGTGCCGGCCAATCGCCTGTCGAAGGCGCAGGCCCGCATACCTCCCGCCCTGCACCTGTACCATCTGAAGCACCATCAGCGACCACATCCACTTCCCTGTCCCAGCACAGCGTCCAAATGTCGTTACCCCAGGCATTTGAGCGCAAGCGAAAATACCCAGCCACCCACCCACAGGCCATAGCACTAACCTCACACCTTTCCAAATTACTGGCCATCGAAATGCTGCCATTTAGGCTTGTGGACACTGAGTCCTTCCGCAGCCTGATGGCAGCAGCTGTCCCTCGGTACGCGGTCCCCAGCCGCCACTACTTTTCCCGGTGTGCCATCCCCGCATTACACCACCATGTGTCCCGTAACATCACCCGTGCCCTGACCAACGCAGTTACTGGGAAGGTCCACTTAACGACTGACACATGGACAAGTGCTTGTGGCCAGGGACGCTACATTTCCCTGACGGCACACTGGGTGAATGTCGTGGAGGCTGGGAGCGACTCGGACCCTGGGATGGCACGGGTGCTACCCACGCTGAGGATTGCGGGCCCTACCTCCATCAGGGTTTCCGCCAGCACCTACGTTATTGGCTCCTCCTCCTCCGTTTCCACCTCCGAATTCTCTACACGCAGCGCCACTCCCCCATCAGCCAGTAGCTGGAAGCAGTGTAGCACTGCAGTGGGGAAGCGTCAACAGGCCGTGCTGAAGCTGATCTGCCTTGGGGACAAACAGCACACGGCCTCAGAGCTGTTGCAGGGGATTAGTCACCAGACCGAGCAGTGGCTCTCGCCACTCAACCTGCAACCAGGCATGGTTGTGTGTGATAATGGGCGTAACTTGGTGGCGGCTTTGGAGCTCGGCAAGCTCACACACGTACCATGCCTAGCGCATGTATTTAATTTAGTGGTTCAGCGATTTCTAAAAACCTACCCCAATGTGCATGATCTCTTGACCAAGGTGCGCCGCGTGTGTGCACATTTCCGTAAGTCATCTACAGCTTCGGCCGGCCTGTTGAAGCTGCAGCAGCGCTTACAATTGCCAGCTCACCGGCTGCTGTGTGACGTGAGCACGCGCTGGAACTCCACCTTCCACATGTTGGCCCGGCTTTGTGAGCAGCAGAGGGCAGTAGTGGAGTACCAGCTGTTACACGGTCGTCGCCTCTCCGTTCAACTTCCTGTAATCAGAAGTGAGGAGTGGGAATGGATGTCAGACCTCTGCGAGGTTTTACGCAATTTTGAGGAATCGACACAGATGGTGAGCGGCGATAACGCTATTATCAGTGTAACCATCCCACTTCTGTGTCTACTGAAACGCTCGCTGCTCACAATTAAAACCGACGCTTTGCATGTGGAAGAGGTGGAAATGGGGGAGGAAGAGCTTACACAAGGTGATAGCCAGAGCACCCTCACTTCGTCTACTCAGCGACAATTGGAGGAGGCGGAGGAGGAGGAGGAGGAGGAAGACACGGTTGCCTCCGCTACAGAGGGTAGCCATGGAACTTTAGTTCCATCTCTTCAGCGTGGGTGGGCAGAAGAGGAGGAAGAGGATGAGGATATTGAGAGTCATCCTCCTGGTGAGGACAGCGAAATCTTGACTGTTGGTACTCTGGCACACATGGCTGACTTTATGTTAGGCTGCCTTTCCCGTGACCCACGCGTTGTATGCATTTTAGACAACACGGATTACTGGGTGTTCACCCTTCTGGACCCCCGCTACAAAGAGAATTTCTCATCTCTCATTCCTCCGGTGGAGAGGACAAGCAAAATGGTGCAATACCAGAAGGTTCTTGTTGAAAAATTGCTCCAAAATTTTCCATCTGACAACGCTGGCGGCAGAGTACGTGCTACCTTGGCCAACCGAGAAGGGGAGAAAAGGGGAGCACACAGCAGTTCGGACAAAGGCAGGGCAACACTCTCCAAGGCGTGGGACACCTTCATGACACCCCGCCAGCACCCTCACCCTGATGCGCAGCCTAGTGTCACAAGGAGGGAAAAGTTTTGGAAGATGGTGAAGGAGTACGTAGCAGACCGTGTCAGCGTCCTCAATGATCCCTCTGTGCCTTACAACTACTGGGTGTCCAAGCTGGACACGTGGTATGAACTGGCACTCTACGCTTTGGAGGTGCTGGCCTGCCCTGCCGCCAGCATTCTGTCTGAGCGGGTATTTAGTGCTGCTGGTGGCATCATAACAGATAAGCGTATCCGCCTTTCCACCGACAATGCTGATAGGTTGACACTTATAAAAATGAACAAGGCCTTGATTTCCCCTGACTTCTCCACTCCACTGGAGGAAAGCCCCGGGGGAACATAAACTCACTTTACATATATTATTTACAATGATGGGAATACTCTGTATTCCCATTCACCCCTTCCACCCAAAAAACGGGTATATGGTTGACTCTTAATCTTCTCATCCTCCTCCTCCTCTTCCATATGCCCTGTGCTATAATTTTTATATAGGGCCAGCTCACCAGCGGGCCCTGTGATATAATTTTTATATAGGGCCAGCTCACCAGCGGGCCCTGTTTGACAATTTTTATATAGGTCAGCTCACCAGCGGGCCTTCTCATATAATGTTTTATTGGGTCAGCTCTCTAGCGGGCCCTCTCATATAATGTTTTATAGCGTCAGCTCACTAGCGGGCCTTCGCATATAATGTTTTATAGCGTCAGCTCACTAGCGGGCCTTCGCATATAATGTTTAGGATGGTCAGCTCTGCAGCAGACCCTCACCCATAATGTTTTAGATGGTCAGCTCAGCGCACGTTTCCCTCTTAATCATGGCCTCAGTTCAATAAAATCAAGGAAATTTTTGGGAGAATTTGCCTCTGCGCACGTTTCCCTCATAATCATGGCCTCACTTCAGAAAATCAAGGAAATTTTTGGGATAATTTGCCTCTGCGCACGTTTCCCTCTTAATCATGGCCTCACTTCAGAAAATCAAGGAAATTTTTGGGAGAATTTGCCTCTGCGCACGTTTCCCTCTTAATTATGGCCTCACTTCAGAAAATCAAGGAAATTTTTGGGATAATTTGCAGATGATATACAAGTAAATATACAGCAAATATTGTTTGGTAACAATTTTTCGCCTAAAGTCGTTTTTATTTTCCTTTTTGTGTGTTTTATGGTCAGTCTGTAAAAATGGCGTACTACGGGTGAAAGATCGTTCCCAGCAGCGATGTTGGAGTCCAAGATGCATCCAGACATCCTCCCTATGCTGTCCCTGAACCATTTCTGTGGTGTTTCCATCCTTTTCTGCCCTTTTCCTATGGACCAGGCACCCTCCCCTCATCAGAGCAGGGGGTGCCTGGTGTAATGCTCGAGTCCTCCCATTGACTTCAATGGGGCTCGGGTGCTCGGCCGAGCACTCGAGCCTCCGGGGGCGCTCGGTCAGAGCACCCGAACACCCGAGCATTGGGGTGCTCGCTCATCACTAATATTTATCTGTATAACATGTCTGAGGAAAGACCTAAGGTCTTGAAAGCTTGCATTCTAAATCTGCTTAGTTAGGCAATAAAGGTATCAACAACTATATTTGCCTCCTGTATTTCTACTGCTAACACGGTACCAACTCTCATCTGTTATCAAAATACAGTTATCATTTTTATTATAATTTTCCTTTAAAGGTAAACTAACACCTCCAAGTAATAACCCACCACTTATCTTACTGTGGTCA
This sequence comes from Rhinophrynus dorsalis, assembly GCA_037306005.1. Taxonomy (NCBI): domain Eukaryota; kingdom Metazoa; phylum Chordata; class Amphibia; order Anura; family Rhinophrynidae; genus Rhinophrynus; species Rhinophrynus dorsalis. The sequence continues at coordinate 24,552,753 of CM074723.1, forward strand.
GAAAATTATATTGACCATTATCAGTGTTGTTCTTGTGCCTTTGTTTAGAAATCAACATGTTCAATCAGTCCTACATGTTCCGTCCACTGAAGAAGACATGATAATTGGACACTACACACGGAAGTCAAAGGTAGGCTCACGCACTCTGCTTGATTCAGCATGAAAAAAAACTGGGAGCAACTTTGATGTCCACCTTCATGGGCATGACATCCAGGACTAATTGAAGATACTGAACTATGGAGCAAGGGTGAAATCCAGAGGGTTATTATGATTTACTGGCCATTTGATAGTACGGTAAATGGGGCAATCCTATATAATAATTCAATAAAACGTGTGTAACTCTGCGTCATGCGCAGTAGACACTGCTGCGTGTGCTGCAGTCATGCGCAGTAGAGACGGCCCGTGCCGCGGCTCATACAGAGCATGACTGCCCCGCAACCGGGTGGCAGTGACACTGTGGCCCGTGTAACGGGCTCTTCAACTAGTTATTAATAATTCTCCAGCATAACCTAAGTAATGATTGTTCTTGGTGCACAAATGAAAGTTATTCAAAGCCCATTATAATTAGGTGTAGTTCTAAAATGTGCTTTTTCTTAGCATTTGTATCTGTTGTGTGGATGAATACATATTTTTGCTCTCAGCATTATTTAATCAATGGAAAGGTTAGCTGGAGCAGTGAACCAAGACATTTCCTGTGCTCATGAATCATATGAATGACTAATACTTTGTCCTTACGGAACAAAAAGAAATGGCATTTCTACAGCAGCTTCAGACCACACAAAATGGAATAATTTTCTTTTGAATCTGAGGATTTGGTCTGGGTGTTTTGGTCTCCAATCTATTGAGAAGCAAAGTGTGTTGTAGACTTTTCTATTATGTAGGTAACTTATTCCTGTTTGAGCAAGGCTTAGTTTTCTTTCCCTTTAATATGCAGAGTTATTTTTCTGCTTCTGATTACAATTATGTAGGAAGACAAATGTATTAATTTTATAATTGCAAATTTTAATTATTATTAAATTGTGGATTTTTGTTCCACTAAGAACATTGTAAGCATCAGACTGCTATTTAAATTATACATTTCTTAGGCTGAAACAACTCTTTGAGTGCTAGAGCGGTACCCAACACATTTCGCTGCAATGCGTTGTGTACCTGTCTGGCACTCAAAGGACTGATAAGAGCCAAAGCAATTCTGAGGCCAAAAAACTGCACCATAAGGAACAAATAACAATTCCAATTGAATTAAAGGGATAGTAATACTTAAAATGTAAAAAAAAATATGTTGTAGGGTTCATCCCCCTGAGTAAATCAAGGTTTCTCCCACTGCTGAAAGGTGTTTTATTCAAAAGTTATTAAATCTCAAAGTTGACATGTTTAGGTGCAATATCACAGTGGCCTGAAATTGTACAGTGGCGATGTTGCTACACCATCCTATGGAGATGTATGGTCCCAGAACCAGAGCTGTCCATAGGATTGTGTAGCAACAGCGCCACTGTACAATTTCTGGCCACTGTTATATTGCACCTAAAAAATCAACTTTGAGATTTAATAACTTTTGAATAAAAGACCTTTCAGCAGTGGGAGTACCCTTGTTTTACTCGGGGGGATAAACCCTACAACATATATTTTTTTACATTTTATGTATTACTATCCCTTTAACTGGATTGATTAAAAGTCCCATTTAAATCAATGGAAATTTGGGGAATATTTATTTCTGCACTGTTGAACAGTTTGGCCCCAGAATTACATTGGACGAGTGCATTTATAATAGGAAAGGAAGGGAGGGAGGAAGTGTGAAGCAACACAGGATGGGGTAGGCAGTGTAGAAGGGGAACTGAAATTAGAGAAGGAGAATAGAGTGGCGGAACGTGCTAGTTCACTCATTAGGGACTTAGTGTCTACTACATGTTACAGAAAATTAATATTAACTGAAAAAATGTACATCAGGAACATAAAATGTGTGCTTGTAATTGCTCATAATCTGCCTGGAAACTGATTGAAATGAATGAGCAGTATGATCTAGAAAGTGAAAACTTGTTGGATGATGCACATGAATGGGCAATCATTGTAGAGGGATGGGGTAAATAAAAGAGATGAATATATATGCCTGTATGTAAAGCAAGCCTTAAAACGTAGTGTAAGGGAAGATCTTGATTAATGATTCAATGAGAATGTGAAGTCCTTGTGTGTTCACATATTCACTCAGGACAAACATAATACAATAGAAAGACTCCACTGCTTCCACAGAATATGGACTGAACATAGTCAATATTAGGCATATTGATCTACATATATATATTTAAAAAACAAAATATAGATTTAAAACTTTATTTTTGAATTCACATTGTGTTTTTTTCCATTTCTACTATTTTTCTTTTGTAATAAATAATTATAAGTGATAAAACTGCCTGGATTCCTTGTTCTGCAGTGGAGGTGAAACATACTCCAGGTGGGCCTATATTATCCACGTGTCTGTCATTTGCAGTTATACTGATCACCTTGTGAGCACCTACATTTTTATTCCTTATAAGATTGGAAGAACTGTATTACTCTATTTGGGAACAAATTAAGTCCAGTGTGGCTTAACAAAGAGGTTTCCAGGTAAAGAAGGAGTAAAATTAAGTCTTTTAAAGTGATTACGTCAGGAGGGCCAGATGCATCAATTAAATATATAAAATATAGAGGATGGAACAGAGTTTGCAAAGAAGCTATTCATTTAGTTAAAATTGAAAATGCAAAATTATTTCAAAAGAGAGCAAGAAAAATCCTAAACATGTCAACAAGTTAATTAATCCAAAAAGATTAATGTTGGTTTTTGGTAAATGAGGAGAATAGAAAGATCCTGAATAGCATTTACTAGAAGCCACCTAAAATTGGGGAATTTGAAAAAGCCCAACTGCTACTGAAAATGGAAATAGCTTCACGGTTTGCAAATGAAATCATATATGGAGATTTTAAGTGCCCTTAATTTGACTGGAGAAATGAGACTTCCAGCACAACAAAGGGAAACAATTTATAAGCCTGATTAATGATAACTCCTTAAACAATTCTGAAATAATACACAATATATAGGCAATTGAGCATTTGGGTAGCAGTGTCCATAATAAAATATAATATGGCATCCTTTAATTTGTTATGAAAAACCCAATAGCAAGAGATCAGCTAAAATTTTAAAATTTAAAAATGGTAATGTTTCAAAGCTAAAAGCAGTATTAGAGGGCGTTCAAGGGGATGTAATCTTCAAACATAAAAATGCACGTGAAATATGGACTGTGTCCAAAATGTTCTTGGATAAATGTATGTGTCAATATTTAACATTGTGGAATAAATACTAGAGGAACAAATTAAGTCCAGTATTGCTTAACAAGGAGGTTTCCAGGTAAATAAGGAATAAAAATAAGTCTTTTAAAGTGATTATGTCAGAAGAGTCAGATGCATCATAAATATATAAAATATAGAGGATGGAACAGAGTTTGCAAAGAAGCAATTCATTTAGTTAAAATTGAAAATGAGAAATTATTGCAAAAGAGAGTAAGAAAATCCTAAACATGTCAACAAGCTAATTAATGCAAAAATATGAATGTTGTATTGGCCCCTTAAAACTAAGACAGGTAAATTGATTATTGAAGATAAGACAATGGCTAACACCTTAAACATTCTTTTTTTCAGTATATACAAATGAGACAATAATTCATATTTATTGAATCAATCTTTTCAGGCAGAATGCAGAGAGTTGTTGTAATAGCATTAACAAATATATTCAAGGCCAATACAAACTATCTGAGCTGATTGAAAACAAACAAGAGGTCTTCCTTTAAGGCTTGAGAAAATTGCTTTCCACTAAAACAAAAGCAGGTGTTTTTTTACAGTAAGGGAAGTAAGTGTCTTGAATTCTTTGCCTAGGGAGGATGTGTATCCAGATGCTGTAGACACTTTCAAAAATATACCTTCCTAGCTCAGAACAATATTGAGAATTATGGTAATTTATTTAAATGCAGAAAAAATGTTGATCCAGGGAAATATCCAACTGCCATTTGAAGTGAGAAATATTTTTTGTGCGCACTTGTTGTTTATTTGGAAATATCTTCAATAAGGGTTTTTTCTTTTTCTTTCTCTGGAAGGAAATGGCAGTTGTTGGAAAGTTTTTCATACTGAAGCATGAGTTAAACTCTTGAAGGACCAGAGGGGGTGTGCAACGCAGTGCAATGGAATGTGCACTTCACTGCACTGTGGTCCTTAAAGGGTTCAAAGTTTAAGGTCCTGTGATCCTCCTAACAACTGTCATGTCCGCCTCCATGGATATGATATCCAAGTCTGATTGAAGATGTCATGTCTTGAGCAAAGGCAAAAGGGCAAAATATATGTGTCATTAGCATTTTTTGGCAATAGTATAGTAAGTGGGTGGTTGTTAATAGAAGCTGTTGATTTTCCTTTAATCTCCAGAAGGATTTCCTCCATCTCCAGAAGGATGTAGATAATTCGTAGAGAATTCTGAAAAGGTCTATTAAAATGGTGAATGGCTTATAGGATAAAAATGATCAGGATAGACTAAAGGATCTGAACATTGGGAAGAGAGAGGGGATATGACAGACACATTGAAATACATGAAGGGATTCAACAAAGTGCAGGAGGGAAGTACATTTCAAAGGAGGAGAAATGTTAGGACAAGAGGCCATATTCTAAAACTAGATGGACAGAGTTTTAGACATAATACAAGAAAGGTTTAGGTAGTTTAGGTAGCAGATAAGTGGAATAGCTTACCAGTAGAAGTGGTAGAGTTTAATTCAGTGACAGAATGTAAGCATGCATCCGATAGGCATAAGGCGGTCACTCCTGAACACAAGTAAAGTCCAAGGACCAAGTAGGGTTTCAGGTTTGTACAGTAGGAAAAATGGGCAGACTTACCTCCTATCAAATTCTATGTTTCTGTGTTTTTAGGTTACATAGTTATATAGTACTTTAGGTTGAAAAAAAGACTTGCGTCCATCAAGTTCAACCCTTTTCCTATTTCTGTTTAGGCAAAAACAACCCTTATTTCAACAATTTCAAATTCTGTCTTGAATTGGGGAAAAATTCCTTCTTCACGCCAAATGTCAATCAGATTTCTCCTTGGATTGAGAAGCACTAAATAAATATTAATCCTAATACTAACGTACATAGCCCTCTATGTTCTGCTCTTTTAAAAAAGTATCCAGGCCCTTTTTAAAGGCATCTAATGTATTCAATAGCACCACCTTTTCAGCCAGTTATGACTAAGGTGAAAGAAATTACCCCAGTGGGAAAAACTATCCAATGTCTTCGTTACTTTTATGATGGGAAAATATTACTTAAAAATATATCTAAAACTTACATTTTTGGCTGCAGTACTGTCATTATTGCTTATTTTTGGATTGAGTTGTTGCTATAGCAATCTGTGGAAGGATGTTGTCACTGACAATAGCTCTCTACACCACCATCAGGTTATGATGGAACTGCACGTAAGAAATGCAAGTGACTTTCAAATGAGGCATCTCAAAACAGTGAGTGTACCCTTTTTTATCAGCAAAGTCCAACATAATACAAGATACTTATCCTTTAATATCTTGTTGGTAAATTAAACTTTAGAAGCAAATTACAAAATTGTACATGTCTATACAACAGAACACTTCTATAAAACAGAAGCAAAGCAGCAATAAAATATTATATAGTATAATCTATAATAGAGTGTGATTAAAGATAAACCTGCACTAATATTCCTGGCAGACATTGTGTTATAATGAAAAGTGCAGTTGCCTGTGATATACAGTTGATGTCATAATCATTTAATATCAGTGTTTCTTTGAAGTTGCAGATTTTTCTGTACCATTTGATATATTGTCTATCATTTGGTTTAATGTTCTATTTGGCTCCCGGTCAACCGTCACTTTAGTAATTAAATTGAAAAGAGCTGCAAAACCAAGAGAGGGATTGACTTTTTTTTTTCCAAATCATTTCAAAACACTGTAGCTGATGCAACCCATTCCCTCTAATGTATGTCATAAGTTAAATCATTACTGAAGCTGTTGGCTTTAACCACCTTATATATTAAAGACATTTATCATCCCAGTAGAATATCTAACACTCAGAGGGCAATACCATACGCATACCAACAGTCTGCTTGCTGACATCAGTTTCATGTGCACTTTGCTTATTTGTTAAGCAGCTTGAGCAAGAGCTTCTTGCAGAAATGTATTTAAAGGGATAGTAATGTTTCAAAATAAAAGCAGCTCCAATTTTTTTTTTTTTTTTGAGTGAAAGTATTTTACCAGGAAGAATACATTGAGATTGTCGCTCATTTTCAAGTATGTCCTGGACTCATTTTATCTACCTTAGAAAGGTGAAAGGCTGAGTTGACCTTGCTGGGACTAGAACCTGCAACCTCACGGTCTGAGCGGATTCTACAGCTGGTGCATTAACCAACTGAGCCATATCTCCAGCATAATTAATTAATTATTCTCCCCCTCTCTATCCTGCTTTCTCTTTCTCCTTGGGCTCGATTCTATTCAGGTTGTTAGTGAAATAAAGCTAACAGTGGTTTAAGCCACAGTTTGGTTTACCTAGGCTGACCAGACCTCACCTTTAAAAAGGGACACATAGGAAATAGGCATATTTCAGGAGTGCACCAAAATCAAAGCAACCCTGTAGTATGCATTTTTCATGTGTGTCCCTTTCTAAAGGTGAGGTATGGTCAGCCTAGGTATACCACTAACTGTGCTGTGACAAATTACTGCCAGTTAGAAATGAATGACGGATGCAACATTAGCGGACTTTGAAATTAATGGGACAGCACATCCATATCCCGTTCTATTGAATGCGGAGACTATTAACACGCATTTAGGGACTGCCTTTTCAACCAGTGACTTAGTGCCTACCAGACATAGGCGCTGAGTCCCTAACACATGGTAAAACCACCAACAAACAATAGAAAACTAGTAAAATCACAGATATGCATGTGCAACTAGGCATCCCTAGACCCACGGATAAATTCATATAGGGCCCAATGCCTCTTATCAATGCATCCAAGTTACAAAAACGCATAATTAAAACAAAAAAATTAATCCTGGTCCTCCTGTGCCTCCTGCTTAAAAAAAAACAAAAAAAAAACACTTATATCCCCATGCAAACACCACCTCTTCCTCCACATATAATAAAATAAAATAAAGAACCCCCTCTTCCAACTCAACAATTTTTTTTTGCTGTTTATGTTGCTGTTATGTCTTATTTCAATGCTATGATGGTTTTCAATAATGCATTTGTATCTTCAAATGTAACTGTGTTACCCATGTAATACTTGTTTTAATACAACTGGCATTATTGTATTATTGTTGATTCTCAATAAAGTCTTTGAAAATTAAAAAAAAAAAATCTCCTTGTCCTGCTTGGTCCATTATGAATATCCTCACCACTCCAGCTAGATGCTGACTGGCTCAGAGGTAAGGTTAATCCAGGGCAATTTCCATTCCATTCCTTATGAAACCCCACATCCCAGCCAATGGGTGCATGGGAACTAATATAAACAGAGATTGGCCATATACAAGTCAGTGTCTGTTCATATTTCCCTCACATTGGCTTGGGCAAAGGCCCAGGCAGGATAAGGTGGAAGGGGGGCTCTTTTTAATTTTATTATGGGTGGAGGAGGTGGGGGAATTAGGTTTTTTTAATAAAATATTTTATTTACGTAAAAGACACAGAAGGACCAGGGTGGAGAAGACACAGCTGAACCTCCAATTTCAAGGTAAATGTGTTATTGTTACAGGTTTGGGAAGGGGAATAGGCCATAGGATGCTTTTAGGACTAGGAGGTTATTTTATTTACATTGTAATGTTAGGTGTGGTGGAGGGCCAGGGGGTATTTTTAGGGTTAGTGTTGGGGAGGGTGACTGAGTTACTTTCTCATGGTTGATGATACTATGTCAAAGATTGTGTGTTGACTAGTTTCCTTTGATGTAAGAACAGAAAGCTGAGACAGGCATCAGGCTGCAACATTTCATGTGACCAGCATTCCTTGTCCTTGTGTAGTATGCTGATCAAGGAATAGAATTCTGATGGTACAATGATGTTTGTACAGAACGGAACATATACTCATTTTAGCCCTAACAAAGGTTTTAACTAGTGATGAGCGAGCACCCCAATGCTCGGGTGTTCGGGTGCTCTGACCGAGCACCCCCTGAGGCTCGAGTGCTCGGCCGAGCACCCGAGCCCCATTGAAGTCAATGGGAGGACTCGAGCATTACACCAGGCACCCCCTGCTCTGATGAGGGGAGGGTGCCTGGTCCATAGGAAAAGGGCAGAAAAGGATGGAAACACCACAGAAATGGTTCAGGGACAGCATAGGGAGGATGTCTGGATGCATCTTGGACTCCAACATCGCTGCTGGGAACGATCTTTCGCCCGTAGTACGCCATTTTTACAGACTGACCATAAAACACACAAAAAGGAAAATAAAAACGACTTTAGGCGAAAAATTGTTACCAAACAATATTTGCTGTATATTTACTTGTATATCATCTGCAAATTCTCCCAAAAATTTCCTTGGTTTTCGGAAGTGAGGCCATGATTAAGAGGGAAACGTGCGCAGAGGCAAATTCTCCCAAAAATTTCCTTGATTTTATTGAACTGAGGCCATGATTAAGAGGGAAACGTGCGCTGAGCCGACCATCTAAAACATTATGGGTGAGGGTCTGCTGCAGAGCTGACCATCCTAAACATTATATGCGAAGGCCCGCTAGTGAGCTGACCTATATAAAAATTGTCAAACAGGGCCCGCTGGTGAGCTGGCCCTATATAAAAATTATATCACAGGGCCCGCTGGTGAGCTGGCCCTATATAAAAATTATATCCCAGGGCATATGGAAGAGGAGGAGGAGGATGAGAAGATTAAGAGTCAACCATATACCCGTTTTTTGGGTGGAAGGGGTGAATGGGAATACAGAGTATTCCCATCATTGTAAATAACATATATAAAGTGAGTTTATGTTCCCCCGGGGCTTTCCTCCAGTGGAGTGGAGAAGTCAGGGGAAATCCAGGCCTTGTTCATTTTTATAAGTGTCAACCTATCAGCATTGTCGGTGGAAAGGCGGATACGCTTATCTGTTATGATGCCACCAGCAGCACTAAATACCCGCTCAGACAGAACGCTGGCGGCAGGGAAGGCCAGCACCTCCAAGGCATAGAGTGCCAGTTCATACCACGTGTCCAGCTTGGACACCCAGTAGTTGTAAGGCACAGAGGGATCATTGAGGACGCTGACACGGTCTGCTACGTACTCCTTCACCATCTTCCAAAACTTTTCCCTCCTTGTGACACTAGGCTGCGCATCAGGGTGAGGGTGCTGGCGGGGTGTCATGAAGGTGTCCCACGCCTTGGAGAGTGTTGCCCTGCCTTTCTCGGAACTGCTGTGTGCTCCCCTTTTCTCCCCTTCTCGGTTGGCCAAGGTAGCACGTACTCTGCCGCCAGCGTTGTCAGATGGAAAATTTTGGAGCAATTTTTCAACAAGAACCTTCTGGTATTGCACCATTTTGCTTGTCCTCTCCACCGGAGGAATGAGAGATGAGAAATTCTCTTTGTAGCGGGGGTCCAGAAGGGTGAACACCCAGTAATCCGTGTTGTCTAAAATGCGTGTAACGCGTGGGTCACGGGAAAGGCAGCCTAACATAAAGTCAGCCATGTGTGCCAGAGTACCAACAGGCAAGATTTCGCTGTCCTCACCAGGAGGATGACTCTCAATCTCCTCATCCTCTTCCTCCTCTTCTGCCCACCCACGCTGAAGAGATGGAACTAAAGTTCCATGGCTACCCTCTGTAGCGGAGACAACCGTGTCTTCCTCCTCCTCCTCCTCCTCCTCCTCCGCCTCCTCCAATTGTCGCTGAGAAGACGAAGTGAGGGTGCTCTGGCTATCACCTTGTGTAAGCTCTTCCTCCCCCATTTCCACCTCTTCCACATGCAAAGCGTCGGTTTTAATTGTGAGCAGCGAGCGTTTCAGTAGACACAGAAGTGGGATGGTTACACTGATAATAGCATTATCGCCGCTCACCATCTGTGTCGATTCCTCAAAATTGCGTAAAACCTCACAGAGGTCTGACATCCATTCCCACTCCTCACTTCTGATTACAGGAAGTTGAACGGAGAGGCGACGACCGTGTAACAGCTGGTACTCCACTACTGCCCTCTGCTGCTCACAAAGCCGGGCCAACATGTGGAAGGTGGAGTTCCAGCGCGTGCTCACGTCACACAGCAGCCGGTGAGCTGGCAATTGTAAGCGCTGCTGCAGCTTCAACAGGCCGGCTGAAGCTGTTGATGACTTACGGAAATGTGCACACACGCGGCGCACCTTGGTCAAGAGATCATGCACATTGGGGTAGGTTTTTAGAAATCGCTGCACCACTAAATTAAATACATGCGCTAGGCATGGTACGTGTGTGAGCTTGCCGAGCTCCAAAGCCGCCACCAAGTTACGCCCATTATCACACACAACCATGCCTGGTTGCAGGTTGAGTGGCGAGAGCCACTGCTCGGTCTGGTGACTAATCCCCTGCAACAGCTCTGAGGCCGTGTGCTGTTTGTCCCCAAGGCAGATCAGCTTCAGCACGGCCTGTTGACGCTTCCCCACTGCAGTGCTACACTGCTTCCAGCTACTGGCTGATGGGGGAGTGGCGGTGTGTGTAGAGAATTCGGAGGTGGAAACGGAGGTGGAGGAGCCAATAACGTAGGTGCTGGCGGAAACCCTGATGGAGGTAGGGCCCGCAATCCTCTGCGTGGGTAGCACCCGTGCCATCCCAGGGTCCGAGTCGCTCCCAGCCTCCACGACATTCACCCAGTGTGCCGTCAGGGAAATGTAGCGTCCCTGGCCACAAGCACTTGTCCATGTGTCAGTCGTTAAGTGGACCTTCCCAGTAACTGCGTTGGTCAGGGCACGGGTGATGTTACGGGACACATGGTGGTGTAATGCGGGGATGGCACACCGGGAAAAGTAGTGGCGGCTGGGGACCGCGTACCGAGGGACAGCTGCTGCCATCAGGCTGCGGAAGGACTCAGTGTCCACAAGCCTAAATGGCAGCATTTCGATGGCCAGTAATTTGGAAAGGTGTGAGGTTAGTGCTATGGCCTGTGGGTGGGTGGCTGGGTACTTTCTCTTGCGCTCAAATGCCTGGGGTAACGACATTTGGACGCTGTGCTGGGACAGGGAAGTGGATGTGGTCGCTGATGGTGCTTCAGATGCTACAGGTGCAGGGCGGGAGGTATGCGGGCCTGCGCCTTCGACAGGCGATTGGCCGGCACCGAAAACAGGGGAAGAGGAGGCAGTGGTGTGGCCTGCAGACACAGATGGGCGATCCAGGCGTTCCTCCCACTTACTACGGTGCTTGGATGCCATGTGTCGGATCATGCTGGTGGTGGTGAGGTTTCTAGTGTTCATGCCTCGGCTCATTCTGGTGTGGCACAGGTTGCAAACTACAATTCTTTTGTCGTCCGCACTTTCCTTAAAAAAACGCCATACCGCGGAACACCTACCCCTTGGCAAGGTAGATTTACGCAAGGGGGTGCTCCGTGGAACATTTGCGGGCCGGTTTGGTGCGGTCCGCCTTCTTTCTGTAGCCACACCACTGCCTCTTCCAGCCTGTTGCGGTGCTGCAGATGGCTCACCCTCAGGACTGCTGTCATCGCTCGGCTCTACACCTTCCCAGGTGGGGTCAGTCACCTCATCGTCCACCAAGTCCTCCTCCACTTCCTCACTCTGATCATCCTCCTCAAGTCTTGATCCCACCACATACTCAGTCATTGACAACTGTATAACATTCTCCTCAACAAGGTCTTGAGACGGAAATAGTGGTTGATTTAATGGCAACTGTGTCTCATCATCATCATCATCATCCACTACTTCCTTTGACCTTAAATGCCGTTCACATCTGTCATCTTCTTGAGATTGGGTAGCCTCTAGAGGTTGTGAATCAGGGCACAAGATGTCATGTTCCTCTGCAAGCGTGCTTGGAGAGAGGGCCAAATGAAGGATTGGTGATGAGACGAGCTCCTCACTATATCCCAGTGTGGGATCACTTCTTTGACCAGACCGTGTATGGTGGGAGGAAGGATGATCAGAGTGAGGATTATGTTGACCAGACTCTTGGCTACTGAGAGTGGACTTGGTGGAAGACAGGGTGGTGCTTAACCGACTGGAAGCAGTATCAGCTGTCATCCAACCGACCACCTGTTCGCAGTGGTCGGACCTCGAGAGTGATGTCCTGCGACGCCCTGTAAAATTACACATGAAGCTAGGTATGGTGGATGTCTTTCTTTCTTGTGCTCTGGCACCAGGCACAGTTTCTCCGCGTCCTGACCCGCGCCCTGAACTTTCAGGATCACGTCCACTTCCCCGTCCCTTTTTACCCGCCTTCTTCATCTTACACAGAATATGTGACTTTAATATTTGAGTTTGAAAACTTAACAGTATTTCTTATTATTCTGCAACTCTGCAGAGTACACAGAATAGGCTGCTAAACTGCGGTGAAACACACTGAATGGAATATGTGAGTTTAATATTTGAGTTTGAAAACTTAACAGTATTTCTTATTATTCTGCAACTGTACAGAGTACACAGAATAGGCTGTTAAACGGCGGTGAAACACACTGAATGGAATATGTGACTTTAATATTTGAGTTTGAAAACTTAACAGTATTTCTTATTATTCTGCAACTGTACAGAGTACACAGAATAGGCTGTTAAACGGCGGTGAAACACACTGAATGGAATATGTGACTTTAATATTTGAGTTTGAAAACTTAACAGTATTTCTTATTATTCTGCAACTGTACAGAGTACACAGAATAGGCTGTTAAACGGCGGTGAAACACACTGAATGGAATATGTGAGTTTAATATTTGAGTTTGAAAACTTAACAGTATTTCTTATTATTCTGCAACTGTACAGAGTACACAGAATAGGCTGCTAAACTGCGGTGAAACACACTGAATGGAATATGTGACTTTAATATTTGAGTTTGAAAACTTAACAGTATTTCTTATTATTCTGCAACTCTGCAGAGTACACAGAATAGGCTGCTAAACTGCGGTGAAACACACTGAATGGAATATGTGAGTTTAATATTTGAGTTTGAAAACTTAACAGTATTTCTTATTATTCTGCAACTGTACAGAGTACACAGAATAGGCTGTTAAACGGCGGTGAAACACACTGAATGGAATATGTGACTTTAATATTTGAGTTTGAAAACTTAACAGTATTTCTTATTATTCTGCAACTGTACAGAGTACACAGAATAGGCTGTTAAACGGCGGTGAAACACACTGAATGGAATATGTGACTTTAATATTTGAGTTTGAAAACTTAACAGTATTTCTTATTATTCTGCAACTGTACAGAGTACACAGAATAGGCTGTTAAACGGCGGTGAAACACACTGAATGGAATATGTGACTTTAATATTTGAGTTTGAAAACTTAACAGTATTTCTTATTATTCTGCAACTGTACAGAGTACACAGAATAGGCTGTTAAACGGCGGTGAAACACACTGAATGGAATATGTGACTTTAATATTTGAGTTTGAAAACTTAACAGTATTTCTTATTATTCTGCAACTGTACAGAGTACACAGAATAGGCTGCTAAACTGCGGTGAAACACACTGAATGGAATATGTGACTTTAATATTTGAGTTTGAAAACTTAACAGTATTTCTTATTATTCTGCAACTGTACAGAGTACACAGAATAGGCTGTTAAACGGCGGTGAAACACACTGAATGGAATATGTGACTTTAATATTTGAGTTTGAAAACTTAACAGTATTTCTTATTATTCTGCAACTGTACAGAGTACACAGAATAGGCTGCTAAACTGCGGTGAAACACACTGAATGGAATATGTGACTTTAATATTTGAGTTTGAAAACTTAACAGTATTTCTTATTATTCTGCAACTCTGCAGAGTACACAGAAAAGGCTGCTAAACTGCGGTGAAACACACTGAATGGAATATGTGACTTTAATATTTGAGTTTGAAAACTTAACAGTATTTCTTATTATTCTGCAACTCTGCACAGTACACAGAATAGGCTGCTAAACGGCGGTGAAACACACTGAATGGAATATGTGACTTTGATATTTTAGTTTGAAGACTTAACAGTATTTCTTCCTATTCTGCAACTCTGCACAGTACACAGAATAGGCTGCTAAACTGCGGCGAAGCACACTGAATGGAATATGTGACTTTGATATTTTAGTTTGAAGACTTAACAGTATTTCTTCCTATTCTGCAACTCTGCACAGTACACAGAATAGGCTGCTAAACTGCGGCGAAGCACACTGAATGGAATATGTGACTTTGATATTTTAGTTTGAAGACTTAACAGTATTTCTTCCTATTCTGCAACTCTGCACAGTACACAGAATGTGCTGCTAAACTGCGGCGAAGCACACTGAATGGAATATGTGACTTTGATATTTTAGTTTGAAGACTTAACAGTATTTCTTCCTATTCTGCAACTCTGCACAGTACACAGAATAGGCTGCTAAACTGCGGCGAAGCACACTGAATGGAATATGTGACTTTGATATTTTAGTTTGAAGACTTAACAGTATTTCTTCCTATTCTGCAACTCTGCACAGTACACAGAATAGGCTGCTAAACTGCGGCGAAGCACACTGAATGGAATATGTGACTTTGATATTTTAGTTTGAAGACTTAACAGTATTTCTTCCTATTCTGCAACTCTGCACAGTACTCAGAATGTGCTGCTAAACTGCGGCGACGCACACTGAATGGAATACGTGACTTTGATATTTTAGTTTGAAGACTTAACAGAATGTGCTCTAATCTGCAACTTTGCACACTAAACAGAATGTGCTCTAATCTGCAACTTTGCACACTAAACAGAATGTGCTCTAATCTGCAACTTTGCACACTAAACAGAATGTGCTCTAATCTGCAACTGTGCACACTAAACAGAATGTGCTCTAATCTGCAACTTTTCACACTAAACAGAATATTTTTTTTTTTTTTTTTTTTGTTTTTTTCCCCCCACACACAATATAACCTGCTGCCCCCACACACAGTAGTCCTAAAAAGGACTTTTGGTTCTTTTTTGTCACAATTTTTGTTTTTTCCTCCCTACACTGCCTTTCCCTTCCTATCCTCAGCTCTCCCTGGCTCAGACTGAGCCGAACTCGATGGTCAGGTGCTATACAGCACCTGACCACGGGTTCTGGCCAGCCAATCAGTGTAATGCCAGCAGCCAACATGGCTGCTGGCATTACACCGATGTCAGAGCCTCCCTGCACGTTTATTGGCTGCGCAGCAGCCGCAAAACGTGCGGGGAGGAGACCCGAACATGGCGGGCGAGCACATGCGGTACTCGTACGAGTACCGCCATGTGCCGAGCAGAGCGATGCTCGAGCCGATCCGAGCATCGGCCGAGCATGCTCGCTCAACACTAGTTTTAACAGCTCTGGTAGAAACGAGCAGCTTATCTTTCTCCTGCTCTTTACACCTTCTTCTCTCTCCCCCACTTGGTCCTTTCCTTCTTTTTCATTCCCTCTTTTTCTTTCTTACACATTCCACAGTGTTCTCCCCCTCTCTCTCTCTTACCACTTACCTTAGTCCTTCCCACTTTCCTCTGCTCTCTGGCTTTCCCCCACTCCCTGCACTCCTTCCCTTACCCATGCTTCCACTCACTCTCCCTTGCTTCCACTCTCCCTATCTGCTGCACCAGCTCTCAGGCTTTTGTACTAACCACCATTCCTCTCTCTCCTGTCCTTACTTCTCTCTGTTCTTTTGTGATTCATTCTGGATCGATTCAGATGCACCCACAATTTTCTCATGGTCCTCCAAATCCATCTGCTTCATTCTGGATAGATTCAGACGCACCCATAATTTTCTCAGGGTCCTCTGAATCGATCTACTTCATAAATGTAATGTGAACATACCAGGTCGACCAATTGTTGTATGAATCAATGGAATGAACATATGATGAAAATCCCATGGGAAGAGATCCCTATGGGTCAGCTTGGATGTGGTATACTTCTACAGAACATAAAATGGGATCAGGCTCAGTTATTGAAATGTATCCATATCATTATCTATCAAAATTTCTTCATTTAACAACGCCAAATATTTTTACAAACTAGGGGTACTGCCAAGGGGACCAGATTTGGCATTTCTTACACAAAGCTGTTTATGGGCCACTGGTAAGATTGAATTGTGTGGCAGAAAGACAAAGGATGAGGGGTGAGCAGGGTTTACTTTGTCAGGTTAATAAACTATATTTTAATTATCTGATGGGTAAATAGATTGCAATGAGGTGTATACCTCTCTGGCACTCAAAGATTTAAGCAAAACAGAGACAAAATAGTGTAATAGAGGGGAGCGCAGGCCTGGGGGGCAGGGGGCAATTGCCTCCTGGGCCAGTCATATTCCTGGGACACTACCTCACTCAGTCTCCCTCTTGCTGCTGTAAATAGAGCTACACTAGTGACACCACAGAGCTTACAAATGGAATGGAGCTATGTAAGTGATCCCAGAGCTACAATCCATGACCCATTTCCCTTGTAAGATCTATGGTATCACTAGTGAAACTTTACTTAAATTGTAAGTTCTGTAATGTCACTAGTGTAGCCCCATGTCAATTGCAAGCTATGTGGTATCACTTGTCTTAACTTACAACATTAATGCAAATTTTATAATGAACAAAAGGGAGTGTAGTTGGACAGTTGGCTGGAATGATACTAGAAACAGGGCACTTGATTGTATTTGCCCCCAAGGCCGAATGTTGCCAGCCCTCCCCTTGAGTAATATCATGCTGGCATTAGGAGTTTGCTGGCATTAAGCTTAGTGTATTCATAGTGAGGGCACAGGAATGTATTACAGTGATCATATACTGTATTGCATACCCTAGGATGCAGCCATTGGCATTGAAGGTTAATGCCAGTGATTCTGCAGTAGTTGATTTGCACATTCACTCCCTGTAACGTTTTGTCAATCAGTCTACTGCTTCAAACCGTGCCCACCTTGTAGACCGTTGACATGAAGATTTCTTTTGTATCCACTCCTATTTCAGCTCTCCAGATGAGCCGGACGATCCACAGACCAGATTTCAAGTCTGATAGATAGAATGCTGACGTAGCTAAAAGGGATGGGAGGGGTAAACTTTACATCCATATTACACTAACACTAGCAAAGTTATAGCAAAAAGACTTATGTGCTTTGCTTTATTTGTTTAATAACTGCAATATTAAACTCTTTAAGTACCAGAGGGGTTAATTAAAAACAAAATATATACATCAACAAATAACTTTTGAATTATAAATCTGACATCAATTGAATAACTCTTGCTTTACTAAGTGGTAACACTATAACATATATTTTTTTCATTAAAAAGTGTATTGTTTCTCTAAGAGAAGAAGGATGCCTTCATGAGACACACAGCCAGTCAAGGGAACCTGGCCTGAGTTTAGTTCTGCACAAATAATGTTTCACTATGCAGAGTCTGTGCATAAATGAGTCACTTGTGGACGGTAACATTCTAAATGGAAATGTCAGTAGCGCTATGTCATGATAAATATTCCCAGAGTATATTAGTGACATCCTTTCCGAATTAAGCCATGTGCCTCCTGAGTTCCTGTTACAGATCTGCAGGGCAATGATCTCTCATGAAAATGCAACAAAAATATATTTATGAAAACTGCAAAGGGCAATGTGACATATTCACAATCCTTGGTTGATGGTCTTTCAGAGGTAACGGGCAGATTATGTGCTCAGACATTGTGAGGTTGATGTACTGTTATCCAAAATAAAAGATGTTTCTTCTTCAATTACCGTATTTGCTTGGATAGAGGGCAACCCAAAAAAATTGGCAACCTCCTCAAGTTTACAGGAAAAAAGGCCTGAATGTAAGGTGACCCTTATTTAGCCTGTGTATGTGTGTCCATCTCTCCCTCATCAGATCTCTTCCATCCTCCCTCCCTTGATTTTTCTCTTCCTTCCTCCTTTTAACTATTTTCTCTCTCCTTGTCACATTCCCATATCTCTTCTCTTGCTCTCAATCCTTTGATATCTCTCTTTCTCCTTCCCATCACATCATATCATAGAATCTAAGACTTACATTTGCCAGGCTCTTCCTTTCTTACATATCAGGTCCTTTCAGGTCCTGCCAGTCCTGTTTTTCAGTGTATAGATTCCCTTCCAGTTCTGAGTCTATTGCCCGTTGGACTACTTTTGTGCTTCTGGGATCTGCGATACCAGTTGGAGGAAAGGGGGATGGTGCAAGATATCTTCAGTGGCGTAACTATAGGGGTTGCAGGTGTCGCACCTGTGACCAGGCCCATTACTCCAGGGGCCTGGCCTCCCCCTGTGACCCCTCTGCCTGGTGCCCTCAATCTCTCTCTGGCACTCTAGCAATGCAGAGCGCTGGGAGATGACGTCATCTCCCAGCGCTCTGTATTACAAAGAGGACCATGCGGGAGCTCCAGGGATGTAGGAGATGGGGGCATTGTGAAGATTGAGGGGCATTGTAGAGGGGGTCAGTGTGGTCGAGGGGGGCCAATGTGGTGGTGGTGGGGGGCCCGTGGCACTTCTTGAACCAGGGCCCGGAGGCTTCTAGTTACGCCTCTGGATATCTTCTACTGGGCTACCTGCCAGGTCAGATCTTCTTCAGATTCAACAGGCTGCCCAAATCTAGGGTGATCTCAAACATAAGGCAAGGTCATGTTTTTAGGTTAAAATGCCTGAAAAACATCCTTGCCTTGTATTTGAGTAAATACTGTATATTTCTTGTTTTTCCTAATTGATTCCAAAACAACCCATGGTATCTCCATATTCTAAAACAGTTACATAAAAAGCCAAATAATTGCTGTATACTTTCACCATTCGTCAAAAAAAATCTAAACTACATCATGAGTAACATGAATGTTATGACTGTCTCTTTGTATGAAGCAGTTAAAGATCTTGAAATAGAGAACTGAAGATATGCAAAGACAAATAGCAAGAATAATGATGTCACAAAAATCCAAAACAACAAATCTATGGAACTTCATTGTTTTTCTAAAAATTGACTGTATGAAGAGAGTGGGCAACCTTTGTCTATTCAGCTTTTATTGAACTACACCCCACATCATATGAGTGAGATAATGGAAGTTGTAGTCCTACAACACCTTGGGGATGTACACTAAGTGGTGATAAAGAGGTGATAAAGTGGAGATAACTTCTACAGTTCATGACTTGTCCAATTCCTACATTATTCTATGGAGCATGTGCACTAAGATGTCTTCAACTTTGGAGCTCTTAGTGAATAGTAGGGATGGGCGAAACTTTCTGCCTCAAACTGAAATCGGCGAAAAATAGCACTTTCTGCTTGGTGAAAAATTTCCCGCAAAAAGTGCAGATTTTCCTCTTTTTTTCCGCCCATTGAACTCAATGGGAACATAGGAGTTACACACAACACATTACAAATAATATTTTATCTCTCAAAGGCATTGTATGAAAGGGGCATGAGGCGCCAGTGTTGGTGGCGTGTGGGGAAAGAATCAGTTGAACAGGGAGTGTTTTTGGGGGGTTGTTTACTGGGATTGGGGGGCACTTAATAAAAAAGAAATCCAAAATAAAATAAAATAAAAAAAACAAAAGAAATGGTATAAAGGGGTCTGTGGAGGGTGCCTGTGTTGGTGATTAAATGAATCATTTGAACAGGGAATTTATTTTTGGGGGCTTTCTTGACTGCTATTGGGGGGGACAGTTAATAAAAAAAAAATCAATAAAATAAAATAAGACATTTGTATTTAAAGTGACAGAGACAGGAACCCCCCTGACATAAGGTGCCACTGGGGTGGACTGATACTTGAATTGAGTATTTTGTAGAGGATGATTTGTTAGATTTGTAGAGGCCTTTGTAGGACTTAGACTTATTAGAGGCACAAGCCCTGACAAAACATTGATTTGTAGGACTTAAGCTTGTTTGGCATAAGCCCAAAGGAAACATTGATTTGTAGGACTTAAACTAGTTTGGCACAAGCCCTAAGTAAACATTGATTTGTAGGAATTAGGCTTCTTAGAAACAAACCCCCCAAGAATTGTTTATTTTTTTGTAGGACTAGTTTTTTTTTCTTTTCTTTTTTTTTTCAAAACACAAGCCCTGAGAAAAAAATAAAAATGCCCTACTGGCCTAATGCTAGTAGGTCATGTTGGCCAGTGGCCACTGTCAAATGTCCTCCTGAGTTGCAACTGCTGTTCGTACTGCTGCCTCTGAGTTGTTTAAGCAGCAGGATGATTAGGCAGCTGAAATGGAATGGGATCAACAATAGCAGTAACATGGAAGATGGATGATGAAGGTTCCATTTGCCACAATTGACTCCAGGGATTATCCTGAGACAGTAGCAGAAGAATAAGTAGCCCCCAGTATATGTGGAGAAAAGAACAAGTTGACCATTAAATCTTCTCCACCTGCCCCTCCTCCAAAATCACCATGGGTGTCTTGTTATTAGAATATATATTTTCCCTTATGAACAGGAACTATGGCTTCCATCAGCAACTGCAATGTGCACAGTGTGTGTGGCAAATAACATCTTGGGGCACAACTGTAATCAAAAACCATGACACCCGAAACCAAGTACTGCCGCTGTCAAGGTACCCCTTGTACAGACCCCACTAAGGACACATGACAACTTGCTGACAGTTTAATAGTAATGATGAACCCTCCCTGCCAGAATCCTAGTATATTCTGCGGGATGGAGTCTCCTCAGATGCCACCTGATGACCTGGTATCGATTCTCCTCCACCACACTGGCATGTGTGGTCAGTGCACCACACAGTGTGCAATGGGTAGAGATGAACTGCCATATCCTAACATTAACAGAGTGGCTATCATTTGGCGGGGGAGGTAACGATGAATGAGGTGGATAGGCAGGAGATGTATTTGTTACCCTAGAATAAGAAGGTGATGTTGATGGTGAGCTAGTTGTTTCGCTTGTCATGGAACTTCCAGTGTCTGTCTGGGTTTCTTTATTCTTCCTCCTCCTTGATCTCCACCTTTCTGGAGAGTCAGGGGGTACAGTAATAGCGGTGTTAGATTTCTGTAACTGTGGTTTTGCTTTAACATGTTTGGAGTAAATGTCATGGTGTCTGTGTTTCATGTGTGTTATCAGGGTGGTTGTGTCAAGGTGTGTTCCCTCCTTTCCTCATCTCACTAACTTGTCACAAATTTTGCACTGTACCATTGTTGATGATGATGATGACTGCACTGTGTCTGCCGGAAGAGAATAATAGTCCCACACCCATGACTTCTGGGGGGAGGGATAGGGAACAGGTGGAGAAGAATGGCCTCTTTCTTCTTGTCCTCCACATTCCCCTTCATTTTTTTATGGCAGCGTATAATGTTCCTGCTACTGCCTCAGATTTAGCAGTGCAACTAGGACCAGGAGTATTGCTGGCGCTGGCAAGTAGAACCTGTCCTAGTCCCGCATCACTTGTTGACCCCATTCCCACTGTGTCCATGGTGGTCTATGGCATCACTAGCCTGCTCTTCAGCACCCTGCTGCCCTTTCATCTCAGCAGCAGCAGCAATTAGACCAGTTGCAATTTCCGCTAATTCCAAAAGCTGACTGCTAGTGGTGGTGGTGATGCCCATCCTCATCCCTGTCTCCCATTCCTTCTCACTTTCTGATAAAAAGGCCATCAATGTCTCTTCCACCCCAGCTTCTCAAACACCAACACCACCACTAGTCCCTACATAATGCTTCTCTACTACAGGCATCTCACTGCTACTTGGAGGATGTGACAAGCAATGTGACAGAGGGTCCCCTGCTGTCACACTTGGCATCATTTTCTCCTTCCCCCCTGAGTACTACAAGGAACACTAGCAGCAGGCAAAGTATTGGTGGCAGCAGGTGCAACACTAGTGGCTGCAGGTACAGCAATGGTGGCATTGGCAGCAGGGGCAGCACATCTTGCAGCAGGCACAGGCAGCTGACCTGTCCTGCTCTCACTAGTACTACCCTTTCTCCCTCCCTTCCCATTCCCTTTTCTCCCTTCCTTTCCTTTCCTTTCCTTTCCTCCCTTCCTTCCCTTTTCTCCCTTCCTTCCCATTCCCTTTTCTCCCGCCCTTCTTATTAAATTCCCCAAGATCCCTTGGAGTGATTTAGGGGGACTGGACAGCATTGGTTCAGTACTGCTAGTCACTTCCTCCTCAGACTCAGTGGAAACATAATGGTCCTTCCAGCTCCTCCACTGATTATTTTTTACCCTGCTCATAATGATAGGAGTCACTATGAGCCTTTCCTACCTCAGTTTTTGCAAAATATTACAAGAGAACAGCACAGCACATCTATCTCACTCTGCAGCTGCTTTTAATGTATTTGCCTTCAGCTAAGACGTCACATTTTTATAGTGGAAATGCGAAAACAATGTAAATCAATGGGTGGAAACCTTCAAGCCATTGAAAAAATGGCAAAAAATTTTGCCAATGGGTGAAAAATGCAAAAATTTTAACCGCTAGTTTTAAAGCGGAGAACAACATGGTTTTCGTGAAATTTCCCGCAGGAACACAGCGACAACTTTCACCATCCCTAGTGAATAGGCTCCGTAGAATAATATAGGAATTGGAGAAGTGATATCACTGGAGAAGTCATCTCCACCTTATAACCTCTTTATTACTGCTTAGTGAATCTCTCCCGTGTTGAGCCAAATGCTGACTATTGCTGTTGTAGAGTATTTAATATTTTGTTCATTCGAGATTTTTTAATTACTAAAGTTACAATAAAAATTATTTCCCAAAATGAATATAGTACTAAATTCAATATTTCATTTTATTAACTAGGTCTAGCAGTTTTTCAAACTGAAACAGGGCTACGCAACCATTTAAGAAAGGTGTCCAATGCATCACAAAGTAATGTGTTACACCCCACCGTTCTTAAAGGGTTAAGATTTTGCAGTCTACAGAGTTTGAGGTCCTGTGGTCCTGTTAGAGACTCTGACCATGTCTGCCTCCATGGAGATGACATTCAGATCTGTTTGAAGATATTCATTCAAGCCACTGGGATTTTCTGACTATAATAATGTAAATGGATAGTTATTATAGGAAGCTGTTACTTCTCATTTCTCTAGCTGAGAGAAGCACAATCCAGTCCCGGGACTGTCCTGAGGCTCTTCAGCAGAGCCGAAATATTGCGATGTAGGAAGAAATACTTAATTGGAATGGTCTACAAAGTGTGCTTGCAAACCTGGCACACTTTGTAAACCATTCCAATGAAGTAGTTCTTCCTACATAGCACTGTTTCGGCTCTACTGAAGAGTCACTGGACAGTCCCGGGACCAGACTGTGCTTCTCTCAGCTAGATGGCAGACTTCTGGGAAACCCAAACTTTACATGCTTCGATCTCTCAAACTATAACATTTTGAGAGATGGGAGATAGACTTCTCTATTGTGTTTTTAATGTCTACAATATTCATTTTTGTAAAAATCTAACAATACTATCCCTTTAACTGTTTGAGTGCCAGAGGGGCATGCAATGCATTGCAAAGCAATGTGTTGCATACCCTCTAGCACTCAAAGTGTTAAACAATTAGATTCTACATACATTAGATTTAACATAGCTAAAATATGCCACCAACAATATTTATGAGCATTAAGAAAATTAAAGAATCTAATCAACATTTAATGTGTAATTTGAGGTCAGCAGATTTTTTTTAATATAACCTCATTAGGAATAGTTGTTCTAAAAGGATCTTAATTATTTTAGGGATTGCCTTGTCTCTCGTTACTGATGACAATCTTTATTTGATCGATTCACTTGGAATGTTTTCTTATTCTATCTACTGTTTTAATGAGTAGCTTTTTGTTTCGCAATCACACAATGACTTTAAAGCAACAGTAAACTCTTTTTATTATATGAAAAATATATGCTACAGGACTTTTCTGTTATTATTGTTATTACAGTTATTTAAATCACTCATGTGGGAAGTTTGTACTAAGCCATTTTTCAGTGGATTTCAGATGCTTTTACCTGGAACTATATAGATAGCCTATACAATGCAAAATTGCATAACTGTATCCACTGGCTGGTGCACGTCCCTTAGAGATAAGTATATAAAGGTACTCAGCCTGTGTTGACCCCACGGGAGAGGGAGACAGCACACTATTGTTCGAAGTAGATGAAACGTTTTGTTTATTCCATCTTATTAAAAGCCATATTCCATTATGTTCGACAGCCAAACGTTTTCGATCCTCATTCGGATCGTCATCAGGACAAATTATATATATATATATATATATATATATATATATATATATATATATATATATATATATACGTTCTATTGTGTACTATACAGTAAAAACACACACACAGTAGTTGAGTAATGCCCAGTAAATACACAAGGGGCAGAAACATAGAATTTGACGGCAGATAAGAACCATTCGGCCCATCTAGTCGCTCATTTTCCTACTGTAAAAAAACCTCAAACCTTATCTGTTCCTTGGTATTTTCTTATGTTAAGGACAGCCATATGCCTATCCCATGCATGCTTAAATTCTGTCACTGTATTAACTTCTACCACTTCTGCTGGTAGTCAATTCCACTTTTCTACTACCCTTTCAGTGATGTAAAAATTTCTTACCTTATGTCTAAACCTGTGTCCCTCTTGTTTTAGACTATGGCCTCTTGTCCTAACATTTTTACTCCTTTGAAATGTACTTCCCCCCTGCACTTTGTTGAATCCCTTCATGTATTTGAATGTGTCTATCATATCCCCTCTCTCTCTTCTCTCCTCCAAGCTATACATGTTCAGATCCTTTAGTCTATCCTCATATTTCTTTTCCTGTAAACCAGTCACCATTTTAGTAGCCCTTCTCTGAATTTTCTCTAGAGTATCTATATCCTTCTGGCGATGGGGTCTACAGTACTGCACACAATACAGGTCTAACTAGAGATCTGTAGAGTGACTTGACCACTTCCCTTTTCTGCTAGGAATGCCCCTAGATATACAAACTAGCACCCTGCTTGCATTTCCCTCTGCTTTATTACATTTCCTGCCTATCTTTAAGTCATTAGAGATAATTACTCCCAAATCCCTTTCCTCTGTTGTCTCTGACAACATAGTACCCTTAATAGCATATTTTTCCTTTGGATTTGTATGTCCAAAGTACATTATTTTACCTTTATCAACGTTAAACTGAAGCTGCCACACTCTTGTCCATTCTTCTAATTTACCTAAATCATTTATCATTTGGCTTATTCCCCCTGGAATGTGTACCCTATTGCAGATCTTTGTATCATCTGCAAAAAATGCATACCTTTCCTTGAAGACCTTTAGCAATATCACTAATAAAAATGTTAAAAAGATTGGGCCCCAGTATAGATCCCTGAGGCACCCCACTAGTAGCACTCCTTTCATCCAAATATTCTCCATTGACTACCACCCTCTGTCTCCTGTCACTTAGCCATTGCCTTATCCATTTAACTATTTTTACATCCAGACCCAAACACTGCAATTTATTAATGAGTCTTCTATGAGGAACAGTGTCAAATGCTTTACTGAACTCTAGATAAGCTATATCTGCTATGGTCTATTATCTTTGTTACCCAATCAAAAAAATCTATGACGTTAGTTTGACAAGATCTCCCTGCTGTAAACCCATGCTGTTTGGTTCTTTCCTTTAACATAGTCTCCATTAATTTTCTCACTACTGATGTAAGATTTACTGGTCTGTAGTTACCAGACTCTTCCCTGCTACCTATTTTTGTGAAGCGGTACTACATTTGCTACCTTCCAATCTTCTGGAACTACTCCTGTCGATGGTGACAGAATAATTTTGTTAAAGGTTTTGCCAGAACTTAAGTGTTTTTAATAACTTTGGGTGTATTATATCTGATCCCATTGATTTATCTGTTTTTACCCTAGAAAGCTGAAGTAGAACTTCCTCTGGAAACATCTTCCTCTGTAAAAACTGAACAGAAATATCCATTGAGACAGTCAGCTAGCCCTTTATTCTCATTTACATAGTTTACATTTTTTGTCTTCAGTCTAACTATTCCTTGTTTAATTTTCCTCCTTTCACTTATATGACTAAATAATATTTCAGCCCCTTTTTTATTGACTGGGCAATTTTTTCCTCTGTGTGTGCTTTGGCACATCTAATAATACATTTGGCCTCCTTCAGCCTAGTCTTGTACCGATACCTATCTTCTTCCTTCTGCGTTTGCTTTTTTTTTTTTTAAATGCTTCTTTTTTCTTCTTTACTATAGGGGGAGGGTGAAAAGATTATGAGATGTGCAGGGACATATGAGTAAATTAGTAGTCCAAAAATCCAACTGCAGCCATGGTTGCTGAAGCGTTTGTAATATATGATGGTGATCCCTCTTCTCCCGAGAAGGATTCAGTTTGTGAAAATCCCAATAAAAGTTCCACAATCACCAGTACTATTAACAAACCATATAAAAACACTGAAGGCAATGAGACGCATTCCAGTGTTGATAGCACAGTGGAACAAGGTGTAGCAGTTCAATGAACTGCTGCATCTAACAGTGAGACAAACAAACATAAAAACACCTATCCTGAAAGTAGTAGTGAACATTGTGAAAATTCCTCTAAGTGGAAAGTAAAAAGTAATTGTTTGAGACCTCTAAAAACCTAGCAGAATATAAAAGTTGAGGGGAAAAATGAAGGGCAATGCTGAGGATGTCTGATAATGATGTAGATCTACAAGATATTCCCCCAGCATCCTCCTCTTCTTCAGATACAGAAGATGTTTAGAGTGAGAGAAATGATAACATGGTCAGAAAGGCAACTGAAAGGCAAAGGCTCAATCTTCCACCACTGAAAAGGAGCACTGTGTCTGTCTATAAACTGTTTGAGAAAACAGTTGTAACGTCTGACCCTGGAAATGCAAAGATGCCAATAAATGCACAGTCATCCTGTCATCATCAGCATCATCAAGCCCACTCAGCCACACACACTACTAGTGTTGAGTAAGCAGCAGCAACAGCACAGGTTATCAACACCCACAGATTTAGCTATGATGAGTCACTGCTGCTGCTGGAAGTGTAGCAAATGTACAATTGCATCAGCATGTAGCCCCCAGAAGTAGTTTCAGCCCCTCAGGAACAATGCAGACTATGGAATCGATAGTATGGAAATACTTCACCCTGTTCACTTCTGTTGTCTGTGTAAGAAGCATGTGAGCAGGGGGAAAGCAGGCTCACACCTAGGCTCCTCCTCAATGAAATCTCCCCTGTAGCAAAACTACAGGTATGACTGGGAGATGCACCATTAACAGGTCAGATGTGTCACAACTAGTAGCAGCAGAAGTAATCCTAATAGTTCCTGGGATTGTGGGGTATATAATAGAAGTGCTGTTGATGTGTCAGAGAGTGTGCCAAGGTTTTCTGCTCCTGCTACAGAGGAATATAACTCTGAGTTTGTTTTTCAAGATGACAAGAGTCATAGAGTGCCTCCATATACTGCCACCATCCCCACCACCCTCCAAGTGATGTAGTTAAAGCAATAAAGTTACAAATTGCTTCCTACCATCCGACACATACTAAATTCTTAGAAATAATTCAAAACATGCACAAAAATAATATGAAAGTATGTCTGTGTAATAGTAAACTTGCCAAAACGTTGGCGGTTGACATGCTGCCCTTTTCTTTTGTTGAAAACAGAGGCTTTAAAAAACCGATGTTATGTGTTGGACCCTGCTGGAATATCCCAAGTCACAGTTATTTTTCAAGGATGGCTGTGCCCGTGTTACTTAAGCAGGAAGTTAGTGTTGTGGGCAAAGGACAAAGGTACTCAGCCTGATAACAATTTTTTCAAGGCATATGTTGCTGTAGGACTCACAATTTTTCATTTCAGCAATTTTTTCTCGACTACAGCCCTCAGAAGTTTAGCAAGTATATGAAGAAAAATTACAAAAAAAGTTAACTCTTTGAGCGCCAGAGCAATGCGTTGCATACCCCCTGGCATTCAAAGGGTTAATGTTTAAAAAATATATATATATATATATATTTTATATTAGCATACCATAGTTGCTAGCCTCTAACTCCATTTGCTTCACTAGGAGATATTCACTATAGCGTATGATCAATGTAATGTATACTGATGGACAATCTCCACCAACACTGGGAGGGGTTATGCACTAATGTATGATAAAGAGGTGATAATGTAACATAGTAACATAGTAAATTAAGTTGAAAAAAGACACAAGTCCATCAAAGTTCAACCTTTGCCTCATAACCCAGAGACATGAGAATTATACAGCTTTTCTGTTGCCAGATAAGTTAGTCTTTATCAGACCTTCCTGTATTGCCTATTAATACACAGTATAACCATGTGTGTTCCCTTTTGAAATAAATGTATCTAATATTCTTAAGTGTATCCATTGTATCTGCCATAACCACATCCTTTAGCAATGGATTATATAATTTAACAGACCTTACTGTAAAAACCCTTTACTGTGCTGAAGTTGAAACCTTCTATCCTCTAATGCCAAGGGGTGGAGATAACTTATTCAGTGATATCACTTCTCTAAAGTTGGAGAAATCTTAGTGCATTGGCCCCATAGAATACCATAGAACTTGGATAGTTTATCACACTGGGGAAGTCTTCCCCACTTTATAACTTCTTTATCATGCCTTTGTGCATCTCCATTTCAGACTTTCATGCCAGCGATCCCTGTCCACCAGCCCCATAGCATGCGCAGTGAAATGGCTTTAAATCACGTAATTTCTTCTATCCATTGTTCATTACGTTGCATTACCAAGGAGCTCATAAACTGATTTCTTCCTCTTGGTGCAAGCAAGGTTAAGGTGAGACCTTTTGGTGTATTCACTTTAGTAAAGTGACCTCAGGAAGATGGGGGAGCAAAAATCAATTGCAGTGACTGATTTTGCTTAGATTTACCTTTGCCCATTCACCCAAATATCTCTTTAAGTACTGGAGTGTTTGTGACTTTCTGCTCACAAGCACTCCAGCTTCTTGCTCTTACTAAGACCTGGCTCTCCCAACATGATTCAGCCGTGGAGGCTGCAGTCTCACATGGAGGCCTGTACTTCTCACACACAGCATACACAGTGGGCAGAGGTGGTGGCACAGGTGTACCTCCTCGTGTCGCTTTCAGTTGATACCTGTTCCCCCATCTTTTTCCACTAACTCCTTTGAGATACATGCTATCCAATTATTCCACCCTGTAGCAATGCATGTTGCTGTAGTATACAGACCTCCCACAACCACACCCTCTGCCTTCCTTTCAGACTTTGAATGCTGGCTTACATTATTTCTATCCTCTGCTCTCCTACTTGGGGACTTCATCTGTCACAGTGATGATCCTTCCCATTCCTGGGCCTCACGCCTCCTTCAACTAACCTCATCTTTCACCCTTCAACAATGGACTGACTCTAGCACACACAAAGATGGCCACTCCCTGGACTTGGTTTTCACAAAGAACTGCTCAATAATAGTCTTTTCCTTTTCTCCTTTCCCATCCTCTGACCACCATCTCATAATCTTCTCTACAACCCTTTCCCTCATTCCGCCAACAACTACGACCCCGCACTACACCCGCAACCTTCGCTCACTAGACACTTCTGCCTTATCTTCTGCATTGCACTCATACCTCTCCACCTTCAACACTCTTTCTGAACCTGACAGACTTATAGAATACTACAACAACCTCCTCTCCTCATCACTCAATCTGTATGCCCCTGTCCAGGCCCACCACAAACACCCCACAAATCCATGCCCTTGGCTCAACTCACAAACGCAATTTCTCCGCTCCTTTACCTGCACCTCTGAACGCCTGTGGAGGAAGTCCCTCTCTCACGCTGACTTTATCCACTACAAATTCCTCCTGTCCTGCTTCAACACTGCTCTATCCTCTGCCAAACAGCATTACTACTCCTCACTAATCAATACTCACAAATCTAACCCACGGCACCTCTTCTGTATCTTCAATTTTCTCCTTTGCCCTTCCCCTCCATCATTCACCCTCCCTTCCCTAACCCCTCTAGCCTTTGCAGAGTTCTTCACACAAAAGATTAACATAATACATCAAACAATCCCACCCTTTCAGTCTCCACAATTGTATCTTCCTGATCCTCCATCCTACTTATTTGATTCCTTTACTGCAGTCACAGAATCAGAGGTCTCCCTTTTGCTGTCCACATCACCACTCACCACCTGCTCCCTTGATCCTATACCATCCCACCTCCGCAATCCACTGTCATGCATGATAGTTCCCTTGCTAACATGTGTATTCAACTCCTCCCTACCCTCTGGCACCTTCCCCTCCTCATTCAAGCATTCAAACATTCAATAGTATCTCCAATCCTCAAGAAAAGCTCATTAGACCCCACCTCCCCATCCAACTACTGCCCCGTATCCCTCTTGTCTTTTGCCTCTAAGCTCCTTGAATGCCTAGTCTATTCTCATCTACTTACCTTCCTCAACTCCCATAATGCTCTGGACAAGCTGCAGTCTGGCTTTTAGCCCACTTTCTCTACAGAAACTGTCCTTTTCAAAGTAACAAACGATCTCCATATTGCAAAATCCAATGGCCATTTCTCTATTCTTATCCTCCTAGACCTATCAGCAGCATTTGACACAGTTGACCATACCCTTCTATCCCAGGTTCTCCAATCACTTGGCGTCAGTGGCCTGGCACATTCCTGGCTTCTATCCTAGCAATCTCACCGGTCTTTCTCTGTATCATATGCTAACACCTCCTCACCTCCGATCCCCCTCTCAGTAGGTGTACCCCAAGGCTCTGTTCTGGGACCTCTTCTCTTTTCTTTATGTACACTCTCCCTGGGGCAACTGATAAAATCCTTTGGCTTTAACTATCATCTTTATGCAGACGATACGCAAATATATCTCTCCGCACCCTCAATATCACCTGAAATACAGCAGCGGGTCTCAGATTACCTTACTGCTGTCTCTTCCTGGATTGTTCATCGTTGCTTAAAACTTAACATGTTCAAGACTGAGCTCTTTATCTTCCCTCCTAAATCCTGCACAACACCTCCATTCTCTATAACTGTTGAAGACTCCACAATTTACCCTGTAGACAAGGCTCACTGCCTCGGGGTAACTTTGGACTCTTCTCTTTCCTTCTCTACCCACATTAATGACGTAACCAAAACCTGTTGCTTCTTTCTTCGGAATATAGCAAAAATTTGGCCATTCCTCTCTCACTCTACAATAGCAACACTCATACATGCTCTTATACTTTCTCACCTGGACTACTGCAACTCTTTATTTATTGATCTTCCTACTAACCATATCACTCCTCTTCAATCAGTTCTTAATTCAGACACCAGAATACTCTTCCTCTCCTCCAGAACAGTACTCACCCCACCACTCTTAAAATCACTGTCATGGCTTCCCATAAAGCAGCGTATCACATTCAAAATCCTCCTCATTACCTTCAAGGCTCTCCATCAATTGTCCCCACCTTATAGTTCATCTTTGATATCCCGCCATATTCCTGCACGTCCACTACGCAGCACACATGGTGGACGACTCTCTGCCCCTTTATCCACTATCGCTGTTTAACGACTGAAGGCTTTCTCCCTTGCTGCCCCTACCTCTGGAACTCCCTACCACCCAGTATTCGCCAAGCCTCAACCCTCAACAACTTTAAATCCAAACTAAAAGAGCACCTCTTAAAATATAGCAACAGTGTAATATGAAAACAGTATCTCATTTGTCAAAAACTGCACTTCCTCCTCTACCAGATCGTATCTGAATGTCACTCATACTATACTTAGATTGCAAGCTCTACGGGGCAGGGACCTTTCATCCTCATGTATAATCACCTGTTGTTCCCCTTATGATTGTCTTTATAAGTACTTAATCACCGCACTTATTGTACCCCTTCTATATCAAATGTAATCTGTAGAGTGCCAAGTACACTGGTTGGCACTGTATAAATAAAATATACAATACAATACAATACCAAGACAGACTTAGAGGGATAGTAATGGCTACAATAAAGTAGATTGCCGAGTCTTCATCATGTTTAGCATAACACGTTGCGCTATGTGTAGTAACTTACACTGCTATAGTTTTAAAGATATTTCACCCCTTCTGGCTGTCTCCCCTTGGAGCTGCAATCTGGTTGTGGGACCGGACGGATGCAGGGAGGGACAAACTTAAAGGGATAGTAATGTTTCATAATAAAAGCAGCTCTAATTAATTATCATAGTATTTGGACCTTGGAGAGTGTTATTTCAATACTGTCAGAGTTGTAGTTCAAGAGTAATTCAATGACAAAGTATCCCCCTCCTGTCCCTTTTACTGATGTAACACTGTTCAGCCAGATCAGAAGGGATGTGCCCAGGTAGACTGCAGAGAGGGACAATCTTCAATTAAGATAAGGGAAAAACCTGAAAAACTTGTCAAGGGGGGCAGGGCCTTCATTGTTCTCATAGGAAGAAGATTGTCCCCTTCTGTTATATGTCTGGTCTTACAACCAGATTCCACATCTGAGAAGAGATGGCTTACACTAGGTAAAAGGGGTGGGAGGGGAAACTTTGCTTGTGAATATCTCTCAAAACATAAAGGTTTGAGAGATAAGACATATCATTCTTAATGCCTACAAAATAAAATAAAGATAAAACAAAGTATTACTATCCCTTTAAGACAGTAAATGTAAGGAAAACCCTGCTCCCCTTCAGGAAGGAGGGCAGGATTTTCCATTGCTTACTGCAGTTTGTCCCTTGCTGCATCCATCCGTACCACACAAGCATGAGCATGACATGGCCAGAAGGGGCGGGAGGGTGATCTTTTTATATGTAATATCTTTTAAACTATAGCAATGTAAGTTATTAAACATAGCACAATGTGTTATGCTTAACATAATGAAGATACAGTAATCTACTTTATTTTAGCCATAACTATCCCTTTAAACAAGTGAAAAGCAGTGTTAAATGGTTAGTAATGTCCTATATTGCTAAAAAGTAATATTGTAGATAAATTAAAAAGAAAATAATCAGTGCAAGTCCTATCTCTCAAACCTTCATGGTTTGAGAGATAGAACATATTAAATTCCTGTCTCCCTGCTGTCAGCTGTAAGATCCGTGTCAGCTGACCTGAGGCAGCTCTTCAGCAGAGCTGAAATACAGAAACTGAAAAAGAAATGCTTAATTGGAATGGTCTGCAAAGTGTGCCTGGTGTCCAAACACACTTTGTAGACCATTCCATTACTTTAGATTGTAAGCTTTCGGGCAGGGACCTCCCACCCAATATTCCACTCTACAAAGCACCTGTAACCCTGTATTGTTTAAACCCTTAAATTGTAAAGTGCTGTGTACACTTGTGACATTATATAAATAAACATATTCATTCATTCATTCCAATGAAGTATTTCTTTTTTACACTGCAGTATTTCAGCTCTGCTGAAGAGCCGCCTGCCGGTCCTCAGACCAGGATTTCCTGCTGTCAGCTTACAACTGACATCAGGGAAAGTGGAGGGAGGGGAGAACTTTAGAGATAGGACTTGCACCAATAGATTTCTTTTTAATTTATCTTCAATATTACTTTTTAGCAATCTAGGACATTACTATGCCTTTAAATGAATTTCTCTTTCTTTGTAAATGATAATGCTTGGAAAGCCATCTCAGTTCAGAATCTGACACATGCACACTGATATCGATAGCAGTAATGGTCTTGTTCCATGAAGTGGAATGTTTTAAATTGAAGTGTTAAAACTGCATTAATGATTTGCAAATACTGAATGCAACTGAATAACAAATGTAGCAAAATAAAGTATTGGCTTGAAATAGAAGGCGTTATTACATTGCATAATTTAGCACAACAAACTGATTCAGTTTCCAGGAGGGTTACAAAGAATTGAATGTTAATGTCAATATTCCTGTTAACCAAAGAAGAGCAAAGTTATCTTACAGGGATAGTAATGTTTCATAATAAAAGCAGCTCTAATTAATCTTTTAATAAATTTGGGTGTATCATATCTGGTCCCATTGATTTATCTGTTTTTACCTTAGAAAGTTGAAGTAGAACTTCTTCTGGAAAAATCTTCCTCTTTAAAAACTGAACAGAAATATCCATTGAGACAATCAGCTAAGCCCTTTATTCTCATTTACATAGTTACATTTTTTTGTCTTCAGTCTAACTATTCCTTGTTTAATTTTCCTCCTTTTACTTAGAATCACTCCTTTCGTTAGAATCTAGACGTTATTGGCATAATATCGTATTATATATTATTACTATTTTAACAAACTAAGTTATGTATTTCTTATGTACACAGTATATTTAAACTCATTATGTTTCCTATGATATTTGTACCTTGTATAACTTTTAATAGAAATTAAAAAAAAAAAAAAAACCTCATATAGTTACAGCATTGCTTAACCCCAAATTGGGCCAGAGGGATGCGCACCGCATTGCTTCACAATACATTGAACACCCCTCTGGCCCTTACGAGGTTAAACAACGTGCAGTATTGAATTTCAATCCCATAATAGCTTGTGTGCATTTTATACTGAAGCAAGAAGAACGGCAGCAATCAGTGTCCCTTTAAGTTGAGTAGGAGTGAGTGACCCAGCTGTGAAAGAGTTAAAAGTGTAATCAAACTGGGCGGGGCTGTATGGTGCACCAGTTATTCCAAGGCAGCAAGGGCCGGATTTCCCAATAAACACAGTAGGCACTGCCTAGAGCTGCATATTTTGAGGGGAGATTCCGCAGCTGTGCTGGCCACACCCACATTCTGAAATAAGGGTGTGGCCAAAACACTCTCAACGCCCCTGCAGCAGTTTTATACCCCTTTACAGACTATTACTTAAAGCAGAACTATCACTCAAATTAAAGTGCCGCCAAAATGATTATGTAAATTGTGACACGGATATGTTATTGTTTTATTGTGTTAGAATGTTACTATGGTACTGAGTTACTATTTTGCTGTGTTGTTATGTCATTGTGTCACTATGCTACTGTGTTAGATTGTTACTATGTCACTGTGTTGCTATGTTACTGCGTTAGAATGTTACTATGTCACTGTGTTCCTATATTACTGTTTTAGAATATTACTATGAGATTGTATTATTGTGTTAGAATTTTACTATGTCACTGTGTTACTATTTTACTGTGTTGTTATGTTATTGTGTTGCTATGTTACATGTGTTAGAATGTTACTAGGTCACTGCGTTACTGTGTTACTATGTCACTGTGTTACTATGTCTCTGTTGTATTGTGTTAGAATGTTACTGTGTTATTATGTTACTGTGTTAGAATGTTACTATGTCATTGTGATATGGTGTTAAAATGTTACTGTGTCACTGTGTTACTATGTCACTGTGTTACTATGTCTCTGTTGTATTGTGTTAGAATGTTACTGTGTTATTATGTTACTGTGTTAGAATGTTACTTTGTCATTGTGAAATGGTGTTAGAATGTTACTGTGTCACTATGTTACTGTGTTAGAATGTTACTATTGTACTGTTTTACTATTTTTCTGTGTTATTATGTTATTGAGTTATTATGCTACGTGTGTTAAAATGTTACTGTGTCACTGTGTTATTGTGTTACTATGTTACTGGACTGTTGTGTTAAAATGTTACTATGTCGCTATGCTACTGTGTTAAAATGTTACGATGTCACTGCATTGCTATGTTACTGTGTTAGAATGACATTGTGGTATTATGTCACTGTGTTTCTATTTTGTTGTTTTGTTATTGTGTAACTACGTTATGTGTTTTAGATGTTACAATGACACTGTGTTACTGTGTTAATATGTCACTGTTTTATTGTGTTAGAATGTTACTATGTCACAATGTTGCAGTTTTAGATTATTACTATGTCACTGTGTTTATATGTTACTATGTTATAATGTTACTAACTGTGTTGTTATGTTATTGTGTTACACAACGTTACATGTGTTAGAATGTTATGTCAGTATGTTACTGTGTTATTATGTCACCGTTCTGTTGTGTTAGAATGTTACTGTGTGTCACTATGTTTCTGTGTAAGAATTTTACCATGTCATTGTGTTATTGTGTTAAAATTTCACTATTTTACTGTGTTAGTGTTTCTTGTTATGTTATTATGTTACTATGCTACTTGTGTTAGAATTTAACTATATCACTGTGTTAATATGTCACTGTTTTATTGTGTTAGAATGTTACTATGTCGCAATGCTACTGTGTTAGAATGTTACTATGTCACTGTGTTTCTGTTACTGTGTTAGAATGTTACTATGTCATTGTGTTATTATAATGCTGTTTTGTTTTGTTTTGTTATTGTGTTACTATGTTAGAATGTTATTATGTTACTATGTTACTATGTCACTGTTTTATTGTATTAGAATGTTGCTAGGTCACAATGCTACTGTGTCAGAATGTTACTGTTTCACTGTGTTGCTATGTTACTGTGTTAGAATGTTAATATGTCATTGAGTTATTTATTAGCATTTTACTATGTCACTGTGTTTCTATGTTACTGTGTTAAAATGTTACTATGTTACTGTGTAATTATTTCACTGTGTTGTTATGTTATTGTGTTACTATGTTACATGTGTGTTTGAATGTTACTGTGTTTCTATGTTGCTATGTCAGTGTTTTATTGTGTTAGAATGTTACTATTTCACTGTCTTACTGTGTTTCTGTGTCACTGTGTTAATGTTTTAGAACGTTATTATGTCACTGTTACTATGTCACTATTTTACTGTTATAATGTTACTATGTCATTATGTTATTGTGTTAGTATGTTACAATGGTACTTTGTTATTATTTTGCTATATTGTTATGTTATTGAGTTATTATGTTACATCTGTTAGATTGTTACTATGTCACTGTTTTCTGTGTAAAAATTTTACTATGTCATTGTGTTATTGTGTTAAAATTGTACTATTTTACTGTGTTATGGTTTCACTGTCTTGTTATGTTATTATGTTGCTATGCTACTTGTATTAAAATTTAACTATGTCACTGTGTTAATATGTCACTGTTTTATTGTGTTAGAATGTTACTATTTTTTTAAAAAAAATTTATATTTTTATTGAGATTATAAAAGATTATTACATTAATAAATATATTTAAGAAAAGATAGTAATTAAATAAAGTTATGAGTTAAATATTTAATAGAGATTTGTAATCCTTTCCATGTTTACTATTAATCCATGGAGACCAGGTTTGTTGAAATAATTGATATTTTCCTAGTTCAGAAGATGATAGATATTCGTTAGTACGTAGAATATTTATCTTATTTAGGATCATATGCCAAGGAATATCTGCTTTCTTCCATTGAGTCGCAATACACATTCTAGTTGCTGAACAGCAATTAGCAATTAATCTGTTTTCAAATTTATTGAATAGAATTAATCTCTTCCCCAATAAGGCTTCCCAGATACCAGTTTTGACAGTCTTTTTTAAAACATGGGATAAAAGATCATCTAATTTTCCCCAAAGAAACAGGAGTTTTTTAACCCTTTGAGTGCCAGAGGGGTATGCAATGCATTGCTGTGTAATGCGTTGTATATCCATCTGGCACTCAAAGGGTTAAAAGACCATGTTTCAAGGTACCAACTTCCCTACAGCCTCTAAAACATAAGTCAGATGCGTCCATAAACATTAAAGAAATTCTAGCCGGGACCAGATAAGTTAAGTGCAACATTTTAAATGCTTGTTCTGTTAAATTGACGTTAATAGAATTTTTATGTATTTGTGAAATAGTTTCTAACCAACTATTTTCATCTAAAGGTTCTCCCGCTATATCTTCCCACTGATCTTGACAGGGTAATTTATCCTTATCTGTTAAAGGGATAGTAATACTTAAAATGTAAAAAAAAATATGTTGTAGGGTTTATCCCCCTGAGTAAAACAAGGGTACTCCCACTGCTGAAAGGTGTTTCATTCAAAAGTTATTAATTTTCAAATTTTAATTTTTTAGGTGCAATATCACAGTGGCCTGAAATTGTACAGTGGCGCTGTTGCTACACCATCCTATGGACAGCTCTGGTCCCGGGACCATAAATCTCCATAGGATGGTGTAGCAACAGCACCACTGTACAATTTCAGGCCACTGTGATATTGCACCTAAAAAATTAATCTTTGAAAATTAACAACTTTTGAATGAAACACCTTTCAGCAGTGGGAGTACTCTTGTTTTACTCAGGGGGATAAACCCTACAACATATTTTTTTTTTACATTTTAAGTATTACTATCCCTTTAATAACATTTTATAGCGAAAACAAAGAAAAAGAAAATGAGCTCATAGCGCTAACTCTTATAATATATACATGAAATTACTAAATCAAAAGTGATGATTAATGACTGGCATCTGGATAGCTGCAAGAGACAAGAGGGTCCCCCAGAACCCCCAAACATTGGGTTTCATCCCAAAGTGCACAAACAAAACAAAAAAGTGACCCTGCACTCCTCCAAACCAGAATATATACATGTGCCCTGTCTAGTGCATGCATAATAACTTTATTAATAAATATGAGGATTTAGTTCATCCAATGGCTATGAGATGTTAAGCTCACCAATCTCGCCAAGGTACCTCAAATCTGGCAAGTACCTACTCTATTATACCTTTGTACCCTATCTAAATTAAAAAAACAAAAATAAAACATTCTTTCAAAAACCTGATAAACATTTTTTAGAGGATTGAGATTGTTTTAGTTGAAGGAGTCCATTATTGTACTAGAGTTTCAAATTTTGTTAATGGGATTGTGATATAATTTCCTAAATAATCTATTAATGTATCTTTAAGTTTGGGATAAAAAATTCTAAATGCTTCAGATCTATTTAATTTTCCTTTGATATCCTCCCAGGATAAAATAAGATCTCTAAAAGTTAAATTTCTAATTATCTTAAAACCACAATTCCATAGTTTATTAATTAAAGATTGTTCAAACTCTGTCCAGTGAAATTCCTTTTTATTTTTGGGAGCGTCTTAGATCTAAATTGTATTAACTTTGCTTTAAATCTGATATTATTACATATTTTTAAATCTATTTTGGTACTGTTTAATAAATGAGAATTAATGTCCTCTCTTTGTCTTGGGAACGACCACGTGTGGTTTAAAAAAGATCTGCGATCCACAAAAAATCTTTCCTGTTGTATCCAATTGGGTGTCAGCCAATCTACCACATATTTATGACATAAGTTGATTAGTTGTGTTAATCTTGCTGATTGGTAATATTTGAATAAATTAGGCATCAATAAACCCCCAAACCTGTCACTGTTTTATTGTGTTAGAATGTTACTATGTCACTGTGTTATTGTGTGCGAATGTTACCATCATTGTTTTATTGTGTTAGAATGTTACTACGTCACTGTGTTACTATTTCATTGTGTTTTTATGTTATTGAGTTACTATATTATTAGTGTTAGAATGTTTCTATGTCACAGTGTTACTATGTCACAGTTTTATTGTGTTTGAATGTTACTGTGTTTCTATGTTACTGTGTTAGAATGTTACTATGTGATTGTGTTATTGTGTTAGAATGTTACTCTTTTGCTGTGTTGCTTTGTTATTGTGTTACCATGTAATGTGTTTTAGAATATTACAATGTCACTGTATTATTATTTCATTGTGTTGTTATGTTATTGAGTTACTGTGTTATTAGTGTTAGAATTTTTCTATGTTACTGTGTTACTATGTCAGAGTTTTATAGTGTTTGAATGTTACTATATCACTATCTTACTTTGTTAGAATGTTACTGTGTCACTGTGTTGCTATGTCACTGTGTTAGAATGTAACAATGCTGTGTTGTTATGTTATTGTGTTACTGTGTTACGTGTGTTAGAATGTTACTGTTTCATTCTATTATTGTGTTGGAATGTTACTATGTCACTATGTTACTGTGTTAGAATATTGCTGTGTAATTGTATTATTGTGTTAGGATGTTATTATGTCACTGTGTTACTATTTCTCTGTGTTGTTATGATATTGTGTTACTATGTTACATGTGTTAGAATATTACTATATTACTGTGTTCCTATGTCACTGTTTTATTGTGTTAGATGTTACTATATTCCAATTTTACTATGATAGACTTTTACTATGTCACTGTGTTACTATGTCACTGTTTTATTGTGTTAGTATGTTACTATATTCCAATATTACTATGATAGAATTTAACTATGTCACTGTGTTACTGTGTTCCTATGTCATTGTTTTATTGAGTTAGAATGTTACTATATTCCAAAGTTACTATGATAGAGTGTTACTATGTCACTGTGTTGCTATGTTACTGTGTTAGAATGTTACTATGACACTGTGTCATTGTGTCATAATGTTGCTATGTCACTGAGTTGCTGTGTTACTGTGTTATATTAGAAGTATGTTTCTGTTTTACTATTTTGCTGTGTTTTTATGTTATGTGAGTTAGAATGTTACTATGTTTCCGTGTTACTATGTCGGTGTTAGAATGTTAGTATGTCACTATGTTAGAATGTTAGTATGTCACTATGTTACTGTGTTAGAATGTTACTATGCTACTGTGTTATTGTGTTAGAATGTTACTATGTCATTGTGTTACTATTTTGCTGTGTTATGTTATTGTGTTCATATGTCACTGTGTTGCTGTGTTACTATTTTACTATGTTACTGTGTTTCTATGTTACTGTGGTAAAATGTTACTATATCACTATATTACCTTTAGAATATTACTATGTCACTGTGTTACTGTGTTAGAATGGTACCATGTCACTGTGTTACTGTGTTCCTATGTCATTGTTTTATTGTGTTAGAATGTTACTATATTCCAAAGTTACTATGATAGAGTGTTACTGTGTCACTGTGTTGCTATGTTACTGTGTTAGAATGTTACTATGACACTGTGTCATTGTGTCATAATGTTGCTATGTCACTGAGTTGCTGTGTTACTGTGTTATATAAAAGTATGTTTCTGTTTTACTATTTTGCTGTGTTTTTATGTTATGTGAGTTAGAATGTTACTATGTTTCCGTGTTACTATGTCGGTGTTAGAATGTTAGTATGTCACTATGTTAGAATGTTACTATGCTACTGTGTTATTGTGTTAGAATGTTACTATGTCATTGTGTTACTATTTTGCTGTGTTATGTTATTGTGTTCATATGTCACTGTGTTGCTGTGTTACTATTTTACTATGTTACTGTGTTTCTATGTTACTGTGGTAAAATGTTACTATATCACTATATTACCTTTAGAATATTACTATGTCTCTGTGTTACTGTGTTAGAATGGTACTATGTCACTGTGTTACTATGTCACTGTTTTACAATGTTACAATGTTACTATGTCACTATGTCGATGTTTTAGAATGCTACTGTCCCTGTGTTATCATGTCACTGTGTTTGGACCATGATGACATCATTACCAGTTTTTATATCACTGCTGTTGTTGATCTAATTTCCTTGGAGCTGCCTCATCATCCTGCTGCTTAAACAACTTAGCAGCAGCAGAAAGAACATCAGTCGCAAATGCTGCAATGTCACTACTACATTTGCCAATAGCCAATGGCCACCAACATGACTTGCTGGCATTAGGCCAGTAGGGCATTTTTAAAAAATGTTTTGTGTCAATGTTTGTTCTTTTAAATTAAAGGATATGCAAACTACTTTGGGGGTCTTGTGCCTGTAACAAGTCCTACAAATCACTGTTTCCTCAAGGTTTGTGTCTAACAAGTCTAAGTCCTACAAATCGATTTCTTCTTATGGCTTGTTTGGTTAACCTGAGCACAGCACACACACATATCCTTCAGTGTTTTTTAAAGCCTGCAGATATACTTCCTACTAGCCATTATTTATAAAGAGAAATAAAGAAATCATTTTAAAAAAAGGGGTTACTAAAAACAAAATTGAATTTAGCATATGTGTACTGTGGTGGTGGAACTTTTGAAGGGACTTTGACCAACTGTATCCTCCTCAGGAGCAGAAGAGGAATCACCGTCATTTATTGGACACTGCATTCAATTTTTGGACTACCACTTTCCTCACACATCCCTGCACTGCTCCTGTCCTAATCCTTTCACCCCCTCCTATACCTTGGGTGTTTGCTGGACGATAATAAACTACTCCTGTGTTATTACTGTAAATTAGACATTAGAACTGATGGAATTTAATATCTTGCTCTGGCCCACTACAAAATGCTCTATCTCAGCAAGTATCAGTCTGCCCCAGTCACAGTTTACGTCAGGGTCCCTGTCTCTGTCACTTTACCTTTTTATTTTTTAAATGTTATTTATTTATTTTATTAACTAACTATCCTCCCTATCCCAGACAACAAAAAAAGAAAAAACATATTCCCTGATCAGCTGATTCTTTCCCCAGACTCAACTAACACAGAGATAGCAGCCAGATCAGAAAGGAATTTGGATGACAGCTGCCTTTGTCTTCCCAGTCAGTCACACAAGATGTTGGTATATCTGGGGTCAACTCCTTTCTCCTGTCTTGCCTACTAGAGTCAATAAGCTAAGCTTCAACTCCTTTTATTAATCTGTCTTCACTAGGTGACAAGTGTGCTGCTCTCTCTTCCTCTCACCAACACAGAAGGGCGTGTTGTGGGACCCTCAGACCCCTCAATGTTATGCCTGTGGGAAAAGAATTGAAATGGAAATTTACACTGTGTTGAGTGTAAATTCAGTCTTCCCTCTGATTTGAATGCAACGAGCTCGATGAAAAAAGCAGAAAAATTGAACTTTAAATGGGAAGAGTAATTTTTCGCCTATTTTGGTTTGAGGTGAAGTTTTTCAGCCATCCCTAATACAGGGTTCACTTTCGGGTAACTTGAATTGAGTTGAGCAGGTTTGTTTTGCTTTTTTATCTTTAGAATTCAAAGTGTTATAAGATCATTTAAACCAATGGGAGTTTTAAGTTGTCCAGTACTGAGCAGTTAGTTTGATTCTTAATGGAACTTTATATGTATTCTGAAAAAATAACCTTCCATCTATATAGTGAACGTCTTCTGGAAGCAAGTAGTCCTTATCTCAATACTGCCTTGTGGTATCCTGCTTTAATATCTATTAATGCTGTGATCTGGGCGGTAGGCCAATGGAACTGTAAATGAGTTCTGCTGTAGTAAGGTACTATAGAGGCAGTGTATTATGCCAAGAAAGAGAAAATGAACAAAAATAACCTACCTTTAGTTCCAAAAAGACAAATAACTAATTTAAAGCATAGCAAAGATTGATATAAATTCTTCCAAGATAGTGTTTTTTTATCATAACACAGTAAAGCATTTGCAGCTAAATCCTTAACCTTTTTTGTACCAGAGAGATGTCAGTTCATTGCCAAGCAATGCTTTGGACTAGATATGGGTGAACATTTTCACCCCAAAAGCAAAATATGCAAAAAAATAGGGTGCTTTTTTGCCTCGTGTGAGAAATCCTGCAAAAAGTTTCATTTTTTTCAATGGATTCAAGTCAGTGATAATAATGCCCTTCCCATGCAGAGGTTCTACATATATTTCCAAAATGCTACCTATTGAAGGTGTGTCCGTTTTCCACAAATATTCAGTCTGTGCTTGGGAAAGAAAGAGAGAGAAAGAGGGAGAAAACAGCAGACTGCTTGATTATAGTGGGAGACAGGCAAAGAAAGAGAGCTGAAGTTGTTTGATAGGGGTATTGGTGGTTGCCAGTTGTTCTCTGTGTGCTGGAGGGAAGGACGGAGGGAGTTCACAAACAGACATAAAAACATCATACATTTAAAACAGACAGCTGCAAACTTAAAATACTGTGTGTACTTACAAACACACACATGCAAGCATGCACACCTATATACAAAGGAGGAACAAGCTTATACTGAAATATGGTTCTGCTGCTGCATGTCTGCAGCAGCTGCTATGCAGTGCACATTATCCTTTATAGGAAGCTGCTGATTCTGAAGGCAACATCCTCATTCTGTACTGTAAAAATGAACTCCATAGTCAAGTTAGGAGAAAAAGCTTCAACAAAAAATGAAGACTACAATTGTCATGTATACCAAGTTTTAAGGGGGAAAATAAGTAGGAGAAGTGCACGAACATGCGGGTGGAATTAAAGTCATATCCCAAAAAGTGACTGTGGCAATACTTTCTGCAACTTATCTGATAAACTATGATTTTCTTATCTTGAGGAGGCTGTTTGTAAAATTGACAAGAAAAGTTTCACTATCAACAGTAGAAGAACTAACCTTTTAACAACACTGAAAACAATAGCATGCTAGATTCTGGTGCTGTTTCCATAGAAACGGAGGATTTACCAGCGACAGCAATTGCTGTGTCAGACAGTGACAGTAACACCCTGCCACAATCTAGTGGTCAACATTCTTTTTATTCCTTTAAGGAGAAAGTAAAAAGACACTGTTTTAAACTTCAGAAAACTTACAAGAATATGAAAGTAATAGGCTCAGATGTTGATTCTGATGCTGGTGCTGATGACCTAATTATTGATGATGATTATGATGATGCTTTTGTTTTAGAATATGTCCTTCATCGGATACAGTTAAAGCACAGACTGAGAGCAATGGTTATATTGATGAAACTTCACTTGAAATGAAAAGGCTGAATTTTCCACCATTGCAAAGGAACAATTGTCTGGTTCTAAATCTTTGGAGAGAGCAACTGGAAAGTTTGATTCCTGATAAGTACATGCATTTCAATATAGAAAGGGGAAGTAAAACAAAAAAAAATAAGGTGGGGGGTTCTGGTGTATTACACCATCTATATATATAAAGCGCTAGCCTGCAAAGCTCCCTGTGTGCGTAACCGCACATGCTCAGTAGAGACTGCCGGAGTGATGCAGTCATGTGCAGTAGAGACTGCCAGAACGATGCAGTCATGTGCAGTAGAGACTGCCAGAACGATGCAGTCATGTGCAGTAGAGACTGCCAGAACGATGCAGTCATGTGCAGTAGAGACTGCCAGAACGATGCAGTCATGCACAG
Source organism: Rhinophrynus dorsalis (assembly GCA_037306005.1). NCBI lineage: Eukaryota > Metazoa > Chordata > Amphibia > Anura > Rhinophrynidae > Rhinophrynus > Rhinophrynus dorsalis. Next base: position 24,597,630 of record CM074723.1, read on the forward strand.
TAGAGACTGCCAGAACGATGCAGTCATGTGCAGTAGAGACTGCCAGAACGATGCAGTCATGTGCAGTAGAGACTGCCCGAAGGATGCAGTCATGTGCAGTAGAGACTGCCAGAATGATGCAGTCATGTTCAGTAGAAACTGCCGGAATGATGCAGTCATGAGCAGTAGAGACTGGCTGAACGCTCTGATCTGGAGCGGGGAGCTCCAGATGGTTCACCGCCTGTCTCTGCTCCTGGCTCCGGGGCAGCAGCGGAGGCCACTGGGTGGCACTTTAGCCCGTGTCTGCTGGCTTTCATACTAGTGATAGTATAAGATAATAAAAAAGAAGTAACAAGTGCAAATGTTTTACAAGTTGGCAAGAGAACTCCTTAACCACTTTATATTCACTTACCCACTCGGGTGCTTTCATACCTCAAACCAAGTTTCTCCATAGTCTTGGATCCATTGGTGGTCTACTCTACAAATACAACACTGGTACAACAAACAAACATTGAATATTCAACCTTTGAGAGACCTTTCTCCATCTGAAAAATACTTGTCATACCCAACTAAATGTATTTGACTGCTTACCTTTTGCTGTTCTATGACTCTTACGCAACTCCCAGCCACTAAACCCCACTTCCTAATAGACTGAGAAGCTGAACTGCAATTGCTTTGGACATGGATGAATGGTCATCTATATTCAAATTGCAATATAATACCATTAAGGATTTTAAAACTAGGGAACTTAGGGGGGCGTGGCCTGGCAGCCATACTGTGCAGACGTGCTTTTTGGAGAGCTCCGTTGATATTATACAAATATCCTAAACCATCCTGCTCTACTGTATCATGGGGATCATCTAATTGCCTGTCCTGTGTGGTGTATACTGTAGGATGTCTATCTAGGGGTGTTTCTCTACTATACCTTCCCTGTGACTTGATCTCTAGGTTGGAGGTGGCCTAGCCTGCACAACTGCGGCCTCATGTGCCGGGTCCGACAACTGAAGTACGGGCTGCCGGGCCATCTGGAGGGACGACTACGGATTGAGGGACCTGACATCTGATATAAAGGCTGCCTTGCGGGGATCGAACCTAACCGCTTCGGTGCATCATACGGAACTCTATAGGCTTTGTGTTATGCACTGTATGGTCTTCCTCATCTGTTGTTAGATGCCTGTGGGCCTGGACCATACACACGATTCTGCACACATCTGCGGCCTATCTTTTGGGCGCCTGACTGACACTGCGTGACTGGTGTCGGAGTTGAAGTCTCAGAGAGTGATCCCTGGAGCAGTGGTGTAAACTGTGTTGACCTGAGCTGGGGGCCTGTCCGGAGGCCAATCTCCCTTATCCCTTGTCTTGGGGACATTTATGATTAATTGATGTTGGGATGGCCTTCTTACTCCATCATACACAACTAGATACATATCAGCAATCTCATTGTATGTTATTAGCCCCTGGTCGGGGAGCGTCTGCTTGTCCGCATGGGTATGGGGTTGGGCCTTGGGGTGTTTCATGGAATTTTTTGGTTCTGAAAATGGAAAATGTAGGTGGAGGGGTGCGGGCATGCACACGTCTTGTATTATTATATCACTGGATTTTGTATTGTGATTATATGCTACGCAGACAATGTAACACATTTATTCATTCGTTGCAATGCATATTGCCTTGTATTCTAATTGCTGTTACTATATGATACATGTGCTTGCGTGCCTCTAATAAAAATAGTTAAAAAAAAATAGGGAACTTAAGTACAAATTGATTTCTCGTTGGCATACAACTCCGGTAAAACTAGCCAGATACTATCCAAATACTTCAGGCAAATGCTGGAGATGTCTGTCTCACCCAGGCCCCATTATACATATCTGGTGGACCTGCCCCACCATAAAACCATTTTGGACAAATGCCATCAAGCATATCAACTGTACCCTTAACATCCTAGTGCCTTTTGATCCAATGGTATGACTCAGACGAGTGATGGAATGAGTCATACAATTGGATCAAAAGGCACTTGTCTCTTCTCCCCAAATCCCCTTAAATGTCATGTCTCCCCCTCCAGCTTAATGCAGCAAAATCACTGATCCCCTTAAATTGGAAGTCATCAAATAGCCCCACAATAACTCACTGGCATTGTGCTGTCAACAATCATTTGTGCATGGAACAATGTTGGGCCAAGACCACACACACTCTCCCCCTTTATTTCAGTAAATGGAATCTTTGGTTAAATGTAAACCATTTAAGGGATAATTAGACCCCGAGCACTGGACGAGGAACACTCACCATGCTTTTCCTTCGGTTTTTATCATTGCAACTTCTTCATTGCATAACTGGTTTTTGAGCTGGGTGGGGCACCTTTGCATGTGGTACATAACCTCGATATTTTTCACAACATATTTTGCATCTTCAAAGTGGTAGGAATGTTGTGTAAATCAAATGATACAAACCCCCCAAACAAATCAATTTTAATTCCAGGTTGTAAAGCAACAGAATTTGAAAAATGCCAAGGGGGGGGGGGGTGAATAGTTTTGCAAGTTACTCTCTCTCTCTCTCTCTCTCTCTCTCTCTCTCTCTCTATATATATATATATATATATATATATATATATATATATATATAATTTTTCCCTCTCCCCTCCCAAATCATCTTCACTACCCTAGCTTCTGAATTTTCAAATTATCTCTTCCAATACACTTGTGACGTAATGGTTGTCACCCAGAGAATGAAATGTATCTGTTTTCAGTGATCGCCACTGTTCCCATTCTTGAAACATTAATGTCCCCTGTGTGTGCATGCATTAGAGAGTGTTGGCCATTTACCAGCATTGAATGGGTTGGTTAGTGTGTATGATATACAGAGGGATGGTGCCATCCATTCTAGCTGACTACAGAGATTGTGTTATGAGCTAGCCAATGTTGGTCAGATAGAGGGGGGTAGGGCAAATCTGTATGTGGAATGTGTGTATCTTCCCCCTCACATCAGGCTAGGCAGAAAGTGACCTGGTAGATGGTACCTGTGACATCAGATCCTGTGGGGGTGGGTAGAAAAAAGCCTAAGAGGAGAGAGAGAGAAGAGTGAGAGAGGACAGAGTTGAAAAATGTAGGACCAGGAGAAAAGGCTTCTCCAGAATGGTGGGAGGCTTGGGGTCCATGGGCATTCTAAAGGAGTACTGCAGAATCTGGGACTGGTGAGTGCCCTCACAGGAAGAGTTAGAGTGAGTGGGCACTGTAATTGAGCCTGTTAAAAAAGCCGGTAGGGCAAAATGGATACCTACCAACATAAGAAAATGTCTAAGTCAGCTAAAAGGACAACGGACATTGGACCACAGAAATGGTCTTGTGGCCAAACGTACGTTTTGTGCGTTAAGTTCCCTTCAAAGGAAAAAAGCTAACGATCGGTGCCTGACATACTGTCAAGCACCGATCATAAACTTATATGTGTTACACTTCCCTGTCGATGCCTGTTCCACACTGAGGGAATTTGAAGAGAGACTGCCTTTCTATATGGTCAGTCTCTGTTCCAATTCCCTCACAGCCATTGGTTGGGATGTGTGAGTTTTGGACAACAACGCTCTTTTTGTATATCACCAGCAATAGAATACCTAGGTAATTCTACGCACCGACAGTAAAAAAAATAGCCCATAAGAAACAACTAAAAACAATGCCCAAGTAGCATACTATTAACTACGGTCGGTCAGTATTACCGCATGTTTTGTGGATACATTTTCTGCCAGTAATCCTGCACCTCAAAGTTGAGGTATAGAAGCCAACACAGTCGTTTTTAACGATGGTTTTTCAAATAAAGCAGAGCAGAATACATACACGCATGCTCTCTAAGGACAAAACTAATGGAGAACTGTCAAGTTAACCCCTGAAAGCACCCAAACTAATGGGGAACTGTCAAGTTAATCCCCACTATAATATTGCTTTGGACATCAGATTATCAGCTGACCACCACCCTGATCCGCTTGCTGAAGTACCAGTGCTACAGCCACTGGAGGCTGATACCCCCAGAGGTGGGGAGACAGGGTGACCAGGGAATACTTTGCCTGTGAGTATCATGCATATACCTACCTCAAGCCAACAACATCAGATCACCAACATGGCTTCATATTACCCAAACCTCAAACACATTTTCTCTCCATTCCCAGGATGATGATCTGCTGGACACCTGCCACTGCACCTGAGTGTTATGGAACTGACTGTTCCTCTCAGACTTCTTCTTCAGAGCTGATACCATCTCCAACAATGCCCTGGAACATGCAGCCTTGTCACATTCCTGGGACATAGCCTCTAGTGGTTTCAGAGGATCCAAATGTCTTGAAATGTATGGCAACATGTGAGTCTGTACTGACACCTAACATGTGTGATATCCCTCACTGTTAGTTGTTCCCTATGTAACACGCCTCACATAGCCACCTGTAATTTGTTCATTATCTCACATCTGTTTACTTCTCTTTCCCTACAGACGTCTTCATGTCATTAATCTGCAGAGGACCCTGTAGCTCATGGATGCACTCCCCCTTCTTCCATTAATTGTATGTTTCTACTTCTATGACCATTAAAACCTACACTGTGTTTATGAGCATGTCATGTTGTGTCATGCTTAATAGGTCTATGAATGCCAAGGGGCAACACCATGCAGTGCTTTACAATGCATGGCTTCGCCTCTGAAATTCAGATGGTTAATGAAACGTCAACACATGTGAGAACTTACACACATCCACTATGACAAATTCCTATTAACTCTGATCCCAACCTGTTCACTGGTTGATATGTCTGCAACACAAAGTTATAGGGAGTGTTACAGACCAATCCAGTATTCTGGAGGGTGGGATGCACTAAGGTGTGATAAAGAGGTGATAATGTCTCCAGTGATATCACTTTTTCACTTCCTACGTTATTCCATGGAGCCTAGGCACTGACAAACATCTCCAAAGTTGAAGAAATGTTATTGCCTGGGCTCTACAGCACACCATAGGAATTGGAGAAGTGAGGAACTAGAGAACTCAGAGCTTAGTCAAACCCACCAAAGTGTTGGAGTTCACATTAAATATCATATACACAAATGCCATGTTGTATACCCCCACAAATCTGAAGCACAGTGTGTGTGAATGTGTTTTTCCCCCAACCACACATCAATACATACCAGTAAGGCAAGTTACCTGATCTCAACACAGGCTCTGGAAACAATCATTGTTCCATGGCCATTGATCTCATGTCACCTGTGATGCACACAACAACACATGTGACACACTGAAGGGATCAAGAACACAAGCAGTGTTGGGATGTTTGAGATGTAATTTTGGGAATACAGACTCAGTGATTGTTACCTGATTCACTTGTGCTAGTGTGTTTGCATGTGTTCCAGATGTCAGTTAGCATACATATTGCCATTCTGTCATCTGTGAAACATGTTTTTGTCCCTACACTGTCAGAGTGTTACAAATCTTAACCTGCATGAACCCATATATATAACTAATAATCTGTGTGTGCGTCAATTGTTGTTGAACCACAGCTTACATGAGACCGATCTGTGTCCCTTAGGTTGATGAGTCTCAGGTAATATGAATGTCAGCAACATATGAGGATTGTTTGTTGCACTGATGCAACACACATGAACTCCAATGGACTGTGGAGTGCCATAGAGGTGTGCATTGTATTGTTTGCAATGCATTGGATGCCTCTCTGGCAATCACAGTGTACAACCACAGTGAAAAACACATACACCATCTTACCAAGGAAGGCATGTATTATTATTATTGAAACTCACTTCCTTTCCTTTTTGCCGGGGGGGGGGGGCTGAGGGGTCAGATGGTCCCCGCCTTCCCGACTGCCTTGGGGGGGCACACCATGCGTTGGGGTCTGGGCTGATGTTGCAGTGGGGGATGAGGGGGTTGAGGAGGATTGCTGGAGAATGAGGAGTTGTGTCTGTATTCTTTTGTGTTCCCTCATCTCCATGACTGCCTTGCCCAAGAGGTCAGCCACCACACCCCTGCATTCCATCAGTTCCTGGAACAGAGTGGTCACCTGGCCCTCTAGCTGCTGATGATGCCACCTGTTTTCTCACATCATCTGCCACTGGAATGTAAAAATTCCCTATCCAGTGGTAGCAAACCAGGAGGCTCTTCAGGCAGCAGTGGTGCAGGCAGCAGTGGTGCAGGTGGCGAAGGTACAGGTGGTGATGGTGCAGGTGGTGAAGGTTCAGGTGGTGATGGTGCAGCCCATGATTCTGCCCCAGAAGAATGTTCTTCCACAGCAGGCTGCATATGTGGCTCTGGCTCACCTGTGAATGATCCTCCTCCCACCACATTGATCAATTCCCCTTGTGAGGATCTGGCCTGTGTTTGTGGACTGAATTGAGCTTCTGGCCACTGGGGCTCACCCACAAGCCCAATGTGGGTATAATCTAGTGGCCACTGACTTGTCTGGGGCTTACTCCATGCTGGTTGGGCATGGGTGCTGTACGGTGGTGGTGAATGAGGTGGTGATGTGAACCAGATTGGGTCCATTGGCCCCATGTAAGGCCCGTATGTGGGCTAGAGGGGCATCTGAGTGAAAGGAGTACTTGCAGTGCTGCTTATGTGATTTGACACTGACAGATTCTCCAGGAGGTGCATTTTGCAGGTGCATCACTACCTTCACTCAGCATTGTGATATTTACCTCAAATTGCAAAATAATTGGTTACTGTTTTTACTTTTGCACAACTGTCCATGGCACTAGTTCAGTCATTGTAACCTGTTACACACTGCACATGCATCATTCACTACATGATGGGTCTGACTATCACAACTGTGAATAACATGTGTGAGCAAAGTGGAACTGAAGGGGTTACCACCATTCTACATCCTAATCCACGTCAGAGTGGAAGACAATGCAAGACAAGGTTGAATGTCTCTCAGGCAATCATATGGATGTACTGATCTGGGATGTGTGGTCTGTCACTGTTAGGGGCTTGGATCCAAATATCAATAACTATGTACTATCAGCCCAGTTTTCACAACACTGAAGCAGGGAACAATACAACAGTTATGTGGAACTAATGGCATGACAACATCTCTAAAAGGGTGTTGGTTGGGGGGCAGGGGCAAGAGAGATGGTTGCTTACCAGTATCCTGTAGGTTACTGTCATCTTCTGTGTCGCATCCTCCAGAGAGGCCCTCTACCGCAGTGGTAGATAGGCTACTGCAGAGCAGCTCTTCCCATCCGTTGAATGTGATGGAGGATGGAGGTCTACCACCTTTTCCCCTTCTGTAGGCTGCAAGGTCACCCAACTTGTTCTTGACTCTCTGCTTGCAGTCCATCTTTTTTCAGGCACTCCACAATTCTACAATAGAAAACCTGTAGAACACATGTTTGCAAAAAACACATTGCCTGTTTTTACTCTAATGCTGGTTTTGACGTGGCTAACAGTATCAAGCCCTAAATGCCCCAACTGCTCCCAGGATACCTGCTGCACCACTGATATCTTATAGAAGCAATGCATACTTTGTTATGATGCTCCACCTGTGTGCCATCTGTGCTATGGATAGTCATTTTATTTTATAATACTGCTGAAGTATTCAGACATATCTCCTGGTTACAATATAAATATTACCATTTATTTTACAAATTCTCCAGTTGGCATAGGGAAACAAAGAAAAATACAGTCTGACAGCAGTTAAGAAAGAACCATTCGGCTAATCTAGTCTCCATTTTTCCTACTGTAAAAACCTCAAACCTTATTTGGTCCATGTAGGGCTAATTTTTCAGCACATCACCCCCAATATGCTTTAAAGCCAATACTGTCTTCTTCATTAGGGATGAAGGCTCCCGTCAATTGTTTCCCACTTTTGTACCTAATAAACTCCTCCTGTTCTAAAAGGGATACACTACATAAAACAGACTAATGTAATCCAATATAAAGCAGACCTAGTACATCCCTAGAACAGTTGAATATTACAAATAGTTAATAAATGAAAAAACAAACAAAAAAAAAACAAACAAAAAAAAAACAACTGCAATAATGTAGCAGAGGGTAAAAGGCAGCCCTTTGCTTACCAAATATTCATTCCCATACGTTAGCCCAGAAATCCAAATAATTCTAAATTGGTTTTCAAACCACGAGATTGCATGGATTTAATACTAAAAATCCATTCCCTCTTCTTTCTGGATATTGTTTAAATATAATCCCCTCCCCTCCAGTCTTTACCTACTAAATAGGTGTGGGGTAAAGGTACCGTTGTGTTCCCCTGAAAAAATCTGTGAAAACCACAGGGTTGTCCACTTTTTCATGTAAAAGTAGCTTTAAATAACACCCTTAAAGGGATAGTAATGTCTTAGATAAATAAAACATAACATTGTAGAGAATAAAAAAATAAATCATTAGATGCCATTCCTATCTCTCAAACCTTTATAGTTTGAGAGATATAACGTTTTAAAGTTCCCCCTCCCTCCCCTTTCCCTGATTTCAGCCGTAAAGCTGACAGAAGGAGATCTGTGGTGGCCAACTCGAGGAGGCTCTTCAGCAGAGCCGAAATAGTGCTATTTAAAAAGAACTACTTAATTAGAACTGTCTGTGCTTGCAAACCAGGCACACTTTGCAGACTGTTCTAATTAAGCATTTTTTTTTATTTTGGTATTTTGGCTCTGGATCTGGGGACCAGGATGTCCTGCTGTCAGCTAGAGCACCAATGTCTGTGAAAGTGGAGGGAGGGGGGCTTTAAAACGTTATATCTCTCAAACCATAAAGGTCTAAGATATAGGAATGGTATTGATGGATTTATTTTTTATTCTCTACAATATTTCTTTTTATTTGTGTAAAACATTACAATCCCTTTAAAATCTTTGCCGTTTACTCCTACTGCAAAAATGTTTTAGCTATTTTTGATCATGGCTACAAACTTCCCTCCCCTACACCTACCTGTACTTCGCATTTTTGTGCCTAAAACATGACATTTCAAGGAAGTGAAACTCAACACAAGCAATTAGAGAGATAGGGAGGGTGCTAGGCTGTTTTGCAGTGTTCTAGATCATGAAATTGAGGCAGCAGAGGTTCATATTGTTTACTAATAGGATAAGCAGCCATCTGAAAATAAGAAGGAGCTGGAAGGATGGTAATGAGTCCAGTGAGTTGGAGGAGGAAGTGACCACTACCAGCATAGAAGGGTCTAGAAGTCCTGATTCCCCAGACCCAATGATTCCCTACATAATCCCTAGATATCTAGTGAAAATGTGTGACCAAACCATCAAAGGCACATGAAGAACTGGATAGCAGTGTGAGCACCACAGTTCAGCTACCTGTGGCTGTTGCTACTGTTGCCAGTGTGACTTCTGATCAGGGGGTGAAGCAGGAATAATGGCAAGTGTGACAGTAGGGGACCCTAAGTCACACTTATCATCCCCAAGCAGTCCCACTACTACTACTACTATCATGCAGCAGCTAGAGACTCAGAGTTTCGGGGGAGATGGAGGGGGGGATGGTGAAGGTGTTTTATTGAAGCAGCTGGTGGTATTGGTGTGACCACAGTATATCCTCCTGCTTAGTTGAAGGTGGAAGGGAAGATATGCAGCCAGACTAGTGGTCAAGGGAGCTCACAACACCCCCTGACCCTGTTATTCCTATTCCCCAGCATTTTGTCTCTGGGACATGATGCTGAGGAAGACAGAACTAGCTAGCAGCAGTAATAACATTACCATCAGCACAGATCAGCTGCCCGTGCCAGCTGCTAGTGATGCCTGTCTGCCTTCTTCACCTCAATAGATAGCAAGTGTGAGAGTAGGGGACACTCTGTCACCTTTGTCATCATCATCATCACCAACCAATGAGACTCTTATAAAGCCTCAGTAGCAAGGTGAGAAAGGTGTAGGTGGTGATGAGGATGATGGTGGAGCAGCCGGGATAGAAGAGACATTAGTGGCCTTTTTAGCTCAAACCAAAAAGGAATAGGAGATGGAGATACAAATGAGGATGGGTATAACCACCAATATCAGCAGTGAGATTGCAGAGTTTGTTGCTGCTTTAATTCCTGCTGTTGCTGAGTTGCAAGGGCAGCATGGATAATGGTAGATGATGATGAACAGGCTAGTGTGCCATAGACCAATGTGAACAGAGGAAATCGGGTCCAGCAGTGTGACAAGGACAGATATGGGACTAGAGCAGATTCCACTTGCCAGAAGCAATACTCATCCTTGTCCTAGTTGCAGTGCTGATTCTGAGGCAGCAGCAGCAACAACAGCAACATCATCCTCTTCCCCAGCCAGTGAAGGGGAATGTGGAGGAGAAGAAGAAAGAGGTCATTCTTCTCCACCTTTCCCCTACCCCTTGAAGTCATGGGTGTGGGACTATTTTGCTCTTGGGGTAGTACAATCATCAGTGAAGGCACTGTGAGTGATTTGTGACAATTCAAAGGAAAGGGGATAGGAGGGAATACACCTTGGCACAACCGCCCTCATAACACACCGGAAATACAGACACCATGATATTTATTGGATGCATGTTAAAGCCAAATACCCACCACAGAAATTGGGCACCACTGTTGTTGTACCCCCTGTCTCTACCCAAAGGCAACAAGACGCAAGGGAGAAATCAAAGAGGAAGAAGAATAGAGAAACCCAGTCAGTTCATGAAAGTTTGTCCAGGGTAGGGTCCAGGCTTAGGAAGACGTAGCAACATCTTCAGGTGATCCATCTCTGTCATCGTTACCTCCCCCCATCAAAGGATAAAGATTCTGTAGATGTGAGTATGTGGCAGTTTGTGTCTACCCATTGCACACTGTGTGGTGAAGAATAATCACAAGCATGGTTCCAAGCAGCACCTGAGGAGATTTCATCCTGCAGAATATGCTATGCTGTTGGCAAGAAGGATTCATCAGTATTATTAAGACTGCAAGTTATCACATGTCCTTAGTGGTGAACAGACAAGGGGCATAGTGACAGCAGCTGTACTTGTTTTCTGGGGTGATTATTGATTTTACGTTGTGGGCCTAAGCATTAGGGATGGGCAAAAATGTTTGCCTCAAACCAAAATTGGTGAAAATGGCACTTCCCGTCTGGTGGAAAATTTCCCATGAAAAGTAAAATTTTTCAACTTTTTTTGCCTAACTCATTGCTTTGAAATCAATGGCAAGACTGAATTTACATAAATACATATAGCAAATTTTAATTTATTTCCTACAGGCATGGTTTAAAAGGGGTCTGTGTTGGTAGAGTCTAGGGAAAGAATAAGATGATCAGGGATTTTTTTGGGGGGGGTGTTTGTTAATTGTGATTTGGGGGACAGTTAGTAAAGAGTAAATAAATAATCAAAATAAATAAAAAATAAAATAAAGTGACAGAGACAGGGACCCCCTGATGTAAAGCTTTGACTGGGGCAGACTGATACTTGAGTATTTTGTAGAGGGTGATTGATTATCAGACTTGTTAGAGATTCAAGCTCCAAGGAAACACTGATTTGCAGGACTTAGGCTTTTTAGAAACAAGCACCTAAAATTGTTTTTTGTTGGCCTCTGGTTTATGTTTAAAGAATACACCTTGAGAAAAAAAAATACCCTGCTGGCCCATTATGTTATGATGGTGTCATTGTGGAATTTGTAACTACTGTTCTTGATGCTGCTGAATTTTTTAAAGGGATAGTAATACTTCGTTTTATCGTTATTTTATTTTGTAGGCATTAAAAAAAACATGAAGAATGATATGTCTTATCTCTCAAACCTTTATGGTTTGAGAGATATTCACAAGCAAAGTTTCCCCTCCCGCCCCTTTTACCTAGTGTAAGCCATCTCTTCTCACATGTGGAATGCAGTCCATAGACCAGACAGATAACAGAAAGGGACAATCTTCTTCCTATGAGAACAATGAAAGCCCTGCCCCCCTTGACAAGTTTTTAATGTTTTTCCCTTGTCTTAATTGAAGATTGTCCCTCTCTGCAATCTACCTGGGCACCTCCCTTCTGATCTGGCTGAGCAGCATTACATCAGTAAAAGGGGCAGGAGGGGGATACTTTGTCATTGAATTACTCTTGAACTACAACTATGACAGAATTGAAATAACACTCTCCAAAGTCCAAATACTATGATGATTAATTGGACCTGCTTTTATTATGAAACATTATTATCCCTTTAAGCATCAGGATGATTAGGCAGCTCCAATGGAATGGGATCAACAACAGCACTGATATGGGTCCTACAACTAAGACAGGGAGGAGTATTACTGCTGGCAAGTGGAACACATCACTACTGCTGGACCCCATTCCCACTGTATCCATAGTGGTCTATGTGCAACTCAGCAGCACCAAACTCTGCAATCACATTGATGGTAGTGGTGGTGATGCCCATCCCCATTTATATCTCGGCCTTCCATTTCTTTTTGGTTTGGGCTAAAAAGGCCACCAATGTCTCATTCACCCCAGCTGCTCTACCTTCATCATCACCACCACCACCACCATTCCCTCCTTGCTGCTGATGCTCTATGAGAGTCTCACTGGCTGGTGATTATGAGGACACTTGGCAGGAGGCCCCCTACTCTCATATTTGCCAGCTCTTGAGGTGAAGAAGGCAGACAGGCAGTACAAGCAGCAGACACAGGCAGCTTATCTGTGCTGATGGTACTGGTATTACTGCTGCTAGCCACTTCTGTCTTCCTCATCATCATGTCCCTGATACAAAATGTTGAGGGAATGGGAAATAACAGGGTCAGAGGGATGTTGTGGGCTCCATTGAGTATCACAAGGCGCACTGTCAGCAGCAACAATAGGCACAGGTAGCTCACAGGTCCTGCTCACACTTCTTCCTGTGCCTGTGACACTATTTTCGCCAAATCCCAAGGGGACTCAGGGCTTCCAGACTATTCAATGCTGGTGCTGGTCACTTCCTCCTCCCCAGACTCACTGGACTCATCACGTTCCTTCCAGTTCCTCCTTTTCTTTGTAATCCAGGCGCTCATAGTGATAGCACACTATGAGTCTCCATTGCCTTAAAGGAGCAGTAAACTTTTTTATGAAAAAATATATATTGTAGGGATTTTCCTATTGAGTAAAATAAGGGCACTCCCACTGCCAAGGGATTTATATTTCCAGAGATATTACAGTTTAAACCCATGTTTTTTTTACATTAGCAGTGCCCTCTAGTGGTCAAATTCTAAATAGATTTCCTGTTAGGTTCTAATGGAGAGAAAAGTCAGTGACATACAGTTCTCCATATAATGTGATAGAAACTGCTGAGTCACTTCCTGTCAGTTAGAACTATCAGGAAGTAAACACAGTAAATTCACTTCCTGTCACTTAGAACTATCAGGAAGTAAACACACAGTAAATTCACTTCCTGTATATTTAAACTGCTATAAATTTTGAATAAAACATCTGACAGTGATAGTAGTGACCTTGTTTTATTCAGCAGGAAACGTTCTATAAAGTAATAAAAAAACGTTTATAGCTGCAATAGAGCCTAGGAACCCCGCCCCCCCAGTTGCTTCTGTTGTGTTTCATGTCCTGGAAATGTCATGTTTTTGGTGGGAAAATGTGAAGTACATGTAAGCAAAGGAGCGGGAAGTTTGTAGCCATAAAAAAAAATAGCAAAAACATTTTGGCAGTAGGAGAAAATGGTGAAGATTTTAACGGCTTTGTTTAAAATGGATTTTCCCATGAAAAGCAGACAACGTTGTGATTTCATAGATTTTTTGAGGAACACAATGGGATCCTTTTCCCACTCCTACTAAGAATCAATATGTTTACTTTCAGTTGTACCAGTTGTTTGATGTGAGTAGTGCAGATGTGTCCATTGTCCTCACTCCTACCCCTATTTCCTACACACTCTGTGCATACTGAAGTTGCTGATGAGAGGCACAGTTTCTACTCTCAAGGGAAAAATGTATATTCCAACAACACACCCGTGACTTTGGAGGAGGGGTAGGAGGAGAAGCATTATTGGCTAACTTCTTTTCTCCACATATCCCTGAAGTAGTGGGGGCTAGTTGTTATGCTGCTACTGCCTCAGAAGCATCACTGGAGCAATAGTGGCAAATGGAAACATAATCATCATCACTCATATTATTGTTGATGCCATTCCCTTTGAGCTGCCTTATGATCCTGATGCTTAAACAACTCAGCAGCAACAAAAACACCAGTCACAAATTCCATGATGCCACAGTGGCATTTCCCTATATATATTTGATGAGACTAAAAGCTGCATAGGTAACAGGTTTGCTTTAAAAGGACTGTAATGTCCCATTTTTATATTTTTGTAGAGCTCAAGAAAATAAGAAGAATGGTGCAAACCCTATGTCACGGTTTGTTATGACTCTCAGACACAGAGTTAAGATAAAAACACAACTTTATTGAAAAGTGTAAAGAGATACCCTCGCGGGTTAGCATACACATGTAACATATATCTTCAATATATTGTCATAGCGAGTAGTGGTATACAGAATATAAGACAGGCTCTTCTGGCTTTGCCAATACCGGGTAAGGCAACCTTAGACTGGCAATGGATGGAATAGGTTCTACCGGTCTTACCAATATACCGGGCAAGGCAGCCTGGGAGGCTAGCAACCGAGGAGTAGGAGGCTCTACCGGCCTTGCCAATATACCGGGCAAGGCAGCCTTGAGACTGGTACAATGAGGAATGAGGCTCTACTGGCCTTGCCAATACCGGGTAAGGCAACCTAGACTGGCACAAGATGAAATAGGTTTTACCGGCCTTACCAAGTACTGGAACACAGATAGGAATGACCTCAGTGACTGACATAAGGTGTTGCTAGCCAGTCGCTTATGATGGACCAACAGAGGCCAGCTGGGTGTAAGATGTAAAGGACCCAGAAATAGTGGAGCAAACCAGTACCCACGCACTGGAGTTACACAATCTCTACCGGTGCTGTAAGGAACGCAGCAAGCAGCCGGTTAACATGGAGCGAACCAGTACCCGCGTACTGGAGTTAGACAATCTCTACCAGTGCTGTAAGGAACGCAGCAAGCAGCCGGTTAACATGGAGTGAACCAGTACCCGCGTACTGGAGTTAGACAATGTCTACCAGTGCTGTAAGGAACACAGTAAGCAGCCAGTTAACATGGAGCGAACCAGTACCCGCACACTGGAGTCACACAATCTCTACCGGTGCAGTAAGGAACGCAGCAAGCAGCTGGTTAACATGGAGCGAACCAGTACCCACATACTGGAGTTAGACAATCTCTACCGGTGCTGTAAGGAACACAGTAAGCAGCCGGTTAACATGGAGCGAACCAGTACCCGCACACTGGAGTCACACAATCTCTACCGGTGCAGTAAGGAACGCAGCAAGCAGCTGGTTAACATGGAGCGAACCAGTACCCGCGTACTGGAGTTACACAATCTCTACCGGTGCTGTAAGGAACGCAGCAAGCAGCCGGTTAACATGGAGCGAACCAGTACCGGCGTACTGGAGTTAGACAATCTCTACCAGTGCTGTAAGGAACACAGTAAGCAGCCGGTTAACATGGAGCGAACCAGTACCCGCACACTGGAGTCACACAATGTCTACCGGTGCAGTAAGGAACGCAGCAAGCAGCTGGTTAACATGGAGCGAACCAGTACCCGCATACTGGAGTAACATAAACAAAGTGAATGAAAATGTCGCCCAAGGCAGCTGGAGGAAGGAGACACTCTGCAGGCATCCAAGAGCAGGAACCCAGCCGGTACAGGACAGAAAGCAGGACCGGAGCAGAAATGGCAGCAGGAACAGCAGCAGGAACAGCAACCCCAACCGGATCAGGAACGGAAGCTGGAACTGAGGAAGCTGTCAGACAGAAACTCAGGTGATCACTGGAGAGTGAAGATAGTAGATGGCCCAGGAAGCTCAGGAACACAATGCAGGTGCAGGCAACATAGAGACACCGCGAAAGGGCAACCAAAGGGTGCCCAAGCCCAGTCTAAATAGGCAGTACTGGGCGGGTTGAAAGCAGACAGCCAATGGAGAGCCATTCAGGTAACTGACAGGAAAGGCAGCAAATCACGGGCACCGTGATACCCTATCTCTCAAACTGCTATGGTTTGAGAGATATTTGCACTGAAAGTTCACCCCTCTCTCTCCTTCTCCTGATGTCAGCATCTAGCTAACAGCAGGAGATTCCAGTCCGGGGACCAGCCGGTGGCTCTGCAGCAAAGCCGAAATAGCGGTATTGCAAAATAATTACTTCATTGGAAATGTCTACAAAGTGTGCTTGCAAACCAGGCACACTCTGTACACATTTCCAATGAAGTAATTATTTTGCAATACTGCGATTTCGGCTCTGTTGCAGAGCCTCCTCGAGTCGTGCGACTCGTATCTCCTGCTGTCAGCTTTACAGCTGACATCAGGAGAAAGGCAGAGAGGGGTGAACTTTCAGTGCCTATATCTCTCAAACCATAGCGGTTTGAGAGATAAGGTTTGCACCATTCTTCTTATTTTCTTCTGCTCTATGGGATGTTACTGGCCCTTTAACAATTTAAAATAAGTTGATATTGTCAGTATTAAGACCTTAGTGAACTGAGCAAAGAAAGGGATTCCTCTGAAGAAGCAGCCAGATGGCCATGAAACATGTTCGGATAACATATTATATGTTATTTCATTTTGTTTATAATAAAGTAGTTTTTAGTCTTCATTGGTCCATTTGTATGCCGTCCTTTCTGCCAGTGCCATCAGCTTTGACAGGGAAGGACTGGCAACTTTTCCCTGCTGGCGTTCACACTGGTTCTGATTACTAACAAACCTGAGGTACCATTTTATATAAGTACCAGTTGTTACTTGTGTGATATATAAAAATGCACATCAAGTGCACAGTATTTCGATGTACTGTGGTTCTGTTAGCAATGCGTTGCATACCCCTCTGGCACTCAAAGGGTTAATAGTCATTTATCCAGGTAGGTATATTTTCCCCTTTAAGAAATAAAAGGCAACATTTAGAAGAACTGTCGTTGCAACGTCCGATCAAGCAGCTGTTGCACAGAGCTCGGAGTTCAATAACCATGGCAACAGAGAAGGCAGCCCCATCCTCATCTCTATCCACAGAAGCAGCAGTAGTATGAAGAGCATCATCAAGCCCAGCAAGGTCTATAGCAGTGTAACACACAGAGCTTCTCTTATCAATATCCCAGGCTGCAGTCCCTGTGCAGCAATTGGTTTGACTACTGGGACAGTCACTCTTGTATGTGCCAGCAAAACGTAAATCCTATCTGGCATCCATCCCTTGGAGTGGTGGGACGTGAAAAAGAGACAGGATTCCCGGGGAGGGACACTGCACCACTTATCAAGGAGAGCCAGGTAAGACCCGCTTCAGTACTAGGCAAAATCCTGTGTAATTAGCGCCTCTGTTATGCTACACTTCTGCTCCATGGAACTGATTGATACATTGTTATAACCTTATAATCTTTATGATTGTTTTCATGTTCTGGGTCACAGATTGATACATTCTATTGTCCTTAGAATCTCTGCCTGTTAGTGTTCTGAGTCACAGATTGATACATTGTTATGTGCTTAGAATCTCTATGTCTGTGAGTGTTCTAAATCACACATTGATACATTGTTATGTGCTTAGAATCTCTATGTTTTTAATGTTCTGGGTCACAGATTGATACATGGTTATATGCTTAGAATCTCTATGTCTGTTAGTGTTCTAAGTCACAGATTGATATACTGTTATTTGCTTAGAATCTCTATGTCTTTTAATGTTCTGGGTCAGAGATTGATACATTGTTATGTGCTTAGAATCTCTATGTCAGTGCCTTATTTTTCAAGCTAAATAGATGCACATTTTTGGACCAAACCAACTGTACCATAGTGGGGAAATTAAATGTACCATTGATGTAAATTAGACTTTTAACCATTTAAATGCTGCAGAAGTCTGCATCACATTACAAAGCAATGCCTTGGGGACCTCTTTAGGAATCAAGGGGTTAAAGGTTAATTTGTGTTTTCTTCTGTCTCCTATGGTGCAGTTGGTTTACTCCAAAATTGTGTTTTGCCGCATGGGTTTATATTTTTGTTTTCTAACCATCTGAGTGCAAGAGTGCATGTGCAGTGTATCACAAAAGGGTAAAATATGTTAACCCCTTGGGTCCTATAGAATGCTCTATCTCATTGAGGCTGATTTACTAAGTAGAAATGGAGCAACTTTGGTGCAAGCGAACTCCACCTCAGGGGCAATGAAAAGCTCCCACTGATATAAAAGGGTATTTTAACCCCTTAGATACTAGAAAGTCCCCAATGCATGCAATTAGGGTGGTAAAACCCCATTTTAAATCAGTGGAATTTGTGGGGATTTTTAACCCCTATGGTGCAATTGGATTCCTCCAGAATTGCTCCATTTCTTCTTTGTACATCAGCTTCAATGGGACAATTATTTGCCTGATAACATTTGAGTCCGGGAGGCAGACAAATGCATTACAAAAGGGTAAAATGTATACACTCCTTAACCCCTTACATGCCAGAGAAATCTCCAAAACATTATGATGGATTAGCATTATTTTCCGGATAACCCCTTGAGTGTCGGGGTGGGTGAAACAGGCATTACAAGATGGTAAGTGAGATACTATTTAACCCCTTGTATGCTAGAGGCATCATCTCCACTGCATTATAATGAGAATATTGTTTGTCTTATAACCCTTTGAGTGCCTGGCAAAAGCATCAGAGAAGTATCTACCAGCTGAGAGGTTAACCCTTTGCGTGCCAGAGAGGTAGGCAACTCATTGTAAAACACTGTGTTGCCCTCCCCTCTGGCATGCAAAGGGTTAAGCGGCATGGCTTAGAAACGTAATTTTAACAAAGACATAAAGGGTTGAGGTACTAAGAAGAACTGGAGTAAACCGACTGCACCATAGGGGACATTTAGAAATTCTCCCAATTCCCTTTGATTTAAAACAGGCTTTTAACCCCTTAAACTCTGGGGCGGGGGATGTCCAGTCCGTTTCTAGCACTCAACTAGGCCAATTTACTAAGAAGACGCACAGCGATACCAGAGCAAACCATTGATTTATTAAATTGTGTTTTAACCCCTTGAATGCTGGATCGGTTTGCAGGTCATTGCTTTGTAATACGTTAGAGACCTTGCTTTCTCATTCAAGTGGTTAAAAATACTATTGAAATCAATGACTTGTCCCAGAATTGCTGCAGGTCTTCCAGGGATATCAATCTATTTGAGGGCTAGTTGGGGAGAGTGATATATTACAAAGGGGTTAACCTTTTGTGTATCACAATGGTGCCCCAATGCAAAGCAATGTGTTGGGCACCCCTCTGGCACCCGTAGGGTTAAGGACTGTATTAATCAAGATAAAGAGGGGCACTTATGAAGCAAAACAACTGTCCCATACGAAGGGGGGAGGAATGAAAATTCCCTTTGATTTGAATGGGATTTTAACATCATAAATGCTGGAGAAATCTACGTCAGGGGCAAACCCAACATTTCCATAAAGAGGATTTTCCCCAAAAATAAAATAACAAGCAGACAATAGCACTGTCTAGCTCTGCCTAAGAAAGCCCTTGATACTAGACCAAGCGTGGGCAGTTCATGTTCCTCCACCAGCAATTGTTGCACTACATTTCCCATCATCCTTAGACGTTCAAACATTCTCAGATGCCCAATCATTTGTCACTGGGATAATCAAGCTCTGTCTATCCATAAATAGGATGGAGTAACCCTGGACTGCTGGAGACCCCTCCTCAGTTTGCTTAAGAACGCATTGCTCAGTAATGTATTTCACTAGAGAGACATTTCTTAGCATTCAAAGAGTTAAAAGTCCCATTTACATCAATGCAAATTTTTGGAATTTTAATTTCCTCTTACGATGCAGTTGGTTCGCTCCAGAAATGCGCCTCTTTAGCTGGATCAGTGTGACTTTAAACATCTAACATTTTTAAAGGGGCAGAATATATATATATAAACTTTAATAAAAAGGTCACCTTTTATTCGTTTGTTTTGTCTCATGGGGTTATCCATTGCCTTATAACCCTTTCAGTGCCAGAGTGGGTGAGTGTAACGTTTTCATGATATATATAACCTTTTGAGTGCCAGAGGAATATCTGACACATGGCTTTCCCATGCACTATATACACCTCTGTCCCTCAAATGGTTAAATGCCCTGAGTGCTAGTGTATACTTCAACCAAAATGTAAAATCTATCCTTAATAATAATAATATATGGTTTTAGGTACACATATATAATCCTTAGAGTGGCAGAACGGTATCAATGCCCCTTTCTGCCATTCAAAGGGTTAAGGTGGAATCTCTCTCATAGCTCTTAATCATTGTAGTGCCAAAAAGGCAGTTTAAGGTATTCTAAAAAGGGTTAAATTTGTAAGATGTTAAGGGGTCACTTTATAAATCTAATTTTAATAATGATTTAAGAAGTAGTTATATATAAGGTATAATATTCCATTGCTAGTTTTAAAGCCCGTGTACACGGCCAAAACTGGCGGCGCAGCACTTATGCGCAGTACTCACTTCCTGCGCCGTAGCTGATATGGAGTGGGGTGCTCCGAATTCAGACCTTCGTACTGTGCATGACTGCAGCACACACAGCCATCTCTACTGCGCATGACTGCAGCACACACAGCCATCTCTACTGCGCATGACTGCAGCGCACACAGCCGTCTCTACTGCGCATGACTGCGGCGCACACAGCCGTCTCTACTGCGCATGACTGCAGTGCACACAGCCGTCTCTACTGCGCATGACTGCAGCGCACACAGCTGTCTCTACTGCGCATGACTGCAGCGCACACAGCCGTCTCTACTGCGCATGACGGCTTCTGACAAACATCATTAGTGAATTATTATGTAAGGATTTTTAACCCATAGAGTACCACATGGGTAGTGATGTGTATAAAGTTGATCTCAGTGACTTAAAAAAGCAGAGAAACTGATTTAATGAAAATAAATCTGTTATAGAGATTTCTAGGCTGAGTAGTACAACAGTAGTATCGCTGATTGGAGAATTTTTATTCAAAAAGTTATTCTAGCACAAACCATTAGCAGCAGCTAGTGTTCAAAAGGCATTTTTTGTATTATAATGCATTCTATGGGAGAGCTTGAGTTACTGCCTAGTGCTCTTCATAGTAGGTGGTAGAAACAGCACCACTTTTGGATCACATTAGAATATATTTTATTTTCATAAAAAATTTAACTGCTCCTTTAAAGTATCTGGTGTAAAAATGATTTGTTGCTAACCCTTTGAATGCCAGATGTGGAGGGGGATGGTAAATAGGCAATCTTATAAAATTATTATTTCTTTAACGTTTTCCGAGTAAGAGGGATGTGCAACGAAGTTTATAATTTTTTTTTTTTTAACAAGGACAAAAGGGCTGAAATGCACTAAGGTTTCATGAGTACTGAGGATGGGGATGTTGTGTTGGATCTGTGTCGAAGGCACATCACCAGTATCACTAACGTGTCTTCGCCATTATATCGCCTTTAATCCTCCACTAATTTGGCGACATCACCATCAATCCACCATGCCTTCGACTGGTTTACAATTTTGGACTTAACACATCTACAATGGCTATTGAAGTGCAGGCTAATGAGTCATTGTTGTATTCCTGTGGGTGTGTACATACATTAATGTGGCTGTTCACCACATGCACTAAATAGCTGCCTCTGCTGTTGGCGTTAATATCACCTACCTCAGTTTGGAGTTGTTGGGATATCCCTGTAGCTTCCTATGCAGTGACAGCCCTCAATCAATCATAAGCATGTAGGTTTGTCATACTGCTGGTGATGTGTAAGGGATACCCCTCCTTTACACATCACCAGCAGTAGACAACTGCTGTGCTTTAGAGACATCTCTACCAGCCAGGGTGTGAAATTCTAGTTTCTAGTTTTTAAATAATTTTGTGTGTTCAGTACAAATATATATAAAAAAATATATAAAATAGAGCTGAGTGGATGTTTGTGTATTGTATACAGTACTTTTCTAACCCTTTGAGTGCCACGGGGGGGTGAAATGCATATCATTATGGCAGGGCTCAAAATTTCCACTCGCCACTAGCCAATGGCGAGTGAAAATTTAGCCCTGGCGAGTAGAAACTCAGCCCTGGTTGGTATGTTATGGCTTGCAGTGGCAAGTAACTTTTCAGGTCTGGCTAGAAGCAAAGGACTTCAACTTTTAAGCCCTGATTATGGCACTCATAGGGTTAAGGGAGTGATGCTGTTTGCGGTGCTGAAGTTTGAGCGGATCCTCACTGTTCTCCCATTGAGCAAGTGGGGAAGAGGAGAAGATGTTCTCAGACTTCAGGGTTGTCTACTGCTGGTGATATTTAAGGTAGGGCATCTTACACGGTTCCACAAGTCTGTATGCTAATGGGGAACTTCTGCTCCCCTCTCCTTGAATACCTAATTCTTAGTGTATATAGCAATGTGTGTCTCCATCTCCAAGGTGACGTGCGCAGCACAAATCACCAGACACACATCGCCACAGCATTGAACCTTAGTGCATCTCCCCCGTGGTGTCCGGATCTGTTCAATTCTCACAGTAACACAAAACAGTTTCCACCAAATGTTAAGGGTTTACGGACCACTGCAGTTCTTTAAGGGTTAAGAAAAATGCATGATGAAAAAACAGATACCTAGGGCCTTATTCATCAAATTCCCTTTGATTAAATGGCACTCTTCATAATACGTCTACTGGTTTTTCAAGGAACATAGGCAACATTTGTAGGAGAGTTTTGTATATCAGATAATCATCAGTGAATTAGTAACCTAGTAACATAATAAATCAGGTTGAATAAAGACACAAGTCCATCAAGTTCAACCTTTGCCTTATACCCTAGTGACATGAGAACTGTATAGCTTTCCTGCTACAAAATAAGTTAGTCTTTATCAGACCTTCCTGATTTGCCTACTAACATAAAGTATAACCCTGTAGTTCCCTTTTGAAAGAAATATATCTAATCTTCTCTTAAATGTATCCATTGTATCTGCCATAACCACCTCCTTTGGCAAGAAATTCCACAATTTAACGGACCTCACTGTAAAAAAACCCTTCCTCTCCTGAAGTCTAAACCTCCTTTCCTCTAATCTCAAGGGGTGTCCCCTGGTCACCTGATCAGGCTTTGGAAAGAACAGCTCACCGCAGAAATCCTTGTATTGATCTCTCATATATTTGTACATTGTAATAAGATCTCCTCTTAGTCATCTTTTCTCTAGAGTAAATAAACCAAGTTTGTCAAGTCCTCCATTCCCTTAATTAACTTTGCTGCTCTTCTCTGTACCCTCTCTAGTTATAGTATATCCTTTTTCATAACTGGTGCCCAAAACTGTACTGCATATTCGAGGTGAGGTCTTACCAATGATTTGTACAATGGCAAAATAATGCTATCCACTCTTGTGTCAATACCCCTTTTTATGCAAGACAGGATATTGTTTGCTTTTGCTACTGCTATTTGACACTGGTCACTATTTCCAAGTTCGATTGTATGATAACTATGATAACGGCTATGACAATTAGTATTATATGAATAATGGATACAAGAGTATTACAAGCTGTATCAATGCTGTTAATCTGTATATTTTTGAAGATATAAACTGGAGTGGGGTGGGGGGGTGGGGAGGGGGTTATAATGGTATAAAACGTATCATTTAGGAGAATAGCAGGGATGAATGGAGTATTCCGACAAGCAAATAAATACAATGTATGTGTTCACTAAACGTAACCCAGATATGTTTTTAAAAACCTAGCTATAATGAGTTAACCCTTTGAGTGCCAGAGGGGTACGCAACGCATTGCAAAGCAATGCGTTGCATACCCCACTGGCACTCAAAGGGTTAAGTGCATAAGTACTTTTGAATGATATAATGATACAGATTAATTGGTTTTAACACATTACATCCAAGGCTGCCAAACAGTCCTGAGTTACTATTTTGCATTGCTACCAGTAGAGGGCAGCTTTCCCATTGACACTATTGCACAAAATCTTTGTTTCTATTCAATTATGGAAGGGCTTAAATGACTTTTCCATTGGACTGTATGCACATTATTGTTCTATTAAGTGAAGAAAGAGAAACCCTCAGAGGATGTTCTATTTAATTTGAGATGGTCTAGATTTAGCAACAAGCATGTTACATCTTTGGGTAGTCTGATATTGGCGACTTTATGCATAACTCTCAACGCGGTTCATTTTTTTTTTGGATTTGATAACTTCACGAAATATATAACATGCCTCCTATTTCCTTTTTAAAGGAGCAGTAAACTTTTTTTATGAAGACATATATATTGTAGGGATTTTCCTATTGAGTAAAATAAGGGTATTCCCACTGCTGAGAGATTTATATTTCCAGAGTTATTTAACCCCATGTTTTTTTTACATTAGCAGTGCCCTCTAGTGGTCAAATTCTAATTAGATTTCCTGTTAGATTCTAATGGAAACGAAAGTCAGAGACATACAGTTCTCCATAGAATGTGATATAAACTGCCTGTCACTTCCTGTCAGTTAGAACTTCCAGGATGTAAACACAGTAAATTCACTTCCTGTCAGTTAGAACTTCCAGGAAGTAAACACAGTAAATTCACTTCCTGTCAGAACTATCAGGAAGCAGACACAGTAAATTCACTTCCTGATTATTTGAACTGCTATAAATTTTGAATGAAACATCTGACAGCAGTGGGAGTGACTTTGTTTTATTCAGCAGAAAAAGATCTATAACATATGTGTTTTCATAAAAACGTTTACTGCACCTTTAAATCTCAAACATATGTTATTGCACATCTTGGTGAGATGGCTCAGTTGGTTAATGCACCAGCTGTAGAATCTGTTCAAACCACAAAATCACAGGTTCTAGTCCCAGCAGGGTCGACTCAGCCCTTCATCCTTCCGAGGTAGATAAAATGAGTACCATTAAATTGGGTAATAATATCTATACCCCCCAGACACACTATAAATGAGAGACAATCTCAATGTATCCTTCCTGGTAAAATACTTTGATATTATTATTTTCCTTCTGCTGATCGCATTCATCTCTCATTATCCTACAGCCCCTCAGATCAGGGGTGACGTTGACTGAGTAAATCTATGCCTCTTGTAGTCTCTCCAGATGCAAGATCATTAGCCTTTTCGCTGGGAGTGCTGGTTTTGTTAGGACAACACTTCCCTCAACCCCCTGTTGCTTCCCCTTTTTTTTCCCCGTACCCCATTCCTATACATCCTTCCCACCTTCCCTCCTGTCTCTCTATGTCTTCATCTACACATACTATGTCTCTCATTTGGGGTAATATTCTTTACTCTGATATAATTTACTTTATCCTTATTAAGACTACTCTCTTTGATGATATAGGTAATATGCAATCTCTAAGTCCCAAGCTATGACTTATTTCATGGATCCTCCATTTCCGGTACCTACCGCTGAACTGGTTGGGCAACCGCAGTAGCATGGTAAACGGAGCTTGCTGTAACGTTGGCCCACAGAAATACATCTATGAAGGGGAGCGTGAAAGCGCTCCCTGGGGCAGCTGGGAAGTCCTGAGACATCATGCGGGACATACAGGGTCCCAAAGAACGCGTAAGTGCCCAGTTTTGAAAGCTTCATATCCCCATTAGTAAGTGAGTTACAAAAAAACAAACAAACCTAGTGCTAATCTTGTGTTAATGAGTAAAACCCATGGTTACATTTTTATTTTAGGTGAATGTTCCTTTTTAAATCTCATAAACTTTTTTCTTTAAAAAAAAACAAGATTGATTGATAGATATGAGAGACAGATAGATAGATAGATAGATAGATAGATAGATAGATAGATAGACAGACAGACAGACAGACAGATAGATAGATAGATAGATATGAGATAGATAGATAGATAGATAGATAGATAGATAGATAGATATGAGATAGACATATAAATAAATAGATAGATAGATAGATAGATAGATAGATAGATAGATAGATAGATATGAGATATATATGAGAGAGAGAGAGAGAGAGAGAGAGAGATTAGATAGATAGATTAGATAGATAGATAGATAGATAGATAGATAGATAGATAGATAGATATGAGAGAGAGAGAGAGAGAGAGAGAGATAGATAGATAGATAGATAGATAGATAGATAGATAGATAGATAGATAGATAGATACTGTATATAGTTGATAGAGATAGTCAGATAGACAGACAGACAAACAGACATAGATAGATATATATGAGATAGATAGATAGATAGATAGATAGATAGATAGATAGATAGATAGATATGAGATAGACATATAAATAGATAGATAGATAGATAGATAGATAGATATGAGATATATATGAGATAGATATGAGAGAGAGAGAGAGAGAGAGAGATAGATAGATAGATAGATAGATAGATAGATAGATAGATAGATAGATAGATAGATATGAGAGAGAGAGAGATAGATAGATAGATAGATAGATAGATAGATAGATAGATAGATAGATAGATAGATAGATAGATAGATATGAGAGAGAGATAGATAGATAGATAGATAGATAGATAGATAGATAGATAGATAGATAGATACTGTATATAGTTGATAGAGATAGACAGATAGGCAGACAGACAAACAGACAGACATAGATAGATATATATGAGATAGATAGATAGATAGATAGATAGATAGATAGATAGATAGATAGATAGATAGACAGATATTGTTATGACATTATTGCATTTGTCTGTAAATAGAACTATCATGCAGTAGATTAATTGCCTTTGGTATTTGATTTCTTTTAGAATAATTGATTTTCCTGTGAATACAGCCGTCCCAAAAGGTCACATGCAGAGAGGTATTATAGCTGTCTTGATATATATATTTCATTACATTATTTTGAGAACAAGGGAAACATAACAGTGAAGATCTTTATAGCTCCCGAGGGGGTTAAACCCAGAATTATTTTAACCTAGAAGTAGGCAACGTTTGACTTTCTATTTGTTGGAAACTGTAACTTCTACCATTCAATACCAGGTTTTTAGAGATGTCCAGAGATTGCCTCCCCTTTTTTCTAAACCCTTAGTAGAAAGATCTCTAATACATGCTAAACTTCCTTAACATCCATGGGGTTAACATTGTTGGCTGAAATCTATTTTTGCTGTTTTATTTATAATAATTTTGCAAAAAAGAAAAAAATAGATTTGCCTTAAATATTGAACTTTTTTCTTCTCTGAACATGAGTTGTACAATCGCTGTGGTTTTCGGTGTTTACGACATTTTTAGTATTCCACTTAAGGCTGATTTAACCCTTTGAGTGACAGAGAGGTATGCAACGCGTTGCATCTGCCACTCAAGGGGTTAATAAGGGCCACCAGATCGATCACTGGACGAACCACTATAGAGGACAAATATAAAAGTGTTGTGAAACAATGGGCCGGAGACCATTATAGCATTCAAGGGGTTAAAATACCAGTTTAAGGTGCTGGAAATTCTTTGTTGCCTCTGGCACTCAAAATTTGGAATTTCTTATAATTTTTTTTTTATTTATCCTCGCTGATTCACAATGCATTTCCCACCCCTGTGGCACTGCAAGGGTTAACATTTAAAAACATTTCCTGCATGAACTCTTTATTTCATTCTTGGCTCTAGCTGCCCCGTTTTACTCCTCTATACACACATGTAGATAAGGTTTGATTTGTTGCATCCTATTTGTCTGGGCCAGACTGATACAGGACTTGCCTTGCTAATAGGCAATCCATCTTATTGATAGGACAGCAAAAGAAAGTGGCAGATTTTGAATCCATTTTGTAGCGCAGCATTTCTACCAATTATGACAGTTTTCCTGATATTTCAAGCAGAAAATGAAATCCGCAGGGCTTTGATTAGTAGGGATTGCATCAAGAGGAGAATACATAAATCTACTATTGAACATTCACAAATTGTAATATGAATGTAACAGAAAAACACAAACAAAGGGCGCTTACGCTCTAAGTGCAGACTGCTGAATCTTACAACCATCACCTTGTTTTGTGCTATATAGCACTATTCACGTTTTACAGAGGCATAGACAAGCATTGTACTTTATAAGCGTCCAATCGATAACCTCCAGCTTAGGTACGTCCACAGGCAACCATGTCCTTCTAAACCTTCTCCACCGCCCTTCTCTATATGTTATAGAACTTTTCATGCTGATAAAAACAAGACAACTCCCACTGCAATCAGTTGTTTTATTCAAAACTAGTTGAAAAATTTGTTTACACAGGCCACCGTGCCACCACTGCAGTCAGGGCCGGTGCCACCTATAGGCAAGGTAGGCGCCGGCCTAGGGCGCACAAGTACTGGGGGAGCAGGCATGCAGTGGAGAAAAGCTGCGCCCGCACCCACCACACCGGAACGCAACACAGACAGGTCTGTGCTGCTACTGCGCTCCCTCATCGCGGTCGCTCTTTAGTAATGCAGAGCGCACTGGGAGTCATGATCTCCCGGCGCGCTCTGCATTACTGGAGAGAAGACGGCGTGGGAGCTATAGGTATGTGATAGGGGGCAAGTTGGAGCTGGTGGGGCAAAGTGGAGCTGGTGGAGGCAAGTTGGAGCTGATAGGGGGCAAAGTGGAGCTGGTGGGACAAAAAAAGAGGTGGGGTATAAGTAGGCAGGGTATAAAGGGGTGGGGCACAAGGGGCAGAGCCAAGGGGCGGCAAAAGTAGGTTTTGCCTATGGTGGCAAAAATCCTTGCACCGGCCCTGACTGCAGTCATGTGCAGTAGAGACTGCCTGCTCTGCAGCTGATACGGAGCGGGGCACTCCTAATTCAGACCAGACCAAGCAGTCCCAGGAAGGTGAGCAGAGAGGACTCCAGTCTGAATTAGGGGCGCCCCGCTCCATATCAAGTGCGGTGCAGGCAGTCTCTACCACGCATGACTGCATGGCGGCTTCTGACAAACATCATTAGCGATTATTATATAAGATTTAGAACAGTTAAATAACCAGGAAGTGAATTTACTATGTGTACTTCCTGGAAGTTCTAACTGACAGGAAGTGACTCAGCAGTTTCTATCACATTCTATGGAGAACTGTATGAAACTGACTTTCCTCTCCATTGGAACGTAACAGAATAAATAATTAGAATTTGACCACTAGAGGGCATTTCTAATATTAAAAAAAAATAGATTTAAACTGTAAAAACTCTGGAAATATGCGTCTCTCAGCACTGTGATTATCCTTATTTTACTCAGCGGGAAAAGCCCTGCAATATATTTATATTTTCATTAAAAAAAGTTTACTGCTCCTTTAATTTGAGCTGGAACAGGCACTTGGTCCTGATACCTAGCCTAAGGACTCTGTATACCAATTTATGCCCCTTTTAATCTACGTAGGAACTGACAGCTGTTGCCATTATCTGCCCTTAAAGGGACAGTAATGTTTCAAAATAAAAGCAGCTCCTATTAATCTTCATAGTATTTGGGCCATGGAGAGTGTTATTTCAATACTGTTAGAGTTGTAGTTCAAGAGTAATTGAATAATAAAGTATCCCCTCCTTCCCCTTTTACCTAGTGTAAGACACCTCCCCTCAGATGTGTAATCTGTACGATGTATGATGCTGTACGATGGACTCCTACCTAGGTAAGTCCTTCTGTTACACACAGTAATTATATAGATACACCTGACTGCTGTACGATGACCTCCTACCTAGGTAAGTGCTTCTGTTACGCACAGTAATTATATAGATACACCTGACCGCTGTCTGATGGACTCCTACCTAGGTAAGTACTTCTGTTATACACAGTAATTATACAGATACACCTGACCGCTGTGTGATGGACTCCTACCTAGGTAAGTACTTCTATTATACACAGTAATTATATAGCTACACCTGACCGCTGTATGATGGACTCCTACCTAGGTAAGTGTTTCTGTTACACACAGTGATTATATAGATACACCTGACTGCTGTATGATGGACTCCTACCTAGGTAAGTGTTTCTGTTACACACAGTGATTATATAGATACACCTGACTGCTGTACGATGGACTCCTACCTAGGTAAGTGTTTCTGTTACACACAGTAATTATATAGATACACCTGACTGCTGTACGATGGACTCCTACCTAGGTAAGTGCTTCTGTTACACAAAGTAATTATATACATACACCTGACTGCTGTACGATGGACTCCTACCTAGGTAAGTGCTTCTGTTACACACAGTAATTATATACATACACCTGACTGCTGTACGATGGACTCCTACCTAGGTAAGTGCTTCTGTTACACACAGTAATTATATAGATATACCTGACTGCTGTACGATGGACTCCTACCTAGGTAAGTGCTTCTGTTACACACAGTAATTATATACATACACCTGACTGCTGTACGATGGACTCCTACCTAGGTAAGTGCTTCTGTTACACACAGTAATTATATACATACACCTGACTGCTGTACGATGGACTCCTACCTAGGTAAGTGCTTCTGTTACACACAGTAATTATATACATACACCTGACTGCTGTACGATGGACTCCTACCTAGGTAAGTCCTTCTGTTACACACAGTAATTATATAGATACACCTGACTGCTGTACGATGGACTCCTACCTAGGTAAGTGCTTCTGTTACACACAGTAATTATATAGATACACCTGACTGCTGTACGATGGACTCCTACCTAGGTAAGTGCTTCTGTTACACACAGTAATTATATAGATATACACCTGACTGCTGTATGATGGACTCCTACCTAGGTAAGTCCTTCTGTTACACACAGTAATTATATAGATACACCTGACTGCTGTATGATGGACTCCTACCTAGGTAAGTGCTTCTGTTACACACAGTAATTATATAGATATACACCTGACTGCTGTATGATGGACTCCTACCTAGGTAAGTGCTTCTGTTACACACAGTAATTATATACATACACCTGACTGCTGTATGATGGACTCCTACCTAGGTAAGTCCTTCTGTTACACACGGTAATTATATAGATACACCTGACTGCTGTATAATGCACTCCTACCTTGGGAAGCGCTTCTGTTACACACACAGTAATTATACAGATACACCTGACTGCTGTATGATGGACTCCTACCTAGGTAAGTGCTTCTGTTACACACAGTAATTGTATAGATACACCTGACTGCTGTATGATGGACTCCTACCTAGGTAAGTGCTTCTGTTATACACAGTAATTATATACATACACCTGACTGCTGTACGATGGACTCCTACCTAGGTAAATCCTTCTGTTACACACAGTAATTATATAGATACACCTGACTGCTGTATGATGGACTCCTACCTAGGTAAGTGCTTCTGTTACACACAGTAATTATATAGATACACCTGACAGCTGTACGATGGACTCCTACCTAGGTAAGTGCTTCTGTTACACACAGTAATTATATAGATACACCTGACTGCTGTATGATGTACTCCTACCTAGGTAAGTGCTTCTGTTACACACAGTAATTATATAGATACACCTGACTTCCGTATGATGGACTCCTACCTAGGTAAATCCTTCTGTTACACACAGTAATTATATAGATATACCTGACTGCTGTATGATGGACTCCTACCTAGGTAAGTGCTTCTGTTACACACAGAATTATATAGATACACCTGACTGCTGTACGATGGACTCCTACCTAGGTAAGTTCTTCTGTTACACACAGTAATTATATAGATACACCTGACTGCTGTACGATGGACTCCTACCTAGGTAAGTCCTTCTGTTACACACAGTAATTATATAGATACACCTGACTGCTGTACGATGGACTCCTACCTAGGTAAGTGCTTCTGTTACACACAGTAATTATATAGATACACCTGACTGCTGTGTGATGGACTCCTACCTAGGTAAGTCCTTCTGTTACACACAGTAATTATATAGATATACACCTGACTGCTGTAAGATGGATTCCTACCTAGGTAAGTGCTTCTGTTGCACACAGTAATTATATAGATACACCTGACTGCTGTACAATGTACTCCTACCTAGGTAAGTGCTTCTGTTACACACAGTAATTATATAGATATACCTGACTGCTGTGTGATGGATTCCTACCTAGGTAAGTCCTTCTGTTACACACAGTAATTGTATAGATACACCTGACTGCTGTATGATGGACTCCTACCTAGGTAAGTGCTTCTGTTACACACAGTAATTATATAGATACACCTGACTGCTGTATGATGGACTCCTACCTAGGTAAGTACTTATACAGTAATTATATAGATACACCTGACTGCTGTATTATGGACTCCTACCTAGGTAAGTGCTTCTGTTACACACAGTAATTATATAGATACACCTAACTGCTGTACGATGGACTCCTACCTAGGTAAATCCTTCTGTTACAGTAATTCTATAAATATTTCTGACATTTGTGTGACTGTTGTTAATCACATGAAGATGACTGTACTAGAAAATGCTTTACAATGAGATGTACACCCCACTGGTGCTCAAGTGATGAAACAAATTGAAGGGCCACTTATTTGCAGTGAATAAACCCCTTTTAAGGTATGAGGAATGATTCGTGGGCTGACTGTTTTTGTAACCGGCTACATTTCAGTGCTGTGCTACTGTCGAAATAATTGCAAATGAACGATTATCATACATATTTTTAGTCCGAGCCACTGTATAATGAATGTGGTTGGTACAAGGATTCGAGAGAGCTGCAGTCTGATGAGTCACAATGTATCCTCACTCTCCTGCAAGGATACAAAGGGAAATAACAATTAGAAACATGTTTCTAACATCTCATAGAAATGAATGCAGCTGGTGGAGTGTTGTGGCATGACAGATTGTTATTAATTGAATAGACAGGATTCAGTGCAGCGAAAAACTCACAAGAGTGGTATAAAGGTGATACCTTTTAATGGCTAACTGAGGACATAAACAGTGCAAGCTTTCCGCAAAGATATGAATTGATATGCACAGGGTTAGATCAAAGTCCTGGGAACAAGGAAATGTTCATTAACACAGAGGTGTGAAGAGCCTGTTAGTCTGTGACTTGAACAGATCTCTCTCTATACAATCAAATACCAAAATGTTCTATCTATTATAATGAGACATGAAGCCCATCCCAAGGTTTAGTCCTGTTCTTAATGTGTCAAATAGATCCATGAATTTAAATTCCCAGGTTTTTCTTTCCCTTTGTGTTCTAAAGTTTCCTTTGAGTATGGTGACTTTCATATTTTGTAGACTATGATTTGGACCACAAAACTGCTGACCAACTGGTGAGTCAACCTTTCTTCTGTTTATTGTGTGGAGATGAAGGTTTATTGTAGACTAGAGGAAGGTCACTGCCCTCATTCAGTGCTTAGAATGGGTAAGACACTGCACTCCAGGATTAACTTTGAGGTAATTCCAAGTTGCCATGCATTCATTAAACGCATGGCGACTAGCTTGAAAATAGATGTCTTACCGTTAAATAATAGCTCTGTCTAAAGTAATCCATCCCATTTCGGGACTGACAGGCAGGTGAGTGCTGTCTGTGCGCCTGCGCCGTCAGTCCTTTCCGGTGGCCACGTGGTGCACTACAGTCTACTCAGTGGAGACCGGGACTGACGATGCAGGAGCACAGACAAGATGTTTGTGCTGTAGCCTGGGTTCCGGTCTCCAAACGGGACAGATTACTTTAGACGGAGCTATTATTTAATAACTGTAAGACATCTATTTTCAAGCTAGTCGCCATGCGTTTATTGAATGCATGGCAGCTTAGTATTACCTGAAAGTTCTTCTTTAATGAAGATCCGGAGAGTTCTGTTAATCCTGGAGTGCAGAGTCCTACCCATTCTAAGCACTGAATGAGGGCAGTGACATTCCTCTACTTGACCTCTATGTAGCTGTATTAGAGTTGTGAGTATGGTGGTGTTATGGTGGAAACCCACAAACGTTTGTGATAATACACTAGGAGCACCCCTCCACTGTTTTTCTATGCCTAAAAATACACTTTATCATCATCTGGGTCATCATCATCAAAGTATCCACTTCCAAGTCAAACCCTCACTCAGTCACACTCACCTTTATTAACAACAGCAATACAGGTGGCATCTACTATTACTACTACTACATCATCATTTTTTTCTCTCTCTCTCTCTAGTTTGACTTTCCACTCTGACTACCAACTAAAATCTTGCGGTATGATGGGAAGTTCTGTTTTTTCAGTATTGCAGCAGGGATTCATGAGGCTATAGAAAGCATTAGTGATAATTTCATTGACAGCATCTAAAAATACTGGGGATAAAATACACTTAAATACCCTAGATGTATTTCTAATATCAACAAACATTGTCTCTCATTGCAAGCAGTACAAAAAAACTAACCAAATGGAGTCTGACTAGGAAGGTTTCCTTTTGAAGTGCGCTTACTGATTCGCACGTGTCATAATGTCACATTTCTTTGTCAACCGCCTCAAAGCAAAACATTACCTGTGTTTCTTGCTTAACAATGGCATATTCCTTATGTCACCTTGCACTCAATGACGTGGTCAACATCAAAATGTTGATCACAAATTCAATATGTCGCACACATGTTCAGGGCGCACATCTTTATGTTTTGCACAAATTCAGGTCAACTTATATTCAGGTCTCCTTATAATTGTTGCACCTATCCTATATAATAATTCACTAAAATGTGTGTAAAGCCTCAGACATGTGCAGTAGAGACTGCCCGCGCCGTGGCATATACAGAGCTGGACAATCTTTCGGAGCGTTCAGCTCTGTATCAGCCGCGGCACTGGCAGTCTCTACTGTGCATGACTGCCCCGCGACCGGCTAGCTGTGGCACTGTGACCCGTGTAACGGGCTCTTCAACTAGTATATTCATAATTTATAAGTGGTGCATCATAACTGTGTTGATTGCTTCAAGACTGCGTTGTTTTTGCCCCGATCCAAACAGGAAGTGCATCACTGCTGAAAACAACACAGGAAGTAACTATGCACGCAACATTCTTAACATAACATAGTGACACAGGCGACATTTTTAATGCAACGTTTTGACGCCAAAAACTAGACACCAAATTGACAGTGAACCGACTAGGACAGTTTATACATTCAGTAAATAAAAGCAAGTTTAGAAAAATAATTCTTAAAGGTGCTATCTGGAAGTACATGATATTTAAAGGTATATTTAACCCTTTGAGAGCCATAGGGGTATGCAACGCATTGCATACCCCTCTGGCACTCAAAGGGTTAAAGTATATTCCTCAAAAAATATTATGATGTGATAACTGCCAACACATTGAGAGTAAAGTGTCAAATTGCATTCTATGAAAATATCAGTGGTTATCTTCTGATCATCGTTTATCAACTGGAAGCTTTCAACACTGAGCGCAAGCGTATTTTTGTGTGTCAGGATTCGGCCTTCACCAGCTGTCAACTGACAGGAAGTGACAGGCAATTTCTATCACATTCTATGAAGAACTGTATGTCACTTAGTTTTCTGACTTTCCTCTCCATTAGAATCTAACAGGAACTCTAATTAGAATTTGACCAGTAGAGGGCACTGCTAATGTAAAAAAACATGGGTTTAAACTGTAATAACTCTGGAAATATAAATCTCTCAGCAGTGGGAGTACCTTTATCTTACTCAATAGGGAAATCCCTACAATATATATTTTTTTCATAAAAAAAGTTTACTGCTCCTTTAATTCAAGTCTGCATATTTTAAAACTGCATTAAACACTGCCTATGAGTCATGTTAACCAAAAGTCCAGCAGATGTCTAGTTTACGAACTATTCACACTTTGATTTCTGGTCAAAGTGAAACTAAACATTTCTTGGTACTGCACAAATTTTCATTAGCGTATGCCACGTCACTCAAACCTTCATTATCATATGAAATGTCATTGGTACTGCAGGGATACTGCAATTAGCATATGTTAGCAAATGACAAGAATTTCACCTTAAAGGGATAGTAATACTTCATTTTAACTTTATTTTATTTTGTAGGCATTAAAAAAACATGAAGAATGATATAAGTCTTATCTCTCAAACCTTTATGGTTTATGAGATATTCACAAACAAAGTTTCCCCCTCCCGCCCCTTTTACCTAGTGTAAGCAATCTCTTCTCAGATGTGGAATGCAGATAACAGAAGGGGACAATCTTATTCCTATGAGAACAATGAAATCCCTGCCCCCCTTGACAAGCTTTTCAGGTTTTTCCCTTATCTTAATTGAAGATTGTCCCTCTCTGCAATCTACCTGGGCACCTCCCTTCTGCTCAAGCTGAACAGTGTGACATCAGTAAAAGGGGAGGGAGGGGGATACTGTGTCATTGAATTACTCTTGAACTACAACTCTGACAGAATTGAAATAACACTATCCAAAGTCCAAATACTATGATGATTAATTAGAGCTGTTATTATTATGAAACATTACTATCCCTTTAACTGTGAATTTGCTGATATTTTGACTAACATGAATTAAAGGCAGTTTTTTAATGAAGTTTTCAAACATATTACTTTTATTAGTGACTAGTTGAACAGCCCGTTACACGGGCCACAGTGCCTCTGGCAGCCGGTCGCGGGGCAGTCACGCGCAGTAGAGACTGCCCACGCCACTGCTGATACAGAGAGGGACGCTCCTTCAGAGTGCCCAGCTCTGTATCAGCCGCAGCGCAGGCAGTCTGTACTGCGCATGACTGCTGCACGCGCAGCAGTGTCTACTGCGCATGTCGGGCGTTACACACAACTTAGCGAATTATTATATAGGATATTGTAAAAGGTGTTCAAGGAAAGGTATGCCATTTTGCAGATTATACAAAGATCTGCAATAGGGTAGACATTTCTGGGGGGATAAGCCAAATGACAAATGATTTAGGTAAATTAGAAGAATGGACAAGAGTATGTCAGCTGCAGTTTAATGTTGGGATGTAAAAATCCAAAGGAAAAATATAGTATGAAGGGTACTGTACGGTCAGAGACAACATAGGAAAGGGATTTGGGAGTAATTACTTTTAACAAAGGTGAAAGCCCATGAGATGGCTCAGTGGTAAAGTCCCTGACCATGGTGCCTGTTCAAACCTCAATGTTGCAGGTTCAAATCCCAGTAGGGTAAAATCAGCCCTTATTCTTCCAAGGTCAATAAATAAGTTCCATTGTTTGGGTAATAATAACATCTATCATTCAGCTGCTGATTTGGTTAATTCTAAGAGCGTGCGCTGAAAGCACTTTGAGTCCCACTGGGAAAAAGGCACTATATAAATACTAGTGATTATTATTATTACATGGGCCAAAGTGCGTAAAGAAAGATGTTTTCAGTGTGTTAATATATCATGTGGTATATTTTAATGTAATTTATGTTAAAATAATTTTTTTTTAATTATTTATTTTTTTCAAGAATTTTTTTCAAGAAATTTTTTTTTTCAAGAATTAAAAATATAAACAGCAAAGTAGACATGAGATCATAATATAAAGTCAATTAAAGAAAAATAAAGTTTAAAACATACTTGAAGAATATTATTCATATAATATATACCAAGAAATATCATATCATCATAAAATAATATAAAAGGCCAGATGTATGTTTGTGTGATATTCTGCACGTTCGGACAGTCTCTACTGCGCATGACTGCACTGGACAAACATACATCTGGCCTTTTATATTATAGGATGACTTAAAGGTAGGCAGGCAATGTAATAAAGCAGTGGGGAATGCAAGAAGGGTACTGGGTTGTATAGCTAGAGGCATAAGTGGCAGAAAAAGGGAAGTAGTCATGCCACTCTATGGATTTGGATAGACCTCACCTAGAGTATTGTGTACAGTACTGGAGACCCCATCTCCAAAATTATATGGATACTCTCGAGAGAGTTCAGAAAAGGGATATTAAAATATTGGGATAGACTAAAGGATCTGAACATGTATAGCTTGGAGGAGAGAAGAAAGAGAGGGGGATATAATAGACACATTCAAATACATGAAGGGATTTAACAACATGAGGGAAGGAAGTACATTTCAAAGGAGTAAAAATGTTAGGACAAGAAGCCATAGTCTAAAACTAGAGGGACACAGGTTTAGACATAATGTAAGAATGTTTTACTTCACTGAGAGGGTAGTAGATAAATGGAATAGCCTACCAGCAGAAGTGGTAGAAGTTAATACAGTGACAGAATGTAAGCATGCATGGGATAGGCATAAGGCTGTCCTAAACATGAGAAAAGACCAAGGACCAAAACAGGTTTGAGGTTTTTACAGTAGGAAAATGGGCAGATTAGATGGGCTGAATGGTTCTTGTCTGCCGTCAGAGTCTACATTTCTATCTGTAAGTTTGAATTAAGGTGAAAGTTTCACTTTAAGCTCTAAGCTAGGTATTGGTTGAAAAATAATAGTGGTTCAATTGAGGGTGGGGGTCATGTATGAACAGACATGTTTTAAAGGGATAGTAATACTTCGTTTTATCTTTATTTTATTTTGTAGGCATTAAAAAACATGAAGAACGATATAAGTCTTATCTCTCAAACCTTTATGGTTTATGAGATATTCACAAGCAAAATTTCCCCTCCCGCCCCTTTTACCTAGTGTAAACAATCTCTTCTCAGATGTGGAATCCAGTCCATAGACCAGACAGATAACAGAAGGGGACAATCTTCTTCCTATGAGAACAATGAAAGCCCTGCCCCCCTTGACAAGTTTTTCAGGTTTTTCCCTTATCTTAACTGAAGATCGTCCCTCTCTGCAGTCTACCTGGGCACCTCCCTTCTGTTCTGGCTGAGCAGTGTTACATCAGTAAAAGGGGCGGGAGGGGGATACTTTGTCATTGAATTACTCTTGAACTCCAACTCTGACAGTATTGAAATAACACTCTCCAAAGTACAAATACTATGATGATTAATTAGAGCTGTTTTTATTATGAAACATTACTATCCCTTTACAGGATAACTAATGCCTCCTAATGATTACCTCTACTTACCTTTCAATGGACAGAAAATCTTAATGGCCCCTGCAAATTGTGTATTTTTTGCTTCTCTTCGAGATAAATTCTTTACGGAGTCTTGGATGTCATGCTGTGTAGGCACATGGCAACCATAACCCTTGACTGACCGGGGGGTGTACAACACATGCTTCAGTTTGAAATACAAACTACCAGAAACTATCCTGTCTACCTCTATGGACAAGCCCTCCAGAACCAACTGAATGTATAATATACTGAAATGTATGTACAGCTCCTGCTACCTCTTGTGTATCTCTGTTTTCTGTAAGTCTGAACTACTCACATCAAGTTTATGCATTAAATTATTTCAAGGATTGTATGAAATGGATCCGGATCCGGTCTGGATCGCAACCACAATAAGAGCAACTGCTTTCTTTTTAAAAACACAGCAATATACAATTTGGAATCAAGAAGGAATTTTTTTCACCCCATTCAAAGCAGAATTTGAAATTGCTGTATTGAGGGTTTTTTTTGCTTTCTTTTGGATCAATGACAGTAAACAGGAATAGGAAAAGGGTTGAATTTGATGGACACAAGTCTTTTTTCAACCTAAACAACTATGTAAATGTAATAACTGACAGAGGAAAAGGAAAACAGATTTATTTTACTACATTCAGTTGTAGGTAGATGAAAAAGCCTGTTGAAGATTGATTAGCTACTTTATTCACCGAATCAGTTAAAAAATGTCTTGTTTCAGAGAAATGCTCTGGACAAATCAAGATGACATAAACCACAGGAAGATTCAGATTCCATTAACATGTGTCTGTGTCCATGTCTATGTTTGTGTGTGTTTGTGTGTGTTTGCTTGAGTGTGTGTTTGTTTGTGTGTATATGTGTGTGTGTGTGCGCATGTGCATATATATGTGTCCGTATGTGTGTGTGTGTGTGTGTGTATATATGTGTGCATGTGTGTGTGTGTGCATCTGTGTACATATGTGTGTGTATGTGCATGTGTGTGTATGTGCGTGTGCGTGTGTGTATGGATGGAAGCACTCACAATTAAGAAGACAGACGTCCGGGTGCCATCAACAGGCATTGAGTAAATAAATGAAAGGATGGAGGCACTCACGGGACTTTCACCATAAAGAAAGTTACATTTATTGCTGTAAGATCGACGTTTCGGACAGGCTCAGCTGGCCTTCCTCAAGACGTCTTGAGGAAGGCCAGCTGAGCCTGCCTGAAACGTCGATCTTACAGCAATAAATGTAACTTTCTTTATGGTGAAAGTCCTGTGAGTGCCTCAATCCTTTCATTTATATATATATATATATATATATATATATATATAGATAGATATATGTACATATGTGTGTGTGCGTGTGTGTGTATATGTGCATGTGTGTGTGTGTGTATATATATATATATATATATATATATATATATATAGTAAAATCTCGGGTATAATACGCACAATTTTACCCCACTTCACCTTATGTGAAGTGGGGGATGCGTATTTTTTTAAATACTGTAGGCAGATACTTTCCCTCCCACCCCCGATGCAATCCACTTCTCTAAATCAGACTTACTATGCTCAATATAAGTCCCCACTGAAGTCTCAATTGAAGGCAAAATACAAACTACCGGCATGTGAAGCTTCCCTTGCGGGTGGCATGCTTCCAATCGCCACCCGCTTCCTTCAATTGGCTTTCAGGACCTTCCTCCTCCAGCCAATGATAATGCCCTGAGAGGATCTCAAGGTCCTCACAGGGCAATACAATAGGTGGAAGGTCCTGACAGAGCATTGAGTGAAGCGGGAGGCTAATGGAAGCATGCCGCTCGCAAGGGAAGCTTCACGTGTCGGTAGTTTGGATTTTGCCTTCAATGGAGACTCCAGTGGGGACTTATATTGAGCATAGTAAGTCTGATTTAGAGAAGTGGATTGTGCCGGGGGAGGGTCTGACAGCCTTCAAAATTTTTTTTAGCAAGGGGGAAAACAAGGTTGCGTATTATACATAGGCACTCTTATTTTCCCCTAAATCTTGGGTAAAATATCTACCTGCGTATTATACACATGTGCGTATTATACCTGAGATTTTACGGTATGTATATATATATATATATATATATATACATACATATATATATATACTCAGCCTAAAGTGGAGCAAGTGTGTGTGTGTGTGTGTGTGTGTATGTGTATGTGTTTGTATAAGCATGTGTGTACATGTGTGAGTGCATGCGTGTGTTATTCTGTGCTTGTGTTTGCTACAGAATTGCCTTTTTTTCCAGAAATGTAGAAATTCTTCCACTGACACAAATAAAGACATGTAATGACAATTCCTCTGTGGAAGATTGATTAGCTATTTGATTCACTGGATCAATTAAAAAATGTCTTGTTTCACAGAAATGCTCCGGAACAAACCACGATGACAAATGACAGGAAGATTCAGATTCCATTAACGTGTCTGTGTCCATGTCAATGTTTGTGTGTTTGTTTGTGTGTGTTTGTATTTGTGTGTGTGTTTGTGTGTGTATATGTGTGTGTGTGTGCATGTGCATATATATGTGTGCGTATGTGTGTGTGTGTATGTTTATGTGTGTATATATATATGTATGCAGGTGTGTGTGTTTGTGTGTGTGTGCGCATGTGTGTGTGTATGTGCATATGTATATATATATGGCTGTGTATGTGTGTGTGTGTGTTTGTGTGTGTGCATGTGTATATGTGTGTGTATGTGCATGTGTGTGTATATATATGTAATTCCAGTTCAGGTTTTGGTAAGCATTCCCAAAGAAAAAACACATTTAAAATTACTGGAGTGCAACCAATTTTTACCAAAATAGCTAAACGCAAATACACAAAATATTGGTGCACATCCAAATTTTAATTACCATTGCTAAACCCCCAGGTGCAATGCTCATTGTCTGTAGGTCACTATATAATCCTGTCAGAGAGTCTCTCTCCATTAATGAGTAAAGCTGACAAAGATTCAGCTCTCAGGATAAAGTAAATTAAGGTTAGTAAATGCCTAAAGCAGGAGAGATTCAGCTTATAAGACAAAGCTTATTAAGGCTAGATATTTGCCAAAAATGAGGTACCTTGGCTTTGGTGGCAAGCTTAGCATTCTATGGCCATATGATGTGACTAAATCCTATATATAAGTGTGTGTATAAGTATGTGTATATGTGTGTGTATGTGCATGTGTGTACATGTGTGAGAGTGTATGTACATGTATGTGTGTGTGTTATTCTGTGCTTGTGTTTGCTACAGAATTGCCTTTTTTCCAGAAATGTAGAAATTCTTCCATTGACACAAATAAAGACATGTAATGACAATTCCTCTGTGGAAGATTGATTAGCTATTTGATTCCCTGGATCAATTAAAAAATGTCTTGTTTCAGAGAAATGCTCTAGACAATCCACAATGACATAAACGACAGGAAGATTCAGATTCCGTTAACGTGTCTGTGTCCATGTCTGTGTTTGTGTGTGTTTGTTTGAATGTGTGTTTGTGTGTGTGTGTGTGTGTGTGTTTGAATGTGTGTGTTTGTGTGTGTGTGTTTGAATGTGTGTGTTTATGTGTATTTGTGTGCGTGCATGTATGTGTGTATATATGTGTGTGTGTGTGTTTCTCTGTGCTTGTGTCTGCTCCAGAATTGCCTTTTTCCAGAAATGTAGAAATTCTTCCATTGACACAAATAAAGATATGTAAAGACAATTCCTTAGTAGTCTAGTGATGAGCTTGTACAATTAAATATTTCTGAAAACTGATATGTTGATCCAATAAACAGGAAAACCTGTTGTGTCAGTTCCCCTTATTGACCCCATAACTCATGCCTGTGCATTATGCGGTTGCTATAGGGACAGTGAGGACAACAAGATAAACACCAGTTCTGAGCTTCAGCTGTGCTTGCTGGACCACCAGTATTCTGAAGAAACTGATTCATGTTAAAGTGATAGTCAACTTACATATTCTGTAAGTGCATTATGTGTAAAGTCACATTGCCAGACCTTTTAATACCTATTGTTTCATCTCAGCCTATTTTTTAAACTTTTATGTGAAGAATGGTGAAGTCTCCAAACTGCTGTTTCTGGTGAGCTTTCTCCAGAGGCTGTGAAAGCAGGGATAGTGATCTAATGTAACCATAGGATAAATGGATAAATCAATTATGTGCTGTCGGGCACTGGAGTTGTTTTTCAGACCGTTCACCTGCCTAATGTGCTAATCCTAAAGACATAGCCTGTTAGGTGCCCCTGAGGATTGGGTTAGAGACACTGCATTAAGATCTCATTAAATTGAACTAAAGCTCCATAGAACAATATATGGGCTGGAGCGCTTACCTCACTGGGGAAGTTCTCTCGTTTTATAACTGCTTAATCACATCTAAGTGCATCTCCCCCAAGGTATGAAATTCTATATCTCCAGTCGTTCTATCAATTTGTTGCTACATTTGACTTATCTTGAAATGCTTGTCATTTGTGATTTTTTGTGTATAGATTCCATAACAAACAGAAAAATGCCATTTAAAGTCTTGAAGATTTTAAATAGTCACATTATAGTCTTCTTAATATTATTATTATTAGGGATGGGCGAAAACTTTTAGCTCAAACCAAAATTGGTGAAAAGTGGCACTTCCCGCTTGGTGAATAATTTCCTGAGAAAAGTACTGTTTTCCAGCTTTTTTCGCCTAGCTCATTGCATTGAAATCAATGGGAAGTAAACATTTTGCCCGCCACATGAAAGTTGTCTCTACTTTTCTACAGCCATATAAAAGGGTGGCAGGGTCTCCCAGCAGCCATTTTGTGTTTGTGAGAGGAGAAAGCAGCATGTTTTTGAGCTAGAGAAGATAGGCAAATAAAGGGGAATTGAAGCTTAGTTTAGGAAGTCTTTTAGGTAGGACATTTGTTCTCTGTATTAGGGGAGTCTGGGGTCACTCTTAGGGATAAGAAGGGAGGAAGGAGGTTGACCCCAAATATCCCAAAATTAGGTGTAACTGACTGGCAAGACACAGACAGCTGGGGTCCAATTTTCTTGCTGATCTTGTTGTTATTGTCTGTGTGCTGGGGAAGTCTGGGGAAAGAAGTTATTGATTTTTTTTTTTTTTTTTTTTTTTTTAACAGACCGATAAGATAGGGTGGACAACTTAATTAAAACTAAATAAATAAAATGTGTATCAGTAATCTGAGAACAAGGATAGCTTACATTTGACACAAGCATGATAATGGTAAAAACTGCTGTAGGAATATCTGTCTATATATATATATATATATATATATATATATATATATATATATATATATATATATATAAACTGGTTCCATTCTCCTGTCATATTTTCTTGCTATATATATATATATATATATATATATATATATATATATATATATATATATATATATATAGATATACACACATCGATCACACCACACCAGTCCCCCACCACCACTACCATATACATCTGCCACATTGTAAGATGACTTTATTTATTTTTTTATCACCTGACATCATCATGAACATCACATGTGCCAGTGTCACTTAA
Source organism: Rhinophrynus dorsalis (assembly GCA_037306005.1). Taxonomy (NCBI): domain Eukaryota; kingdom Metazoa; phylum Chordata; class Amphibia; order Anura; family Rhinophrynidae; genus Rhinophrynus; species Rhinophrynus dorsalis. Next base: position 24,641,882 of record CM074723.1, read on the forward strand.
AGGGATAGTAATGTTTCATAATAAAAGCAGCTCTAATTAATCATCATAGTATTTGAACTTTGGAGAGTGTTATATCAGTTCTGTCAGAGTTGTAGTTCAAGAGTAATTCAATGATAAAGTATCCCCCTTCCGCCCCTTTTACTGATGTAACACTGCTCAGCCAGAGCAGAAGGGAGGTGCCCAGGTAGACTGCAGAGAGGGACAATCTTCAATTAAGATAAGGGAAAAACCTGAAAAATGTGTCAAGGGGGGCAGGGCTTTCATTGTTCTCATAGGGAGAAGATTGTCCCCTGCTGTTATCTGTCTGGTCTATGGACTGCATTCCACATCTGAGAAGAGATGGCTTACACTAGGTAAAAGGGGCGGGAGGGGAAACTTTGCTTGTGAATATCTCTCAAACCATAAAGGTTTGAGAGATAAGACCTATATCGTTTTTCATGTTTTTTAATTCCTACAAAATAAAATAAAGATAAAACGAAGTACTACTATGCCTTTAAGCAGGAAGTTAGTGTTGTGCTAACACATTTTCCAAGGTATATGTTGCTGTCTTCACTACAGCCCTCAGAAGAAGTAATATTGTGCTGGGAAATGTTTAACGTAGGAGAAAAATGTTTTGGAACTGGAGAAAAGGAGGAACATTTTACACTAGAGAAAAGGAAAACATTCAAGAAAAAAAGAGAAAAATCTTCAGTTTTCCGTGAAAAGTCATATGGGAAATGTTTCTCATTTTTCGCCCACCTCTAATTATTATGATGTAATCCTGATACGCCATTACGTCTAGTGATTACAGTACAAATAGGACTTCCTACTTCTGGTTTAGTCTCTTGCTTGAGTTAAATAAACATTACACATCATTATCCATTAATTAGAGGGTTTACCTTAAAGGATTCAAGAAGAATATGTTACAACTTAAAAGAGTTTGTGACCCCTTCCATGGGGAATAATTACAATGTCTCACTGATTTAAAACAAGAAGCAATGAACTGGAGATCAGTCGAGCATCCAAAGTGTTAAAAGCCCCTTTTAGTTTGGTTCACTTTTAAAACGGCGCATATAAAATATCACGCGGCTTTCAGCCGCATTAACCATGTCATGTGTTGAAAGTGGCGACATGAGAATCTTGCGCTGCATAAAAGCACGAGATTCTCATGGCGCCTCTTGAAAAGTTGCTCCCTTCATATTCTGGCACGAAAACAGTTATCCCAGTATAAATAAGATATAAAGCACCTCCTGATTACCCCAAAGTAAATTATGAAAAACGGCTACCCCAAAGAACAAAAAAAAGGAAAATGTTTTCACAGAACTTCAGTTTATAGCTGGTCGGCTCCCTCACCCTGCTTCGGCTTGTTATTGTGCAGGTGAAGAAGGAGAGAGAGGGCAGAATGAATGACTTCACTTCTGTTTAAATAACATTGCTCATGGTGCAGAATAACAAGCCTAAGCAGGGAGAGAGAGAGCCGGGCAGCGGTAAACTGAAGTTCTGTGAAGGCCTTTTTCTTTTTTATGTACCTCCTGATTACCCCAAAGTAAATTATGTATTACAGCTACCTCAAAGTACATAAAAAAGAAAAAGGTCTTCACAGAACTCGAGCAATGTTATTTAAATGGAAGTGAAGTCATTTATTCTGCCCTCTCTCTCCTTCTTTGCCTGCACAATAACAAGCCAGAGCAGAATGAGAGAGATGGCCAGTGGTAAACTGAAGTTCTCTGAAGACCTTTTTCTTTGTTTTGTACTTTGGGGTAGCTGTATTACATACTTTGGGGTAATCAGAAGGTGCTTTATGTCTTCTTTGTACTGGGATAACTGTTTTCATGCCAGAGGGGTGCCTGCAGAGACTGAGACTGCCGCATAACAATACCTTCACCCCAGTTCATTGCCCAGGAGACTCAGCCGGAGTGCAGGTTGGCACAAGCTATAAGAGAATGTGCGGGAGTGCGGGCAGTGGCGACTTTTAAAGGCTCCGTAAGAATCTTGCCCTTTTGATTCATGCGAGATTCTTATGTGGCGATCTTGAAGACGGCAACCTGGTTATAATGGCTAAATGTCGCACGCTCTTAAACGTGCGACATTTCAAAAGGATACCTTTTAGTTCAACATTGATTACTAAATGTACACTATACTGCTGATATTTTGTACCAGGACTGAGCTGCTATTTTATTACAGTTAATGTTGGTATTTTAAAAATTGTCTCCATTGACTTAAATTGAATTTGGCTTAGTTAATTAGAATATGTATTTCAGATTTATTTAAGCTTTTTAGGCTATATCTGAAAAAAATCTTTTCATTTTTAATTGCTCTATTTTATGCCAATTAAGCATCACATCGTTGTATGAAATATTTATAAGTGCAAGTTTAAGAATCTAAATACAGCTATTAAGTAAATCAAAATAGATTCATTATTCATGAGATTTGTTTTCTTTGTGATCTAATTTAGTGTTCGTTAAGCTTTTGATCATTAGATCATGTCAATTCATACAAACGTCAATGCAAATATCTTTTTGATCATAGGTTTGGTTTAATAAAGATCATAATATCCTCAAACAAAAAAATCAATTCATTTCAAGAAGCAAATCCTCTATGAACAATACTAATGAATCATTCTAAAAGATTGTAGATGTTATGTAAAATATTAAATCATACCTCCCAATTGCCCCTTTTAGGAGGGACAGTCCCTCTTTGAGACCCAAATCCCTCTGTTCCTCTTTTCTACCCTTGTGTCCCTCTTTTCAGGAGTTCAGAATACGTACTGTGTATCGCATTGCTCCACAGCAGTAAAGCTCACATAAACGTGTAGTTAATCTTCAATATGTGTGTTTATAAATTAATCTGTGTAAATAAAATAATTTGGTTTTCCTCTGATTAATTGATTCAGTTACACAAAGAGGAGACAATAGGTCATGAAATAGCCTACAAATTCTCTGTAATGCCCCGCCTATCAAACACACCCTCATAAACACCACTTAAAACAAAAGTGTCCCTCTTTGGCCATATGAAATGTTGGAAGGTATGTTAAATTTTATTACTGGTTAACCCTTTGAGTGCCAGAGGGGTATGCAATGCATTGCATAGCAATGCTTTGCATACGCCTCTGGAACTCAAAGGGTCAAAGAGTTATGGCCCCCTAATACTAATCCTCCACTTAAAGGGATAGTAATACTTCCTTTTATCTTTATTTTATTTTGTAGGCTTTAAAAAAACTTGAAGAACGATATAAGTTTTATCTCTCAAACCTTTATGGTTTGAGAGATATTCACAAGCAAAGTTTCCCCCTCCCGCCCCTTTTACCTAGTGTAAGCCATCTCTTCTCAGATGTGGAATGCAGTCCATAGACCAGACAGATAACAGAAGGGGACAATCTTCTTCCTATGAGAACAATGAAGGCCCTGCCCCCCTTGACAGGTTTTTCAGGTTTTTCCCTTATCTTAATTGAAGATTGTCCCTCTCTGCAGTCTACCTGGGCACCTCCCTTCTGGTCTGGCTGAGCAGTGTTACATCAGTAAAAGGGGTGGGAGGGGGATACTTTGTCACTGAATTACTCTTGAACTACAACTCTGACAGAATTGAAAAAATGCTCTCCAAAGTCCAAATACTATGATGATTAATTAGAGCTGCTTTTATTGTTAAACATTACTGTCCCTTTAACATACAGCAAAAAAAATTCTTCTGCTCCATCTGAATTTTGTTCTTGTGCATTTTGTTCAAAATATTTTTTATTTGTCCTTGATGTCACGTCCACGGAGGCGTCCATGACAACGGGACAACAGGATACAGACTCAGCTCACTGCACATGGTAATTTTAACCCTTTAAGGACTAGAGCTATGTGAAATTCATTGCTCTGCAATGCGCTCCACTCCCCTCTTGTCCTTGAAGCACTTGCTTCAGTTTACAGTAAAATCTCACGTATAATACACACAATTTTTCACCACTTCACCTTATGTGATGTGGGGGAGGTGTATTATATACAAGTAAAAAAAAAAAAAAAAATAGATTAGCTACCATTCATTCCCTTCCTCCCTCTTCCAAGTAAGCAGATCTACTCTCTCCTTAACTCACCCCTTCCTGAGTGGAGCCGGCTTCTATCGCTGCACAGCGGACGGCTCTCTTGCTTCTGTCGCCCGCTTCCATCAAATCCCTGTGAGGACCTTCTACTTTTAGCCAATGGTAATACTCAGGGTCCTCACAGGGCAATACAGTACATCCAATGCGTAGATCTCTGTGCATTGGATGTACTGTATTGTCCTGCTAGGACCTTGAGGTATTACCATTGGCTAAAACTAGAAGGTCCTCACAGGGATTTGCTGGAAGTGGGCGGCAGAAGCAAGAGAGCCGTCATCTGTGCTGTGATAGAAGCCGACTCCACTCTGGAGGGGGGTGAGTTAAGCAGAGAGTGAATTACTGAATGGGACAAAACAATCTTATTCTCTCCTCCCTCCCTTCATTCATCTCGTCCTCAACTCCATGAATCTCCTTCTCAATCTCATCTCATCCTCTACTCCCCTCTTCCTGACATTGAAGTGTTCCAGCTGCAGCTTTGTAGAAGCACTATATAACAGGAGTCAAGTTTTAATGTACCTCCCACCTCCTAGCATATATTCCACATAATTTTTAGGTCCTTTCAGGACCTTTTATGAATGTGCAAACTCAAGCTGAATGTGCACGCTGATAGTAATTACATGGCATAGATTTTACGCGAGGAGGTGGGAGGATAATTCCAACATGCAACCCACCGGATCGCATTTCTGCAAGGCTGAAGCTGGAACACTAGATCAAGTAGAGGGGAGGAGGGAGACACGTGAACTGAACTGCCCAGTGCATTGTATCTCCCATCAATCCAGCGGGAACGGCCTCGAGTATAAGGTGAGGTCGTTTTTTCATGTTAAAATGCAAGGTGTCTTATATTTCAGCAAATATTCTATAATTTATATTTTTTTAAATATCATTTACTCCTAGACAGCATTCATAAAAATTATACATTAGGGTTATAAGCCGAATAATGTGCTAATAATGTGAGTGGGAGCTCTGAAGGTAAAAACAGGGTATGAAATTTTCTGTTCCACGACTGGAGTGGTCTTTCTCAGACACCCACTTAGCAAACTGATGCACATAACAGGTCATGTGTGCAGTGTGTCGGCATAAAACAAAGTGGTCTTGTAAGAGCTGAGATAGTGGGGGTGTTTAACGACTCCTGAAAAGCTGATATAGTGGGGGCGTTTAACTACTTTTGTAAGAGCTGAGATAGTGGGGGTGTTTAACTACTCCTATAAGAGCTGAGACAGTGCGGGTGTTTAACTACTCCTGTAACAGTTGAGATAGTGGGGTTGTTTAACTACTCCTGTAAGAGTTGAGACAGTGGGGGTGTTTAACTACTCCTGCAAGAGTTGAGACAGTGGGGGTGTTTAACTACTCCTGTAATAGCTGATATAGTGGGGGTGTTTAACTACTCCAATCTAAAAGACATTCTTTGCCTTTTTGGTGTTTAGCTGTTCTCAAATTAGCTAACACAACCTGTACTTATGCACATACCACAGACTTGGGATAAAAAATTAAATAAAAATATCTCTAAATAAATTCTGACAAAAAAAAAACAATCTGATTCTGGTTTGTTTATACCAGCTCACTGTGCCCCTTCCACACAAACTGTGTTGGATTTATTTAGTGTTATGAAGGGTCCTGTGGTGGAGTATAGCGCCTTTCATACGGGTGACTATCAGACATCTATGTAGTAATGTTGCAATTTGGAATGTCTGCGCGATAGCCTGTGGAGTCTCCAGGAGACCTCACACAAGAGTGCTTATGTAGGCTGTGATTGGCCAACCACATGGGTGCCAATCAGTAATATTGGTTGGCGCTCACATGGGTCAGTTTAAGCAGTCCTCTGTGTCTGGTTTAGTGATGAAACGTAGCAGAAGGTGCGTGCAATAACATGAATGATCGAACTGTCACATTGAGCTGCAACTGTTCTGTCTACAACATCAAAGAGGCCTAATATGTGATACGTGCAATGGACGAATTAAATCATTATCTCTGTGTAAAGCTTTATCTAATTTTTTAACCCTTTGAGGAAAGGAGGTGTGTTCAACACACATACCTTGGAACTCTCCGGTTTTGCCCCTGGGACTCCGGATTTCACAGTGAATTACAGGGTCTCCGGGGCAGTCTCTCAATCTCTGGGTGGGTAGAGTTTCAGTAGAAACTCTGCCCACTTGTTCTCCATCCCACCCCGGTTCCTCCCACTCCCCGCCCTCTTACCCTCCTTCAACATATATTCTGCCCTTTGTTTTTTTGTCCCGCCCCCTTCATGACTAAGCCCCGCCCCCTTTATGACGCAAATCACTTCATTTCCCTCCCCGATCAGCACTGGCAGGGCTACCCTCCAGGTATCCTTGCCTGTTAAGTTCCCAGGTATGTCAACACATTGCAAAACAATGTGTTGCACCCTCCCCTCAGTCTTTAACCCTTTGAGTGCCAGAGGGGTACGCAACACATTAACCAATAACCCCTCTGGCACGCAAAGGGTTATGGGTTAACAAAATAAATTTAGCTTATTCTTTCCATTTATTTGTCAAAGATTTCAGATTGTGGTTAAAAAAGGGCTTTCTAGAAGTGCAGAATATTTTAATGGATTTGAATTTTTTTTTTGTGGTAATGTCCCTTTAACTTCGTATCATCTTTATTGGAAATGAACATTGATGACAGTTGACAATTAAGTGTTTATAGATCAGTGCTTGTACTTCTGTTCTATAATTCTTTCATTACATTGATATGTGCCTATGAATTGCAATCTGTAATCTTTACAAAAGCCAGGAAAGCAAACGCTTTGGGATTTCATTGTTTGTGGTTATCTGTTAATTAATTGCGCAGCTGCATATTGTATGCGCATAAATATTCTCTCAAAGAGAATTAAAATTGATCCCACTTAAAATGGCTGGCTTATTTCCATATGCAGATATGTACAAACTCTTTCCCTGTTTATGGTGAAATATAAAAATATGTTTAATGAAGGACAGTTTTCTATATTTTTTAAATAAGTTAAAAACTGTGCTACATAATCTTCAATTAGTCCTTATACAGAGGTGTCAGATCCACTTTAAAGGGATAGTAATGTTTCACAAAAACAGCAGCTCCAATTAATCTTTATAGTATTTGGGCCATGGAGAGTGTTATTTCAATACGGTCAGAGTTGCAGTACAAGAGTAATTGAATGATAAAGTATCCCCCTCCCGCCCCTTTTATCTAGTGTAAGCCACCTCCCCTCAGATGTGGAATCTGATCTCTAGACCGAACAGGTCACAGTAAGGGACAATCTTTTTACTTTGATCATAAGGAAAACCCTGCCCCCCTTGACAGGTTTTTCTTATGATCACTTTAGATTGTCCCTCTCTGAGATCCATCCGGACAGTCTTGCTGCTCTGAGGTGAGCAATGTTACATCAGTAAAAGGGATGGGAGGGGGATACTTTATCATTCAATTACTCTTGAACTACAACTCTGACAGTACTGAAATAACACTCGCCATGGTCCAAATGCTATGATGATTTTATTGTGAAACATTACTATCCCTTTAACACTGAATGAGAATACACATATAGAAAAATCCGACTCATGTTTTGCAATCCTATACAGGGTCATATTATGAATGGACAGGGTCCAACTATAGATTACAACAGAACTGCAATGCAAAAAAAAAGTATATAAAGAAAGAAACACATATTCCTATTTCTCAAAAACTCTTCCAGTAGGATATTACTTAAAATCCTCTTGTGACCTTTAGAGAATTAATTTAGAACATGTCCCTTAACTGTTCCACTGAGTGAAAGGGATAGTGATGTTTCACAAAAAATCAGCTTCAATTAATCTTCATAGTATTTTGGCCATGGAGAGTGTTATTTCAATACTGTCAGAGTTGTAGTTCAGGAGTAATTGAATGATAAAGTATCCCCCTCCTGCCCCTTTTACTGATGTAACACTGCTCACCTCAGAGTAGCAAGACTGTACGGATGGATCACAGAGAGGGACAATCTTCAGTGAGCATAAGGAAAAACCTGAAAAACCTATCAAGAGGGGCAGGGTTTTCCTTATGCTCACAGTAAGAAGATTGTCCCTTGCTGTGATCTGTCCGGTCAAGAGACCAGATTCCACATCTGAGGGGAGGCGGCTTACACTAGGTAAAAGGGGAGGGAGAGGGATACTTTATCATTCAATTTCTCTTGAACTACAACTCTGAAAGCATTGAAATAACACTCTCAATACTATGAAGATTACACTTTTACCTAGTGTAAGCCGCCTCCCCTCAGATGTGGAATCTGGTCTCTTGACCGGACAGATCACAGCAAGGGACAATCTTCTTACTGTGAGCATAAGGAAAACCCTGCCGCCCTTGACAGGTTTTTCCTTATGATCATTGAAGATTGTCCCTCTCTGTGATCCATCTGGAGAATCTTGCTGCTCTGAGGTGAGCAGTGTTACATAAGTAAAAGGGGCGGGAGGGGGATACTTTATCATTCGATTACTCTTGAACTACAACTCGGACAGTATTGAAATAACACTCTCCATGGCGCAAATACTATGCGTAGAAATGGGTAGACACAGACAGCAAGGATCCCAATAGCCAAGGCTAGGTAGCCGAGGCTGGTAATCGCAACCGGTGTGCAACAGAGGGAGAGTAACTGAAGGCAGCCAGGGATCAGAACCAGAATGGGTACTCAGCCAAAGCCAGAGGTCAGAGCCGGATCGGGTAGTCAGACGTCGCCAGTGGTTGGAGCTGTATCGGGTAGTCAGATGTAGCCAGAAGTCAGAGCCGGAGCAGGAGTATTACAGAGACGGAGCAGGAGTAATACACAGGAACAGCAATGGACCAATAAAGCACTAGGCTCAGGTACACCACGAAAAGGCAAAGGTAATAGGACATGCTGAGGTTTAGAAGGCCTGGCAGGTGGGCGGAGAGATGACATCACAAGCACAGTGACCTATAAGAACAGGGACTCTCATAGAGCGGCAGCCAGGAAGTAACAATGTCGCTGTTACAGCAATTACCCACTGGAGGCAATCACGGGCACCATGATAATAATATCTTCAATCAACTTTGGTTGTCAGGTATGTGGATGTGGACATGACATGTGCTGGAGTAGATTTAAAACAGTCATAGTCATATGCAGATAGGATGTTGATCTGGGGAACTATCTGACTGCCATTTGGCGTCAGGAAGGAATTTTTTACCCACTTGGGGCTAAATTGGAAATGGCTCCAGAGGGCTTTTTTTGCCTTCCTCTGGATCAACAGTGGTGTTTTTGGCATGGGCTGGACTTGATGGACGCATGTCGTTTTTCCATCACCATCAGCTATGTTACTATATCTTCCATGTGTCCCTCTTTAGCAGACATTAAGGTTCATACCTCCCATGTGTCCCTCTTTAGGAGATATTAGGGGTCCATGCATCCTTATATCTTAAGTTTCTCTCTTTAGGAGATATTAGGGGTCCATACCTCCCATGTGTCACTCTTTAGGAGATGTTAGGGGTGCATACATCTTACAAGTCTCTTTTTAGGAGATATTAGGGGTCCATACCTCCCATGTGGGTTTCCATACCTCCAATGTGGGTTCACTATTAAAATGTTGCATGCAAAATAGTGTGTGTCTACAGGGCACCTTGATCAAAAGGGGGACATGAGAATATCGCATTGTAGGACAGCGCAAGATTCTCATGTTGTGCCTTCAGGTCCCATCATCCTTAGCCTTAAAGAGGCTGGAGCGTACATACCGAATGAAGAACAATAAATCAATACTCTCTTCCCCTTTCTCAGTGCAGAATGACCCAGCCCACACCTGCCAGTGTCCCTTGGTTTATATTGTTACATGTCAAAGAGGAAAATCGCCATGAATACAATACGCCTACTCAGACATTAGCTTCAACCTCCTTAGCAGTGTATTGTCTATTTTCTTTTTACATGCATTAAACGAAGTCAGAAATAGTGCTGTACAATTATAAATTTCCAGCTGAAGTGACTTTATTTGGATCGTTATCTCGTGTCTGTCATTAGTTCTTTACAGTCTATATAAAGGTAGAGGCTAAGGATGATGGGACTTGAAGGCATGACATGAGAATCTCGCGCTGTCCTGCAATGCGAGATTCTCATGTTTCCCAATTAATCAAGGCACCATGCTGTATTCACACTCTATTTCTTATGCAACATTTTAAAAGGATACCCCCATGTATCCCTCTTTAGCAGATAATAGGGTTCATACCTCCCATGTGTCCCTCTTTAGGATATATTAGGGGTCCATACCTCCCGTGTGTCCCTCTTTAGGAGATATTAAGGGTCTATACCTCCCATGTGCCACCCTTTAGGAGATACTAGGGGTCCGTACCTTCCATATGTCCCTCTTTAAGAGATATTAGGACTTCATATGTCCCAAGTGCCTTGGAGGATGGGCAGTCTCTCTCTTTGAGACCCAAATCCATCTGTCCCTCTTTCCTGGTGTCCCTGTGTTTAGGAAATCAGACAGTGTTGTATGTATATAGGTGTATCACATTGCTCCACAGCAATATAACTCACATTAATGTTTTTTAACCCTTTGAGTGCCAGATGTGTACACATTGCATTACAAAATAAAGCTTTGAGTACCCCTCTGGCACTCAAATGGTTAAATTTCACTGTCTGTGTTTATAAATTAGTCTTGGTAAATAAAATACTTTGGTCTTGCTCAAAATCATTTACTCAGTTACTCAAAAAAGTGTCAATAGGTCATGAAATAACCCAAAAATTCTCTGTAAAGCCTGCCCACCAGTCACACACCCCGAAACACCCCCTAAAACACAAGTGTTTCTCTTTTGCCATTTTAAATGTTGGGAAGTATGGGCATAATGCATGAACCTACTTACCCCTTTAAGGGAAACAATGTGACACACATCCCTCAGGGTTAAGATTACCATGCAGAGAGTGAAGTTTGCGTCCTGTGGCCCTGCTAGCAACTGTCATGTCTTCCTCCATGGATATGACATCCAAGACTGATTGAAGTGTTAACTCATGAAGAAAGGCATTATGGGACCATTTATAGGGGCTTTTATGATTTATGACCCCAGGGTAGTTAGGGTATCCATTTGAAAGATCAAGTGTAAAAGATCGTGCAGCTACACGCCGCATTAAAAATGTCGCCGGGCTGAAAAGGGTGACATGAGAATCTCGCCCGCCTCAAAACTGCAAGAGTCTCATGTTGCAGCCTTAAACACTTTAACCACTTTAACCACTTTAACCACCACTTAAACCACTTTAACCCACATCCATAACATGTTTTAGTGCCTGCATACCTTAAAAAATGCTTGGAACGGGCACTGAACAACAGATGGCAGTCAATGGATCTTCTCTGTATTAAGATTCATATACTTAGTCTTCATACCAGTGTTACAGAGAACCAAAATAAATCACATTTCCCTGCTAGTTCCATGGAGTAAGTATATGAATCATAATACAGAGAGGATCCTTTGACTGCCATCTGCAGTTCAGTGCCAGTTCTAAGCAATATATTGTGTATGTGGGCTAAAATGTTGTTTAAGGCTGCAACATGAGAATCTTGAGGTTTTGAAGGGGGCGAGATTCTCATGTCACCTTTTTAAGCCCGGCAACATGCTTAATGCGGCGTGTAGCCGCACAGTCTGTCACATGCAACCATTTAAAAGTAACCCGGTCATTAGGGGTTTAAAAAAGCTCATCTCATCCTGTAAAAAAAATTATAATTTTCTGTAAATAACTAGAAATTTAACCACCAGAAACCTAAACAGATGGAAAGAAAAATGCTGGAAAGAAATCTGCACTCCAAGGGACAAGAAATGGGCCAAGCGTCTGGCACTCAAAGGGTTAAAGAACCAGGACAGGGTTTTCTCTATGTGTTATCGCATTGAGACTGTTTACATATCCTGGTAATCAGTTTACAAAGCTCCATGTAAATCATTGGCAAATGGTATCTTTCTCATGGGGTCCAGTTGCTTTACATCAAAACTGCTCCACTTCTCATTAGATCAGCTCCACTGTGTTCGAGAAATCTCCAGTATCCAAGAGGTTAACCCTTGGAGTGCCAGAGATGTATCCAAAGCATTGCATTGCAATGCATTGGATACTTCTCTGGAACTCAAAGGGTTAAAGGGATAGTAATGTTTCACAAAAACAGCAGCTCCAATTAGTCTTCATAGTATTTGGGACATGGAGAGTGTTATTTCAATACTGTCTGAGTTGTAGTACAAGAGTAATTGAATGATAAATTATCCCTCTCCTGCCCCTTTTACCTAGTGTAAGCCACCTCCCCTCAGATGTGGAATCTGGACAACAGACCAGACAGCTCACAACAAGGGACAATCTTCTTACTGTGAACATAAGGAAAACCCTGCACCCCTTAACAGGTTTTTCAGGTTTTGTCTTATGCTTGCTGAAAATTGTCCCTTCTCTGCGATCCATCCGGACAGTCTTGCTGCTCTGAGGTGAGCAGTGTTACGTCAGTAAAAATGGGAGGGAGGGGGATACTTTATCATTCAATTACTCTTGAACTACAACTCTGACAGTATGGAAATAACACTCTCCATGGCCCAGATACTATGAAGATTAATTGGAGTTGCTTTTATTTTGAAACATTACTTTCCCTTATAGGATTTATCACAGTTGCATATAAATGACATTCACCAGCTATAGCTTTCAAACACCCACATTGACAGACCCATGAGGTTTATAAAGGAAAATGTACACTAAACCACTTTTTTTTTTTTTATAGGAAACACTGCATATTTAGCTTTTCAGCCATTAATCAATCCATTGCTCTCCCAATGGTTCTGTAATATCCCTTCCTATAGCAGTAAAGTTGGTTACAATCTAGTAAATCACTCTGTGTGACTTCTCCTTGTGCATGTTATACTGTAAGGATGGTTACTGCAGCGTTCAGCATGTTCTTCTATAATTCTGCTTTGAATTTATTTCAAAGAACACCCTGGCAAGATGGGATAAAATCCATAATCGCGCTGACACCTGAACGGGACAACGTTTTATGAACTCCGCATTAGCAGGAGATGTTTGAAGCATGTGACAGTAGATGACCCAGTTTCAGCATCCAAAAGCATTGCAACTTGCAAGAATCATACATTTCATATATTGGCTTGGGGCCAGATTCAGGAATTTAAAGAGGTGCAGTTTTCGAGTCAAACTAACTGTACTATGGATTAAACATAAGAACTCAAAATCCCTATTGATTTAAATGGGACTTTTAGCTCCTTGATTGCTAAAGAGTTCTTCAATACAAGGACCAAGGATACCCTGGTCTGTGTGTTCTCTTTCAGTTTTATATACACACACACGTGCAATTTATTTGTTTCATTCTAAACAGTCATTATTCCAATGGAAGTGATTTCATGTGTGTCCATTGGATACATGGGGGATGTGGGGTAAAGGTTCCTGCACCAGGCGGCAGGCCACTTACATAATGAACTATAAAAAAATACAAATATTAATTAATGTCAGGCTGGTTTTAAGATGCCCACCCTGATTTAGGTAAAAGAGTTGGGCAGGCTGGGGTTTCTATTGTCCTCCTTAGCCAGATGAAGTCTGTCTGGAATGATGAGGGCTTTGGTCCTCCATGGTCATCAGCATACCCACACCTATCATACTTTCAGAAAATTGCTTTTTAGGACTCCTCAAAGTTGCAGGGATTTGGAATTTCCTGACATGGGCACAACTCATTCAATCATTTGCTCAGTTTTTATGACAGAAACACCTGTGTTCACGCAAGGATAGTATTAAAACTTTCACTGTTGGGGGGTTCTGGATAATGGAACTGAGAACCTCTGATGTAGAAGAATTGTTAGTGAACTCAGTTTTACCCACAAAAAGGTGAATTTACTCACCAATATTTGTTTTTCCTCTGTGTCCTTCCACGGCATAGACTGTGGGGCTATTGGCTCCGCCTTCCAGCTGGTAGGACCAATGAAAACTTTAAAAAGTCATCAGCTTCCTCCCCAGGTCAGTTATACATGTGTCCAAGCTGCAAAACAGAGATCGTTAGATACAACCAGTATTAGACAGTTAGTAATACCATGTATTACAGTACCCAAGGAACGATACCATACCAAGCGATAACCAAGGGAGGGTTGCCGTAGATGGACACAGAGGAAAAACAAAGATGAGTAAATTCACCTTTTCCTCTGTGTCCAATCCACAGCATAGACTGTGGGACTTACCAGAGCAGTACCTCAGACTGGGAGGGCTATATGTCGATTCTGAGGGAATGGCTGCTTCAAGCCCCTTCCGTCCAAATTTTGCGTCTTCTGATGCCTGAACATCGAGCTTGTAGTGTCTCACAAACGTTGCAATTATCTTCTGGAGATGCTAAAGCTTTTTGGGCCCAGGAGGTCGCTATAGCCCTGGTAGAATGAGCCTTGATTCCTTGGGGAGGAATTAGGTCTGCTGATTCATAGGCCAATTTAATCCAGTCCCTGATCCATCTAGCGATGGAAGGTTTAGATGCCGCTGAGCCTTTGAATTTTCCACAAAAGTGAACAAATAAAGAGTCTGTTTTACGAAATAATTTGGTTCTTGTAAGATAAATCTGGAGACAAAGGATGAGATCCAGATTTGAAAGCCCATGTTCCATCTCATGAGAAGGATTAGGACAAGAGGATGGTAGTATAATTTCTTGATTAAGCTGAAACTGCGACACTACTTTGGAACGAAAGAAGAGTTTAGGTCTAAGGACCACTTTATCCTGATGAACGATCATAAACGGTGGAGCTGCCACCAGAGCCTGCAACTCCCCTACATGTCTGGCAGAAGTGACAGCAGTATGTAATGCTGTTTTGAGGGTGAGATGTTTAAGAGATACTTCTTCCAGAGGCTTAAAATAGGGGTGAGAAGCAAATTGCTGTAGTACTGTATTTAAATCCCAAGGGGGAATAAGTTCTCTTATGGTGGGCTTGATCTTTGCCACAGATTGCATATAACGTTTTATGAGGTAATGTTCCCATATGGTGTGGCTAAAACTGCTAAGATGGCAGACAGCTGAACTCTGAGTGATGTGGGCTTTAGTCCTTTTAGGAATCTGGCTTGTAGGAAGTCCAAAATCTTTGGGGCAGATATGGATGCTCTGTCCAGGTTCTGAGAAGTACACCACCTATGAAACGTATCCCAAACTCTATAATACATTTTTGATGAGGAAGCTTTCCTGCTCTTAAGGATAGTATTGATGACAGCTTCAGATGTGCCTTGCAACCTCAGGGATTCCAGTTCAGCCTCCAGGCCCTGAGCTGGAAGAATTGAGGGTCTGGGTGAAGAAGAGAACCATGAAGTAGGTGGTCTGGAATGTCTGGAAGACCTATGGGCTCTCTGACCAACAGTGTTAGTAGGTCTGAATACCACATCTTTCTTGGCCAGTTTGGTGCCACAAGGAGGACTTGATCTTCCTGATTACCTCTGTCAATAAGGGTAGAGGGGGAAACAATTGGAATGTCCATGGAACTCTTAATGTGTCTTGTGCCAGAGCCTGAGGCTCTTTCCAATGAGACAGATAAACCTGACACTGTCTGTTTCTGGCAATTGCCATGAGATGTATTTCTGGATTTCCTAGTTCTTTTTGATTAACTGGAATACCAGTCTGTTGAGGCTCCACTTACCGGGATCCATTGTCTGACGGCTCAGAAAATCTGCCTCATTGTTGAGATGACCTGATAGATAGGTCTTAGTTAGCGATATCAAGTTCTTTTCTGCCCAGTACAAGATTCGTAATGCCAGCCCGTTTAACTGGGAGCTCCTTGTGCCTCCCTGGTTGTTCAGATACTGTACAGCAGACACATTGTCAGCAATGTGACCACATTGAAGCAAGCCACATAAGAAAAACAATAAAAGCATTATAGGGTAATTAAAATATGTTTTGAGAGAGAAGCAACTTCTCCGTCCTCCAGCTAGGTAGGACCAATATAACTGACCTGGGGAGGAAGCTGACAACTTTTTAAAGCTTTCATTGCTCCTACCAGCTGGAAGGTGGAGCCAATAGTCCCACAGTCTATGCCGTGGATTGGACACAGAGGAAAATATTTTATGTATCCTACTTTTACACACAGTTAGAGTAATAGATACAACTTTTTTCTTTGTTTTCAACTAAGAGTGGACCTGTCACTTTGAATTTGGGTTTTGCCTGTTTGGGAATGCCTCTGGAGGCTGTCTGTTTGTCTTGATGGCCAGTGGAGTGGTGGAGGCATGGTTTGGGCAGTCTTGATACTTTTTGTTTCTGTATTGGAACTGAGTTCAATACCATATGATAATGTATGATAATTAATATATTTAATGTTGTTACATATGCTAATTACTCTATGTGTTACACTAAGACTTTCACTTTCACTTTTTTATAAGTGGAAGTGTGGGTATCTCCTGGAATGTATATCTGCTGGTCTTTTGGCTGGCATGGAGCAAGGGCATATTTGGATTAAATTTTTGATTTTGCAGACTTGGGTGTGAGGTGAGATATCCACTTAAAGGGATAGTAATGTTTCATAATAAAAGCAGCTCTAATTAATCATCATAGTATTTGGACTTTGGAGAGTGTTATTTCAGTACTGTCAGAGTTGTAGTACAAGAGTAATTCAATGACAAAGTATCCCGCTCCTGCCCCTTTTACTGATGTAACACTGTTCAGCCAGATCAGAAGGGAGGTGCCCAGGTAGATTGCAGAGAGGGGCAATCTTCAAATAAGATAAAGGAAAAAAACCTGAAAAAAAATTAAGGGAGGCAGGGCTTTCATTGTTCTCATAGGAAGAAGATTGTCCCCTGCTGTTAACTGTCTGGTCTATGGACCAGATTCCACATCTGAGAAGAGATGGCTTACACTAGGTAAAAGGGGCGGGAGGGGAAACTTTGCTTGTGAATATCTTTCAAACCATAAAGGTTCGAGAGATTAAGACATATCGTTCTTCATTTTTTTTAATGCCTACAAACTAATATAAAGATAAAACGAAGTATTACTATCCCTTTAACCCCCTCTCCAAACCCAAGCACATAAACACAAATGTGTTCATAGTAAAATATGTAGAATAGAAGAGAAATAGCGGCACCATTCCCAGCCAACATTAAACATTTAACTCCGCATCATGAGTGTTCACCAGGAAACAAGGTGCTAGAATCATCAATATTGGAGAATAGAAGAAGTCCATCACACTCAAAGTTGTTTACTTTAAATCACCTCTTTATTAAGAAAAATACGCAGATCACTGAGGATGGCTGTCACAGAAGTTTCACACATGTCGTTTAAGCACGACGTGCGAAACGATTGAGACAGTCATCCTCAGTGTTCTGCGTATTTCTTAATAAAGAAGTGATTTTAAAGGAGCAAAATGCATGATACAGTCATCCTCAGTGTTTTGAGTATTTCTTAATAAAGAAGAGATTTTAAAAGGATAGTAATACTTAAAATGTAAAAAAATAGATGTTGTATGGTTTATCCCTCTGAGTAAAACAAGGGTACTCCCACTGCTGAGAGATATTTTATTAAAAAATTATAACAGCTGAAACTTCTTCATAGGATGGTGTAGCAATAGCACCACTGTGAATTTTCAGGCCACTGTGATATTGCACCTAAAAAAATTCAAGTTTGAGCTGCTATAATTTTTTAATAAAATATCTCTCAGTAGTGGGAGTACCCTTGTTTTATTCGGAGACTTAAACCCTACAACATATATTTTTTTACTTCTTAAGTATTACTATCCCTTTAAAGGAGCGAAGCGCGTGATACAGTCATCCTCAGTGTTTTGAGTATTTCTTAATAAAGAAGAGATTTAAAAAAAACAACCTTGAGTATGATGGACTTCTTCTATTCATAGAAAACACAACAGTGATTGGTGGCTTTCTGAAGAACATTCTTAGTACTAGTAACAAGTTACTGGTGTCTAATAGTGATGAGCGAGCACCCCAATGCTCGGGTGTTCGGGTGCTCTGACCGAGCACCCCCTGAGGCTCGAGTGCTCGGCCGAGCACCCGAGCCCCATTGAAGTCAATGGGAGGACTCGAGCATTACACCAGGCACCCCCTGCTCTGATGAGGGGAGGGTGCCTGGTCCATAGGAAAATGGAAGAAAAGGATGGAAACACCACAGAAATGGTTCAGGGACAGCATAGGGAGGATGTCTGGATGCATCTTGGACTCCAACATCGCTGCTGGGAACGATCTTTCGCCCGTAGTACGCCATTTTTACAGACTGATCGTAAAACACACAAAAAGGAAAATAAAAACGACTTTAGGCGAAAAATTGTTACCAAACAGTATTTGCTGTATATTTACTTGTATATCATCTGCAAATTCTCCCAAAAATTTCCTTGATTTTCAGAACTGAGGCCATGATTAAGAGGGAAACGTGCGCAGACGCAAATTCTCCCAAAAATTTCCTTGATTTTCAGAACTGAGGCCATGATTAAGAGGGAAACGTGCGCAGAGGCAAATTCTCCCAAAAATTTCCTTGATTTTCAGAACTGAGGCCATGATTAAGAGGGAAACGTGCGCAGAGGCAAATTCTCCCAAAAATTTCCTTGATTTTCAGAATTGAGGCCATGATTAAGAGGGAAACGTGCGCAGAGGCAAATTATCCCAAAAATGTCCTTGATTTTCAGAACTGAGGCCATGATTAAGAGGGAAACGTGCGCAGAGGCAAATTCTCCCAAAAATTTCCTTGATTTTCAGAATTGAGGCCATGATTAAGAGGGAAACGTGCGCAGAGGCAAATTCTCCCAAAAATTTCCTTGATTTTCAGAACTGAGGCCATGATTAAGAGGGAAACGTGCGCTGAGCTGACCATCTAAAACATTATGGGTGAGGGTCTGCTGCAGAGCTGACCATCCTAAACATTATATGCGAAGGCCCGCTAGTGAGCTGACGCTATAAAACATTATATGAGAGGGCCCGCTAGAGAGCTGACCCAATAAAACATTATATGAGAAGGCCCGCTGGTGAGCTGACCTATATAAAAATTGTCAAACAGGGCCCGCTGGTGAGCTGGCCCTATATAAAAATTATATCACAGGGCCCGCTGGTGAGCTGGCCCTATATAAAAATTATATCACAGGGCCCGCTGGTGAGCTGGCCCTATATAAAAATTATATCCCAGGGCATATGGAAGAGGAGGAGGAGGATGAGAAAATTAAGAGTCAACCATATACCCGTTTTTTGGGTGGAAGGGGTGAATGGGAATACAGAGTATTCCCATCATTGTAAATAACATATATAAAGTGAGTTTATGTTCCCCCGGGGCTTTCCTCCAGTGGAGTGGAGAAGTCAGGGGAAATCCAGGCCTTGTTCATTTTCATAAGTGTCAACCTATCAGCATTGTCGGTGGAAAGGCGGATACGCTTATCTGTTATGATGCCACCAGCAGCACTAAATACCCGCTCAGACAGAACGCTGGCGGCAGGGCAGGCCAGCACCTCCAAGGCGTAGAGTGCCAGTTCATACCACGTGTCCAGCTTGGACACCCAGTAGTTGTAAGGCACAGAGGGATCATTGAGGACGCTGACACGGTCTGCTACGTACTCCTTCACCATCTTCCAAAACTTTTCCCTCCTTGTGACACTAGGCTGCGCATCAGGGTGAGGGTGCTGGCGGGGTGTCATGAAGGTGTCCCACGCCTTGGAGAGTGTTGCCCTGCCTTTGTCGGAACTGCTGTGTGCTCCCCTTTTCTCCCCTTCTCGGTTGGCCAAGGTAGCACGTACTCTGCCGCCAGCGTTGTCAGATGGAAAATTTTGGAGCAATTTTTCAACAAGAACCTTCTGGTATTGCACCATTTTGCTTGTCCTCTCCACCGGAGGAATGAGAGATGAGAAATTCTCTTTGTAGCGGGGGTCCAGAAGGGTGAACACCCAGTAATCCGTGTTGTTTAAAATGCGTATAACGCGTGGGTCACGGGAAAGGCAGCCTAACATAAAGTCAGCCATGTGTGCCAGAGTACCAACAGTCAAGATTTCGCTGTCCTCACCAGGAGGATGACTCTCAATATCCTCATCCTCTTCCTCCTCTTCTGCCCACCCACGCTGAAGAGATGGAACTAAAGTTCCATGGCTACCCTCTGTAGCGGAGGCAACCGTGTCTTCCTCCTCCTCCTCCTCCTCCTCCTCCTCCGCCTCCTCCAATTGTCGCTGAGAAGACGAAGTGAGGGTGCTCTGGCTATCACCTTGTGTAAGCTCTTCCTCCCCCATTTCCACCTCTTCCACATGCAAAGCGTCGGTTTTAATTGTGAGCAGCGAGCGTTTCAGTAGACACAGAAGTGGGATGGTTACACTGATAATAGCGTTATCGCCGCTCACCATCTGTGTCGATTCCTCAAAATTGCGTAAAACCTCGCAGAGGTCTGACATCCATTCCCACTCCTCACTTCTGATTACAGGAAGTTGAACGGAGAGGCGACAACCGTGTAACAGCTGGTACTCCACTACTGCCCTCTGCTGCTCACAAAGCCGGGCCAACATGTGGAAGGTGGAGTTCCAGCACGTGCTCACGTCACACAGCAGCCGGTGAGCTGGCAATTGTAAGCGCTGCTGCAGCTTCAACAGGCCGGCCGAAGCTGTAGATGACTTACGGAAATGTGCACACACGCGGCGCACCTTGGTCAAGAGATCATGCACATTGGGGTAGGTTTTTAGAAATCGCTGAACCACTAAATTAAATACATGCGCTAGGCATGGTACGTGTGTGAGCTTGACGAGCTCCAAAGCCGCCACCAAGTTACGCCCATTATCACACACAACCATGCCTGGTTGCAGGTTGAGTGGTGAGAGCCACTGCTCGGTCTGGTGACTAATCCCCTGCAACAGCTCTGAGGCCGTGTGCTGTTTGTCCCCAAGGCAGATCAGCTTCAGCACGGCCTGTTGACGCTTCCCCACTGCAGTGCTACACTGCTTCCAGCTACTGGCTGATGGGGGAGTGGCGCTGCGTGTAGAGAATTCGGAGGTGGAAACGTGCAGGGAGGCTCTGACATCGGTGTAGTGCTATGGCCTGTGGGTGGGTGGCTGGGTACTTTCTCATGCGCTCAAATGCCTGGGGTAACGACATTTGGACGCTGTGCTGGGACAGGGAAGTGGATGTGGTCGCTGATGGTGCTTCAGATGGTACAGGTGCAGGGCGGGAGGTATGCGGGCCTGCGCCTTCGACAGGCGATTGGCCGGCACCGAAAACAGGGGAAGAGGAGGCAGTGGTGTGGCCTGCAGACACAGATGGGCGATCCAGGCGTTCCTCCCACTTACTACGGTGCTTGGATGCCATGTGTCGGATCATGCTGGTGGTGGTGAGGTTTCTAGTGTTCATGCCTCGGCTCATTCTGGTGTGGCACAGGTTGCAAACTACAATTCTTTTGTCGTCCGCACTTTCCTTAAAAAAACGCCATACCGCGGAACACCTACCCTTTGGCAAGGGAGATTTACGCAAGGGGGTGCTCCGTGGAACATTTGCGGGCCGGTTTGGTGCGGTCCGCCTTCTTTCTGTAGCCACACCACTGCCTCTTCCAGCCTGTTGCGGTGCTGCAGATGGCTCACCCTCAGGACTGCTGTCATCGCTCGGCTCTACACCTTCCCAGGTGGGGTCAGTCACCTCATCGTCCACCAAGTCCTCCTCCACTTCCTCACTCTGATCATCCTCCTCAAGTCTTGATCCCACCACATACTCAGTCATTGACAACTGTATAACATTCTCCTCAACAAGGTCTTGAGACGGAAATAGTGGTTGATTTAATGGCAACTGTGTCTCATCATCATCATCATCATCCACTACTTCCTTTGACCTTAAATGCCGTTCACATCTGTCATCTTCTTGTGATTGGGTAGCCTCTAGAGGTTGTGAATCAGGGCACAAGATGTCATGTTCCTCTGCAAGCGTGCTTGGAGAGAGGGTCAAATGAAGGATTGGTGATGAGACGAGCTCCTCACTATATCCCAGTGTGGGATCACTTCTTTGACCAGACCGTGTATGGTGGGTGGAAGGATGATCAGAGTGAGGATTATTTTGACCAGACTCTTGGCTACTGAGAGTGGACTTGGTGGAAGACAGGGTGGTGCTTAACCGACTGGAAGCAGTATCAGCTGTCATCCAACCGACCACCTGTTCGCAGTGTTCGGACCTCGAGAGTGATGTCCTGCGACGCCCTGTAAAATTACACATGAAGCTAGGTATGGTGGATGTCTTTCTTTCTTGTGCTCTGGCACCAGGCACAGTTTCTCCGCGTCCTGACCCGCGCCCTGAACTTTCAGGATCACGTCCACTTCCCCGTCCCTTTTTACCCGCCTTCTTCATCTTACACAGAATATGTGACTTTAATATTTGAGTTTGAAAACTTAACAGTATTTCTTACTATTCTGCAACTGTGCAGAGTACACAGAATAGGCTGCTAAACGGCGGTGAAACACACTGAATGGAATATGTGACTTTAATATTTGAGTTTGAAAACTTAACAGTATTTCTTACTATTCTGCAACTGTGCAGAGTACACAGAATAGGCTGCTAAACGGCGGTGAAACACACTGAATGGAATATGTGACTTTAATATTTGAGTTTGAAAACTTAACAGTATTTCTTACTATTCTGCAACTGTGCAGAGTACACAGAATAGGCTGCTAAACGGCGGTGACACACACTGAATGGAATATGTGACTTTAATATTTGAGTTTGAAAACTTAACAGTATTTCTTACTATTCTGCAACTCTGCACAGTACACAGAATGTGCTGCTAAACTGCGGCGAAGCACACTGAATGGAATATGTGACTTTGATATTTTAGTTTGAAGACTTAACAGTATTTCTTCCTATTCTGCAACTCTGCACAGTACACAGAATGTGCTGCTAAACTGCGGCGAAGCACACTGAATGGAATATGTGACTTTGATATTTTAGTTTGAAGACTTAACAGTATTTCTTCCTATTCTGCAACTCTGCACAGTACACAGAATGTGCTGCTAAACTGCGGCGACGCACACTGAATGAAATATGTGACTTTGATATTTTAGTTTGAAGACTTAACAGAATGTGCTCTAATCTGCAACTTTGCACACTAAACAGAATGTGCTCTAATCTGCAACTTTGCACACTAAACAGAATGTGCTCTAATCTGCAACTTTGCACACTAAACAGAATGTGCTCTAATCTGCAACTTTGCACACTAAACAGAATGTGCTCTAATCTGCAACTGTGCACACTAAACAGAATGTGCTCTAATCTGCAACTTTTCACACTAAACAGAATGTGCTTTTTTTTTTTGTTTTTTTCCCCCCACACAAAATAACCTGCTGCCCCCACACACAGTAGTCCTAAAAAGGACTTTTGGTTCTTTTTTTTCACAAGTTTGGTTTTTTTCCTCCCTACACTGCCTTTCCCTTCCTATCCTCAGCTCTCCCTGGCTAAGACTGAGCCGAACTCGATGGTCAGGTGCTATACAGCACCTGACCACGGGTTCTGGCCAGCCAATCAGTGTAATGCCAGCAGCCAACATGGCTGCTGGCATTACACCGATGTCAGAGCCTCCCTGCACGTTTATTGGCTGCGCAGCAGCCGCAAAACGTGCGGGGAGGAGACCCGAACATGGCGGGCGAGCACATGCGGTACTCGTACGAGTACCGCCATGTGCCGAGCAGAGCGATGCTCGAGCCGATCCGAGCATCGGCCGAGCATGCTCGCTCAACACTAGTGTCTAATGATTTCTGATCTTACTTTGCATTTTAATTCTATGCTAATATAATTTACACATACTAGGCTACATTCCATTACAGGGGCTACACATTTTGACTCATATCACAGATTAATTTTGAAGTTTGTAGGGAAATTTGGACAAAAAACCCCCCACGTTTCCCTCTTTTAGACCTAAATCCCTCTGTTACTCTTTCCCACCCTGATGTCCCTCTTTTTAGAAGATCTGATTGTGTGGTGTGTATATAACTGTATCACATCGCTCTGCAGCAATAAAATTCACATTAAGTTTGTTTAAATGTCTGTATATGTGTTTATAAATTAGTCTGTGTAAATAAAATACTTTGGTTTTGTTATAAGTCATTTATTGGGTTACACAAGGAGGTGACAATAGGTCAGGAAATAGCTTAAAAATTCCTGGTAATGCCCCGCCTACCAGACACGCCCCCAGAAACACCCCCTAAAACACAAGTGTCCCTCTTTGGCTATTTGAAATGTTGGGAGGTATGCTGATATAGTAAATAGAAATGGAGTAACTGCACTATTGAGGACAAATAAAAAAAATCTTCAAATTCAGATTGATTTAACCCTTTGAGTGCAGAGGGGTACGCAACGCAATGCTCTTCAATGAGTTGTGTACCCTTCTGGCACTCAAAGGGTTAAACGGGGTTTGAACTCCTGGAATGCTGAAGAAGTCTCCAAAAGCAATGCAAAGCAATGTGTTCGAGACATAGAAACATAGAAATTATGGCAGATAAGATCCATTCGGCCCATCTAATCTGCCCATTTTCCTACTGTAAAAACCTTTATTTGGTCCTTGGTCTTTTCTTATGTTCAGGACTGCCTTATGCCTCTCCCATGCATGCTTACATTGCCTCACTGTATTAACTTCTACAACTTCTGCTGGTAGGCTATTCCACTTATCTACTACCCTCTCAGTGAAGTAAAGCTTTCTTACATTACATCTAAACCTGTTTCCTCTAGTTTTAGACTACGGCCTCTTGTCCTAACATTTTTACTCCTTTGAAATGTACTTCTCTCCTGCACTTTGTTGAATCCCTTCATGTATGTGAATGTGTCTATCATATCCCCTCTCTCTCTTCTCTCCTCCAAGCTATACACATTCAGATCCTTTAGTATATTCTGATATGTCTTTTCCTGTAAACCAGTTACCATCAGGGGTGGACTGACAGCATCCAGGGCCCCTGGTCCAAAAAGAGGTCTGGGCCCCCTGCCCATTGACATCATTGGTCCCTCACCATGACATCACTGACTCCTCCCCATGACATCACTAACCCCTCCCCATGACATCATATGCCCCACCTCCCACTACATCCTCAGCCCCACACACCTACCCCACCACACACTCCCACACTATTCCCACCCAGAAGTTTCACATTATACAAATTACGATACTCCACTTTGCCTTACAGTAACCTTTCAATGCTGGCAAGCTTCTTGCTGGTTGGCTGGAGGCTGCTTGGCAACTGGTTGGATAGCTTGAGGTTGTGCTGGCTGTCCTGGTGGCTGAGCCTGTAGCGAGTACAATGTTTCATATATAATGTGCAAAAGTGTGGTGGCCTGGTACAATGAATGGCCTGGGGGGTACTGGACCAGGTCCATTAACCCCCCGCAGGTCATCCATTACCCACCCAGGCCATCCAATAATTCCCCAGGCCGTCCATGAATCCCCCAGCCCATCCCTGAATCCCCTAGGCCATCAAATAACCCCTCAGGACATACAGTACCCCACCTGGCCATCCAGTACACATCCAGATTCCAGGCCATCCAGTACCCCCCTCCATTCCAGGCTTTCCAGTACCCCCCCCAATAACATCCCCTCAGGCCATCCATTGCCCCCTCCCAGCACCAGGCCATCCAATACCCCCCCAGCACCATACCATGCCATCCAATCTCCCCTCCCAGCACCAGGCCATCCAATACCTCCCCTCCCAGCACCAGGCCATCCAATACCCCCCACCAGCACCAGGCCATCCAATACCCCTCCCAGCACCAGGCCATCCAATACCCCCCCCAGCACCAGGCCATCCAATCCACCCCTCCCAGCACCAGGCCATCCAATACCCCACCACCACCACCACCACCAGGCCATCCAATCCCCCCAACACACACACACACCATCCAATCCACCCCTCCCAGCTCCAGACCATCCAATACCTCCCCCACCACCAGGCCATCCAATAACCCCCACAAACACACACCTGCACCATGCCATCCAATCCTCCCTCCCAGCGCCAGGCCATCCAATACCTCCCCCACCACCAGGCCATCCAATCCCCCCAACACACACACACACCATCCAATCCACCCCTCCCAGCTCCAGACCATCCAATACCTCCCCCACCACCAGGCCATCCAATCCCCCCAACACACACACACACACCATCCAATCCACCCTTCCCAGCTCCAGACCATCCAATACTTCCCCCACCACCAGGCCATCCAATTCCACCCCCCCCAACACACACACACACACACACCATACAATCCACCCCTCCCAGCACCAGGCCATCCAATACCCCCCACCAGCACCAGGCCATCCAATCTCCCCTCCCAGCACCAGGCCATCCAATCTCCCCTCCCAGCACCAGGCCATCCAATACCTCCCCCACACACACACACACACACACACACACGCACACCAGCACCATGCCATCCAATACCCCCCCACCACCATGCCATTCAATACCCACCAGCACCATGCCATCCAATCCACCCCTCCCAGCACCATGCCATCCAATACCCCCCCCCCCACCACCAGGCCATTCAATACCCACCAGCACCATGCCATCCAATCCACCCCTCCCAGCACCAGGCCATCCAATACCCCACCACCACCACCACCACCAGGCCATCCAATCCCCCCAACACACACACACACCATCCAATCCACCCCTCCCAGCTCCAGACCATCCAATACCTCCCCCACCACCAGGCCATCCAATAACCCCCACAAACACACACCTGCACCATGCCATCCAATCCTCCCTCCCAGCGCCAGGCCATCCAATACCTCCCCCACCACCAGGCCATCCAATCCCCCCAACACACACACACACCATCCAATCCACCCCTCCCAGCTCCAGACCATCCAATACCTCCCCCACCACCAGGCCATCCAATTCCACCCCCCCCAACACACACACACACACACACCATACAATCCACCCCTCCCAGCACCAGGCCATTCAATACCCCACCACCACCAGGCCATCCAATACCCCCCACAAACACACACCAGCACCATGCCATCCAATACCCCCTCCCAGCGCCAGGCCATCAAATACCCTCCCAGCACCAACACCGTGCCATCCAATACACCACCACCACCACCACCAGGCCATCCAATACCCCACACACACATATGCACACCAGCACCATGCCATCCAATCCCCCCACTCCCACCACCAGGCCATCCTATAACCCCCCCCCCCACAAACACACACACCCACACACCCAGCACCATGCCATCCAATCCCCCCACTCCCACCACCAGGCCATCCTATAACCCCCACCCCCCCCACAAACACACACACACCCACACACACCAGCACTATGCCATCCAATCCCCCCACTCCCACCACCAGGCCATCCTATAACCCCCCCCCCCCACAAACACACACACCCACACACCCAGCACCAGGCCAGGCCATACAATACCCTTCCCATCCAGCACCAGGCCATCCAGTACCCCCAGTCCCCCACACACAGCACCAGGACATCCAGTACACATCACCCTGACAACACCAGACCATGGCCTCCAGTTCTAGTACTGGCTTACCTGAGCTGTGTGGAGGTGGGTCAGTGTACTTCTGTCAGTGTCACTTCTGTGTCTGTCACTGCTGCACTGGTGTTCCTCCTGAGTCTCTAAGACATCCAGTCTGTGTGTGCTGTCCTCACATGATGCCGTGTCTCCTGTGGCAGGCTCTGCTTCTGAGTCCCACAGTGCCCCCCATCACACGCCCCTGCGGGCCGCTCGTGATGACATCAATGCACATGCACATAATGCATTGAACAGGAAGTCAGGAAGAGAAGCCAGTGGCAGGCACTTGCTGCTAGCAGCTGCTAGACTACCAACAACTCCAGCGCAGTGAGTCTCTGGCGGACTGGCAGCAAGCGGTGCCGGGTGGATAGGAAGACGATCATCATCATTATCATCATGATTCCATTCCATTTCCTCCTAAGTTCCAAATCCGATCTTGTGTTGGGGTTGGGGGTGGGCTGGGCCCTGGGGAAATTATGTTATGTTATGTGGCTATGGACCCCCTGGGGGCAATTATGTTATGTTATTATCATGGGCGTCCGGAGGGGGGGCAAGGGGGGCACTTGCCCCCCCCTACAATTACCCTCCTCCATATAAATAAAGGGCTAGATGGGCTGGCCTGGGGGTCATATTATGGCTTTGCCCCCCCCTGGAAAAATGTCTACGGACACCACTGGTTATTATGTGGCATTATATGGCATATGAAATGATTTGGGCAGCGTGGAGCCGGCACGCACCACAGTGACCGCCCACCGCACCACACAGCAATGGTGTTATTATTAATGCAGAGTGCTGCAGACTACAGTGTATTAGCTCAACAGCATCTGCCTCAGCCTTAATGACAGCAGGCAGGGCAAGGGCAGCAGTATATTAGTGAGAGAGGCCTCAGTGCCTCACGGAGCAGTGCGGCCGGTGGCTGCTTTCCATTGGACGGGCCCCTTCATACAGGCAAGCCGCGATCGGAGGAGTCAGAGTCTGAGACATTAACATTATAATTGGTGGAAATTCGGAATGGCAGTGGGGGCCCACGACCGAATGCCCAAATGGTCAGTCCACCTCTGGTTACCATTTTAGTAGCCCTTCTCTGAGACCTCTGTAGCATTCAATGGGTTTAAAGCCCTGTTTAAATCAACCGGAATTTTTATGTCTATCCTATTGTGCATTTGGTTTATTAAAGTATTATTTCATTTTGTCCTAGTTTTTTAGCCACACCATACCCAGCAAATTATGTATATATTGGCATTGCTGCACAAGAATAAAGGTTATTATTTATTATGGTCAATGTTTATCCAATTATAGCAAAATCAAAGAAGAAAACCATTGCAGAAGTGTTCATTTTATCGGGCAGAGTAAGAAAGGAAAATGAATATTGACTTCAGAAAGGGAAATTAGTTTCTTCCTAGATTGAAGGAGCAGATTCTTTTTCCGCTCAAGGTGCCCCCTAAAATGCCAATTGCAACTTTCAGGTCACCCCTAGCATTTTAGAAATTGAGTATTATACACAATTATATAGTTATCATAGGTTTCACCATCAGAACGACATCAAAGAACATATCATGTATAATCATTTCCAGAAATAAACATTAGAAAGTCAACGTTAACATTTTTTGTAGAAACTTGATGTATAAAGTGGCGCTGATTGGTTGACAAGAATCTCCCCCACTATAGGGGATTGTATATACATATGGCAATTCCAGGGAAGTACACTGATGTTTGGGCCAACTGGATTTTGTATTCCTCGGAATAAGTACTAACTAGTGATGAGCGAGCACCCCAATGCTCGGGTGTTCGGGTGCTCTGACCGAGCGCCCCTGGAGGCTCGAGTGCTCGGCCGAGCACCCGAGCCCCATTGAAGTCAATGGGAGGACTCGAGCATTACACCAGGCACCCCCTGCTCTGATGAGGGGAGGGTGCCTGGTCCATAGGAAAAGGGCAGAAAAAGATGGAAACACTACAGAAATGGTTCAGGGACAGCATAGGGAGGATGTCTGGATGCACCTTGGACTCCAACATCGCTGCTGGGAACGATCTTTCGCCCGTAGTACGCCATTTTTACAGACTGACCATAAAACACACAAAAAGGAAAATAAAAACGACTTTAGGCGAAAAATTGTTACCAAACAATATTTGCTGTATATTTACTTGTATATCATCTGCAAATTCTCCCAAAAATTTCCTTGATTTTCTGAAGTGAGGCCATGATTAAGAGGGAAACGTGCGCAGAGGCAAATTATCCCAAAAATTTCCTTGATTTTCTGAAGTGAGGCCATGATTAAGAGGGAAACGTGCGCAGAGGCAAATTATCCCAAAAATTTCCTTGATTTTCTGAAGTGAGGCCATGATTAAGAGGGAAACATGCGCAGAGGCAAATTCTCCCAAAAATTTCCTTGATTTTCTGAAGTGAGGCCATGATTAAGAGGGAAACGTGCGCAGAGGCAAATTCTCCCAAAAATTTCCTTGGTTTTATTGAACTGAGGCCATGATTAAGAGGGAAACGTGCGCTGAGCTGACCATCTAAAACATTATGGGTGAGGGTCTGCTGCAGAGCTGACCATCCTAAACATTATATGCGAAGGCCCGCTAGTGAGCTGACGCTATAAAACATTATATGAGAGGGCCCGCTAGAGAGCTGACCCAATAAAACATTATATGAGAAGGCCCGCTGGTGAGCTGACCTATATAAAAATTGTCAAACAGGGCCCGCTGGTGAGCTGGCCCTATATAAAAATTATAGCACAGGGCCCGCTGGTGAGCTGGCAATATATAAAAATTATAGCACAGGGCATATGGAAGAGGAGGAGGAGGATGAGAAGATTAAGAGTCAACCATATACCCGTTTTTTGGGTGGAAGGGGTGAATGGGAATACAGAGTATTCCCATCATTGTAACTAATATATGTAAAGTGAGTTTATGTTCCCCCGGGGCTTTCCTCCAGTGGAGTGGAGAAGTCAGGGGAAATCCAGGCCTTGTTCATTTTTATAAGTGTCAACCTATCAGCATTGTCGGTGGAAAGGCGGATACGCTTATCTGTTATGATGCCACCAGCAGCACTAAATACCCGCTCAGACAGAACGCTGGCGGCAGGGCAGGCCAGCACCTCCAAGGCGTAGAGTGCCAGTTCATACCACGTGTCCAGCTTGGACACCCAGTAGTTGTAAGGCACAGAGGGATCATTGAGGACGCTGACACGGTCTGCTACGTACTCCTTCACCATCTTCCAAAACTTTTCCCTCCTTGTGACACTAGGCTGCGCATCAGGGTGAGGGTGCTGGCGGGGTGTCATGAAGGTGTCCCACGCCTTGGATAGTGTTGCCCTGCCTTTCTCGGAACTGCTGTGTGCTCCCCTTTTCTCCCCTTCTCGGTTGGCCAAGGTAGCACGTACTCTGCCGCCAGCGTTGTCAGATGGAAAATTTTGGAGCAATTTTTCAACAAGAACCTTCTGGTATTGCACCATTTTGCTTGTCCTCTCCACCGGAGGAATGAGAGATGAGAAATTCTCTTTGTAGCGGGGGTCCAGAAGGGTGAACACCCAGTAATCCGTGTTGTCTAAAATGCGTACAACACGTGGGTCACGGGAAAGGCAGCCTAACATAAAGTCAGCCATGTGTGCCAGAGTACCAACAGTCAAGATTTCGCTGTCCTCACCAGGAGGATGACTCTCAATCTCCTCATCCTCTTCCTCCTCTTCTGCCCACCCACGCTGAAGAGATGGAACTAAAGTTCCATGGCTACCCTCTGTAGCGGAGGCAACCGTGTCTTCCTCCTCCTCCTCCTCCTCCGCCTCCTCCAATTGTCGCTGAGAAGACGAAGTGAGGGTGCTCTGGCTATCACCTTGTGTAAGCTCTTCCTCCCCCATTTCCACCTCTTCCACATGCAAAGCGTCGGTTTTAATTGTGAGCAGCGAGCGTTTCAGTAGACACAGAAGTGGGATGGTTACACTGATAATAGCGTTATCGCCGCTCACCATCTGTGTCGATTCCTCAAAATTGCGTAAAACCTCGCAGAGGTCTGACATCCATTCCCACTCCTCACTTCTGATTACAGGAAGTTGAACGGAGAGGTGACGACCGTGTAACAGCTGGTACTCCACTACTGCCCTCTGCTGCTCACAAAGCCGGGCCAACATGTGGAAGGTGGAGTTCCAGCGCGTGCTCACGTCACACAGCAGCCGGTGAGCTGGCAATTGTAAGCGCTGCTGCAGCTTCAACAGGCCGGCCGAAGCTGTAGATGACTTACGGAAATGTGCACACACGCGGCGCACCTTGGTCAAGAGATCATGCACATTGGGGTAGGTTTTTAGAAATCGCTGAACCACTAAATTAAATACATGCGCTAGGCATGGTACGTGTGTGAGCTTGCCGAGCTCCAAAGCCGCCACCAAGTTACGCCCATTATCACACACAACCATGCCTGGTTGCAGGTTGAGTGGCGAGAGCCACTGCTCGGTCTGGTGACTAATCCCCTGCAACAGCTCTGAGGCCGTGTGCTGTTTGTCCCCAAGGCAGATCAGCTTCAGCACGGCCTGTTGACGCTTCCCCACTGCAGTGCTACACTGCTTCCAGCTACTGGCTGATGGGGGAGTGGCGCTGCGTGTAGAGAATTCGGAGGTGGAAACGGAGGAGGAGGAGCCAATAACGTAGGTGCTGGCGGAAACCCTGATGGAGGTAGGGCCCGCAATCCTCGGCGTGGGTAGCACCCGTGCCATCCCAGGGTCCGAGTCGCTCCCAGCCTCCACGACATTCACCCAGTGTGCCGTCAGGGAAATGTAGCGTCCCTGGCCACAAGCACTTGTCCATGTGTCAGTCGTTAAGTGGACCTTCCCAGTAACTGCGTTGGTCAGGGCACGGGTGATGTTACGGGACACATGGTGGTGTAATGCAGGGATGGCACACCGGGAAAAGTAGTGGCGGCTGGGGACCGCGTACCGAGGGACAGCTGCTGCCATCAGGCTGCGGAAGGACTCAGTGTCCACAAGCCTAAATGGCAGCATTTCGATGGCCAGTAATTTGGAAAGGTGTGAGGTTAGTGCTATGGCCTGTGGGTGGGTGGCTGGGTATTTTCGCTTGCGCTCAAATGCCTGGGGTAAGGACATTTGGACGCTGCGCTGGGACAGGGAAGTGGATGTGGTCGCTGATGGTGCTTCAGATGGTACAGGTGCAGGGCGGGAGGTATGCGGGCCTGCGCCTTCGACAGGCGATTGGCCGGCACCGAAAACAGGGGAAGAGGAGGCAGTGGTGTGGCCTGCAGACACAGATGGGCGATCCAGGCGTTCCTCCCACTTACTACGGTGCTTGGATGCCATGTGTCGGATCATGCTGGTGGTGGTGAGGTTTCTAGTGTTCATGCCTCGGCTCATTCTGGTGTGGCACAGGTTGCAAACTACAATTCTTTTGTCGTCCGCACTTTCCTTAAAAAAACGCCATACCGCGGAACACCTACCCTTTGGCAAGGTAGATTTACGCAAGGGGGTGCTCCGTGGAACATTTGCGGGCCGGTTTGGTGCGGTCCGCCTTCTTTCTGTAGCCACACCACTGCCTCTTCCAGCCTGTTGCGGTGCTGCAGATGGCTCACCCTCAGGACTGCTGTCACCGCTCGGCTCTACACCTTCCCAGGTGGGGTCAGTCACCTCATCGTCCACCAAGTCCTCCTCCACTTCCTCACTCTGATCATCCTCCTCATGTCTTGATCCCACCACATACTCAGTCATTGACAACTGTATAACATTCTCCTCAACAAGGTCTTGAGACGGTAATAGTGGTTGATTTAATGGCAACTGTGTCTCATCATCATCATCATCATCCACTACTTCCTTTGACCTTAAATGCCGTTCACATCTGTCATCTTCTTGTGATTGGGTACCATCTAGAGGTTGTGAATCAGGGCACAAGATGTCATGTTCCTCTGCAAGCGTGCTTGGAGAGAGGGTCAAATGAAGGATTGGTGATGAGACGAGCTCCTCACTATATCCCAGTGTGGGATCACTTCTTTGACCAGACCGTCTATGGTGGGAGGAAGGATGATCAGAGTGAGGATTATGTTGACCAGACTCTTGGCTACTGAGAGAGGACTTGGTGGAAGACAGGGTGGTGCTTAACCGACTGGAAGCAGTATCAGCTGACATCCAACCGACCACCTGTTCGCAGTGGTCGGACCTCGAGAGTGATGTCCTGCGACGCCCTGTAAAATGAGACATGAAGCTAGGTATGGTGGATGTCTTTTTTTCTTGTGCTCTGGCACCAGGCACAGTTTCTCCGCGTCCTGACCCGCGCCCTGAACTATCAGGATCACGTCCACTTCCCCGTCCCTTTTTACCCGCCTTCTTCATCTTACACGGAATATGTGACTTTAATATTTGAGTTTGAAAACTTAACAGTATTTCTTCCTATTCTGCAACTGTGCAGAGTACACAGAATAGGCTGCTAAACTGCGG
Organism: Rhinophrynus dorsalis; assembly: GCA_037306005.1. NCBI lineage: Eukaryota > Metazoa > Chordata > Amphibia > Anura > Rhinophrynidae > Rhinophrynus > Rhinophrynus dorsalis. Next base: position 24,675,768 of record CM074723.1, read on the forward strand.
TGACACACACTGAATGGAATATGTGACTTTAATATTTGAGTTTGAAAACTTAACAGTATTTCTTCCTATTCTGCAACTGTGCAGAGTACACAGAATAGGCTGCTAAACTGCGGTGACACACACTGAATGGAATATGTGACTTTAATATTTGAGTTTGAAAACTTAACAGTATTTCTTCCTATTCTGCAACTGTGCAGAGTACACAGAATAGGCTGCTAAACTGCGGTGACACACACTGAATGGAATATGTGACTTTAATATTTGAGTTTGAAAACTTAACAGTATTTCTTCCTATTCTGCAACTGTGCAGAGTACACAGAATAGGCTGCAGCCTGCTAAACTGCGGTGGCACACACTGAATGGAATATGTGACTTTAATATTTGAGTTTGAAAACTTAACAGTATTTCTTCCTATTCTGCAACTGTGCAGAGTACACAGAATAGGCTGCTAAACTGCGGTGACGCACACTGAATGGAATATGTGACTTTAATATTTGAGTTTGAAAACTTAACAGTATTTCTTCCTATTCTGCAACTGTGCAGAGTACACAGAATAGGCTGCTAAACTGCGGTGACGCACACTGAATGGAATATGTGACTTTAATATTTGAGTTTGAAAACTTAACAGTATTTCTTCCTATTCTGCAACTGTGCAGAGTACACAGAATAGGCTGCTAAACTGCGGTGACACACACTGAATGGAATATGTGACTTTTATATTTGAGTTTGAAAACTTAACAGTATTTCTTCCTATTCTGCAACTGTGCAGAGTACACAGAATAGGCTGCTAAACTGCGGTGGCACACACTGAATGGAATATGTGACTTTAATATTTGAGTTTGAAAACTTAACAGTATTTCTTCCTATTCTGCAACTGTGCAGAGTACACAGAATAGGCTGCTAAACTGCGGTGACGCACACTGAATGGAATATGTGACTTTAATATTTGAGTTTGAAAACTTAACAGTATTTCTTCCTATTCTGCAACTGTGCAGAGTACACAGAATAGGCTGCTAAACTGCGGTGGCACACACTGAATGGAATATGTGACTTTAATATTTGAGTTTGAAAACTTAACAGTATTTCTTCCTATTCTGCAACTGTGCAGAGTACACAGAATAGGCTGCTAAACTGCGGTGACGCACACTGAATGGAATATGTGACTTTAATATTTGAGTTTGAAAACTTAACAGTATTTCTTCCTATTCTGCAACTGTGCAGAGTACACAGAATAGGCTGCTAAACTGCGGTGACACACACTGAATGGAATATGTGACTTTAATATTTGAGTTTGAAAACTTAACAGTATTTCTTCCTATTCTGCAACTGTGCACAGTACACAGAATGTGCTGCTAAACTGCGGTGACGCACACTGAATGGAATATGTGACTTTGATATTTTACTTTGAAGACTTAACAGTATTTCTTCCTATTCTGCAACTCTGCACAGTACACAGAATGTGCTGCTAAACTGCGGCGACGCACACTGAATGGAATATGTGACTTTGAAATTTTAGTTTGAAGACTTAACAGTATTTCTTCCTATTCTGCAACTCTGCACAGTACACAGAATGTGCTGCTAAACTGCGGCGAAGCAAACTGAATGGAATATGTGACTTTGATATTTTAGTTTGAAGACTTAACAGTATTTCTTCCTATTCTGCAACTCTGCACAGTACACAGAATGTGCTGCTAAACTGCGGCGAAGCACACTGAATGGAATATGTGACTTTGATATTTTACAGTTTGAAGACTTAACAGTATTTCTTCCTATTCTGCAACTCTGCACAGTCCACAGAATGTGCTGCTAAACTGCGGCGAAGCACACTGAATGGAATATGTGACTTTGATATTTTAGTTTGAAGACTTAACAGTATTTCTTCCTATTCTGCAACTCTGCACAGTACACAGAATGTGCTGCTAAACTGCGGCGAAGCACACTGAATGGAATATGTGACTTTGATATTTTAGTTTGAAGACTTAACAGTATTTCTTCCTATTCTGCAACTGTGCACAGTATACAGAATATGATGCTAAACTGCGGCGACGCACACTGAATGGAATATGTGACTTTGATATTTTAGTTTGAAGACTTAACAGAATGTGCTCTAATCTGCAACTTTGCACACTAAACAGAATGTGCTCTAATCTGCAACTTTGCACACTGAACAGAATGTGCTCTAATCTGCAACTTTGCACACTAAACAGAATGTGCTCTAATCTGCAACTTTGCACACTAAACAGAATATATGTTTTTTTTTTTTTTTTTTTTTTTTTTTTCCCCCCACACAAAATAACCTGCTGCCCCCACACACAGTAGTCCTAAAAAGGACTTTTGGTTCTTTTTTTTTCACAATCGCTTTTTTTCTCCCTACACTGACTTTCCCTTCCTATCCTCATCTCTCCCTGGCTAAGACTGAACCGAACTCGCTGGTCAGGTGCTATACAGCACCCGACCACGGGTTCTGGCCAGCCAATCAGTGTAATGCCAGCAGCCAACATGGCTGCTGGCATTACACTGATGTCAGAGCCTCCCTGCACGTTTATTGGCTGCGCAGCAGCCGCAAAACGTGCGGGGAGGAGACCCGAACATGATGGGCGAGCACATGCGGTACTCGTACGAGTACCGCCATGTGCCGAGCAGAGCGATGCTCGAGCCGATCCGAGCATCGGCCGAGCATGCTCGCTCAACACTAGTACTAACCTACTATTGGCATGTATGTGAGGGGAGTCTCTGGCAAAGGAAGGGGTGGAAGGAGAGAAATGGGCGTGCATGTATATATACGGATATACCCTTTTCTTTTTTTTTTAACTAGCTAGATTTCAAGTGCTGTCGACTTAAAGCGGAACTAACACACCTACAAGATGCAGCCTTAATTAGAGTGCTATAATCCGTTATAACACGCTGTGTAATTATTATTATTATTTTTTAAAAGTGTTATTAAAGAATAATCCGTAATTCCAAAAAGTACCTGATAACGTCTTCCCCCCAGAAAAGCGCATTGCGCATGTCAGCACAGAGCCGATCGGCTCTCTTGTAACTCCCCCCGGCTACACGATAACACCTACGTCATCAGGTTTAGATTCTTCTGCTGGTCGGATAATCTAAAGCTGATGACGTAGGTGTTTTCGTGTAGCCGGGGGGAGTTACAAGAGAGCCGATCGGCTCTGTGCTGACATGCGCAATGCGCTTTCCTGGGGGGAAGACGTCACCAGGTACTTTTGGGAATTACGGATTATTCTTTAATAACACATTTAAAAAAATAATAATTACACAGCACGTTATAACAGATTATAGCACTCTAATTAAGGCTACATCTTGTAGGGGTGTTAGTTCCGCTTTAATGGTCCTGCACTGTGGGGGCTTTGGGGGGGGCTGGAGGGTTGGTTCAGTTTTCTTCTTCCCCTATGTTTGGAGGGTTCGTTTTGTATAATCGAAAACCGAGCAATGTTGTTTCTTGTTTTCCTTTCATTTAACCCTTTGGGTGCCAGAAGGGTACGCATTGCAAAGCAATGCATTGCATACCTCTCTGGCACTCAAAGGGTTAATATTGCATATGTGCATGTTATACTTATGTAACTTACACTGCTACTTACCTCTTTGTCATACAAGTGTACTTCTCTGCTCTCAATAAGAAATATAAAAAAACCCAGTCTCTTTGACTTCTCTAGAATTCGAGGGGTTAAATGTCCTTTTTAAATCAAGGGAAGGAGGAAGAGAAGAAAGCACAGGGAAGTGGGAGAGAGTAGTTGTGGTAGAGAGTAGCAGAAAACAGTAGAGGAGTCTAGCTTATTTCATGTATAAAATTCTATCTGCTTCTGGTTCACTGTCAGCCACGCTCCAGGGTGGCAAGGGCGTGGAGATCAGTGGGTTCACTTTTAAAAGGTCTCATAACACAGTAACCATGTCGCCGTGATAAAAATGGCGACATGGGAATCTCGCACTGCATGACAGCGCAAGATTCTCATGTCACCTACTGAAAGGTTGCGTACCTTCCTCTAGACTGTAAGCTCTTACGAGCAGGGCCCTCTGATCCTCCTGTTCTCCACATCTGATTGTACTATTTAATACCTCTGTATGTCTATTCCCCAATTGTACAGCGCTGCGGAATTAGTTGGCGCTATATAAATAAAGAATAATGATAATAATGAGCGTGTTAATGCAGGAGGGAGCTGTAAGTAGCGAGGGGCTTTACATAAGGACGTTTGTCTGGAACCATACCAGATATAAGAGAATTGCTGAAGAGGAAATATAGAGGTCTACCTAATTCTGCTTGGATTCCTATTTTTTTATGTCATTTGGTTTACTTGCTTTATTCACAATTACAATGCTCCAGACAGTGAGCTTTTTTTTGTTTTAATCGCAATGATTTAACCCTTAGAGTGTCAGTGATTGTAATAATAATTTATATGAATGCTGTATACATCAACAATACATGCCAGAAATAATGACTCAGCTCACGAGTCTCAACTCAGCATTCTGATTCTCTGTTTGTCAAAGTGCCGCCCTCCCTTTCAAGTTGCACACGTCCAGCCAACACTCAGTTACGCATTGCAAATTCTAAGTGGGTAGCTGTTCAGTCTTATTTATATGAGCAGTGCCGCCCTTAGCCAGCTGAGCAAGCTACATTGACCGCTGTAGTGCGCAGCTGCATGCCTGCTTATGCAACTACGTCACATGACATGATGGTCATATGACATCACTTTCACCCACAACACAGCAGGGAAAGGGAGATGAGGCTGGAGACTGGGGAGCAGGCACAGCAACCAAAATTAACTGTGAGTCACAGGGGGCCGGCAAGGCAGCACAAGTAGGGTGGAGGCACCAGGCTTATAAGGCACTGGCAGACTTTAGAAAGGGTGGGGCCCTTTTTCCCGCACCAGCACACTATTAAAAAAAAAGTGGGCGTTACTGGGCCACTGCCGGGCACCCCAGAAAATTGGGTGCCCTAGGCCAGTGCCTAGTCAGCCTCTTGATAAATTCATCCCTGGGTATACCTGGAAACTTCCTTCTGTGGAGCTCCTGGAGAGAGCTCATGGGCTTCCATCAAACTTCAGTCAATGATGTGATTTTCGTGATAAAGTGGATAGGGCTTAACCGGGAATGGGCTGGGATGTGGGCAGGGAATGAGAAGAACAGGATGGGAAGGAGAAGAAGTGGGAGGAACAGAGTGGAAAGGAGGAGAAGTGTGTGGGAAGTGGGAGGAACAGGGAGGGAAGGAGGAGAAGTGGGCAGGAAGTGGGAGAAGTGGGTGGGAAGTGGGAAGAACAGGGGCAGTTCTCCTTGTAATGTATAGAACTCTGTGCTCTGGAGTCTACATTCTGGGATTTTGTAGTATCCCAGAAGAGGGCTGTCCAGGACATGGGACACACATTTAAAATCAGGGACTTTACCTGCCAATCCGGGACATGTGGTCACCCTACCCTTACCCTTTACCCCCTGCCAGCTAAACCTTAACTTGAGTACCAACCCTAACCCATAACCTCAAACACAAACACATAACCCCTTTGACTGCTACAGGGGCACATACCTCTCTGGCATTAAAAGGGTTAAAAATATTTGGAGCAATTCTGGAGCAAACCAGTTTCACTATAGGGACAAATAATCTCCAAATTCCCACTGGTTTAAGTGGGGGTTTTAAACGCTTGAGAGGTCCCTAAGTCATTGCAAAGCATTGTATTGGAGAATTTTCTAGCATTTAAAGGGGATGTATCACTCCTATAAAGTTAGCCTGAATAGTTACATTATATATGGGCAGCACAGTGGCTCAGTTGGTTCAAATCCCACCAAGGACAACATCTGCAATGAGTTTGTATGTTCTCACTGTGTTAGATTGTGAGCCCCAATGGGGACAGGAACCAATATGAGTGTAAAGCGCTGTGGAATCTGTGTGCTCTATATAAATAAAGGATTATTATTATTATATATCAAATATGTGTAGAGATCGATCTCTGGCAAATGAGAGTGCTCCATCCAGGGCCGGACTGGCCTACCGGGATACTGAGCGAATTCCAGATAGGCCGCCTGCACTGGGCTTCACCTGGGGCTGTGCTGTTTTATAAAAATTCAATCTGCCAGAAGCAAGCAGCCGCGAGATGAAGGGCTGCAGCCGCACTGAGTGAGTGAGTGACTGCACAGCACAGACAGTCACAGATTTGAGGGAGGCACAGGTGCATCTGGGTCTAGACCCAGTGACGTCAGACACACGCAGCGACAAGCGTGAGCACTGCGTGACGTCTGCACACCTAGTCGGCAGCACCTTGAGGGCGAGGTTAGCAGGCTACAGCCAAAGAGAGAGAGTCTGAGGGAGAAGGAGCAGACTGCTCTTCAGCACAGAGGAGGATCGAGGTGGCTTCCTGACCCCTGGCTGGACCATATACCGGTGTGGAACTTGTGGTAGGTAGGAAGAATATATTCTGTTCTGTGCAGTGCTTGGTGTACACATACATTCACATAAAAAGAGGCACACAGGGCAGGGTTGGGATGGGAACACTTGGGAGGAGAGACTAAAGTGAGTGACACAGCAGGGGGTGGGGTCTGGGTGGCTAAGAGTAATGAGTGACACAAGGTTTGGGGGGTACAAAGTGACATGGAGATGGGGGGGCTAAGAGTGAGTGGCACAGGGGGTTTGTGGGCTAAGAGGGACATGGAGCTGGGGGGGTAAGAGTGACACAGGGGGTTTGGGGGGTACAAAGTGACATGGAGATGGGTGGCCTAAGAGTGAGTGACACAGAGGGTTGAGGGGCTATGAGGGACATGGAGCTGGGGGGCAAAGAGTGAGTGACACAGGGGGTTTGGGGGTGCAAAAAGTGACACAGAGGGTTGGGGGACTGAGGGACATGGAATAACACGGGGGGCTTGTGGAGCTAACAGTGACACAGGAGGTTTGGAGTAGAGACTAAAGTGACACAGGGGGCTGGTATAATGACACAATGCTATGGGTCTGGTATAATGACACAGTGCTATGGGGCTGGTATAATGACGCAATGCTATGGGGCTGGTATAATGACGCAGTGCTATGAGGTTGTTATAATGATGCAGAACTATGGGGCTGGTATAATGATGCAATGCTACGGGGCTGGTATAATGATGCAGAACTATGGGGCTGGTATAATGACGCAATGCTATGGGTCTGGTATAATGACGCAGTGCTATGAGGTTGTTATAATGATGCAGAGCTATGGGGCTGGTATAATGATGCAATGCTATGGGGCTGGTAAGCAATTTTTTCCAGGGCTGGTTTTTATTCCCAGTCCGGCTCTGGCTCCAACTTATATGCAGAAAGCCTCTGGCTGGGTAGAGAGAGGGGAGCAGAGGCAGAGTGACAGACTGCGGGTACAGAGCTAGTAACCACAGTCTATGTGGAAGTAGGTGCAGGGCAGCTTTTATCACTTTACTTTCGACCAACTAGAGCTTTAACCCTTTAGTGAACAGCTGCGCGTGCACGTGGCCGGCACTTAACGCCCGCCGAACATTGTTTGTCATTTGTTTAAATGACTTCTGGGACGTACATGTTCGTCCTCTGTCCACCTGGGACATCCACTCGGGATGTACATTTATGTCCTTGGGCGGGAAGGGGTTAAAAAAAAATGAATAAACTTTTACACATATTCTCTATATAACGTAACTATTCAGGCTTGTATAGGAGTGATACATCTCGTTTAAGGGCTTAATCCTTTGAGTGCCAGAGGGGTAGGCAACGCTTTGCCCTCTGGCACTCAAAGGGTTAAAAGTCTCACTAAACCCTTTGAGTGCCAGAGGGGATACGGAACGCATTGCAAGTACCCCTCTGACACTCAAAGGGTTAACTCAATGGGAAGTTTAATTTGTCCTCTATGCAGCAGCTGTCTTGACCCAGAACTGTTTTAACTCTCGCCCACACTCTGCCTTTTAGCTGACCCCCAAAATGGCAAACTCCTACTCCCCCTATCTTCTTGTTTCCAATATACAGGCAATATTAACTCCTGCACTCCATAAAACAAAAGCAGAATTTAGATACCCTGCTCTTTAATATAGCACAATTGAATTTTCCAGAGTCCAATTTAAAATGAGTTTTGCTCAGTCCCTAGGAATGCAATGATTAGGTACATAATTACATTTTGAATGAATTGTATTCTTTATCTAATTTGATTCAGAGGGCACTTGTTGCTAACTTGCTATGTATACCAGATCTTCAGTATGGTGTGAGTTGCTTAGCAACCAGACCACATGATGCTTATATTAAACTTGAATACTTTTCTGCATTGTTTACCGCATTGTTTAACCCCTTAAGTGCCAGAAGAGTACGCAACGCAATACTGAAACCGTCCTTTGCCGTTCACGTTTTAATCCCTTAAGAACCAGAGGGGTGTGAATGTCACTGTTTTTTCTGGTCCTCAAGGGGTTAATGGGGCAGTCAACCTAATTTTTTTACTTAACATACTCGGTGTGCGCTTAATATGAAAAAAGTCAACGATCAAGAGATTTTGGACCCGTTGCGGTCTGGATTCCGGTGTGGACAGCAACTACAAAACAGAGAACCCTGCAAAGCTAGCACTCGTCCTCTATAGTCAAATTATCCAAAGGAGATGCACTTATGGTAGGCTGACCAGATCTCACCTTTAACCGGGGACACATAGGAAATAGGCATATTTCAGTACTTCACTGAAATCAAAGCAGTCCTGCAGTATGCATTTTTCCTATGCATCCCCATTTAAAGGTGAGGCCTGATCAGCCTTGCTTATGGAAATCCTACATGTAAACTAAAACTTAGCATTTATTGCATGGAATTAAAATCCTATATGAAGCTAACAAATTGTGTCTACTTAAAAGCAAAAAAAAAAAACACAATGTTATTTATCTGTATGGATTAATATGATACGTGATTACAGATACTACAATGACAAATAGTTAAAGGGATAGTAATACTTTATTATTATTATCCCCCATGTTGTACATATTTGCAAAATAATGTAATAGCCCCCAGGTTCATCTCTCAAACCTTTATGGTTTGAGAGATAACCCAAGGCAAAGTTCCCCCTCCCTCCCCCGGTCTGACTTTAATCATGCAGCTCTGCAGCAGAGCCACGATCATGTTAGTGACTAGGGTTGCCACCTTTTCTTGCAAAAAATACCGGCCATGGCATTCTCTCCATAGACTTAACATTGGACAGAAGCCAAATTTTTACCGGCCTGCCGGTAAAATACCGGCTGGGTGGTAACCCTATTAGTGACAAAGAATTATTTAACTGAAACGGTCTTCTCCATGTGCTTGCAAACCAAGCACAAACCAAGCACATTCTTTGTCACTAACATGATCGTAGCTCTGCTGCAGTGCCGTCTGATGAAAGTCAGACCGGATATCCCTGCAGTCAGTACAACACTGACTTCAGGGAAGGGGGAGGGAGGGGGAACTTTGCCTTCGGTTATCTCTCAAACCATAAAGGTTTGAGAGATGAACCTGGGGGCTATTAACTTATTTTACAAATACCTACAATATGCGGGATAGTAATAATAAAGAATTACTATCCCTTTAAGGAGAAATAGTAAGGCAAAAGGGTGCTTGCTAGAGGCAAATGACCCATAGCTGACTTTTGTGATTTCTTATCACCTGAAGAGTAAGGATTTCCTCAAATTAAATTGCCGGTGTCAGGTCCCGCCTCCTGGGCGTGACAGATACCAAAGCTGACGGGATACCAACTTCGACATGACACTGGGGCCGATTCTGGCTTGCCTTCGTGAAGGTAACCAGCTGTGCATAATGCAGGACACAGCAGTACATATGGATGGTTGTAATAGAAATATGACTTTTATTAACCATATGAATCCCTGAAAGTCATTTGGGAGGTACCCCGAGTATAGATGTAGGTTGTACTGCTGGGGCTCGTAATCTGGTTTGCCACAGTGTGGAAATAAAAACTCAATTTGTGAATCCCTTGATTTGACTCAAATTATTAATCAATTCAATGGATCTCAACATCAACTTCAAGCTTATCGTTGGTGAACCCATGGAAATTGTGAACCAATAACTAGGGCAAAATAAATGTCAATGCAGCAGAATGAAAATCATTATTGTCGGCTTGGCATTTGTATAATTAAATTCACCAAGTCTCTCTTACGGGTCCAATTAGGTCAGACATTTACTCCTATAAATTCAAGTACAAGTGCAGGCACACAGGAGAAGCGGTAAGCACCAGCATCTATCCGGACCAGACAGAGAGGTAGAGTGACGCAGAGAAAGGGGTAAGAGGGGGATCCTTTCGGCTTGAATAGAGTTGAAACTACAAATGTTAGTACAGATATATATATATATCACTATTAGTGTTGAGCGAGCACCCCGATGCTCGGGTGTTCGGGTGCTCTGACCAAGCACCCCCTGAGGCTCGAGTGCTCGGCCGAGCACCCGAACCCCATTGCATTAAATGGGAGGACTCGAGCATTACACCAGGCACCCCCTGCTCTGATGAGGGGAGGGTGCCTGGTCAATGCCCCCCTTCATCTCCACAATGCCCCTCTTCCACAATGTCCCCCTTCCACAATGTCCCCCTTCCACAATGTCCCCCTTCATCTCCGCAATGTCCCCCTTCATCTCCGCAATGCCCCCTTCATCTCCGCAATGCCCCCCTTCCACAATGTCCCCCTTCCACAATGTCCCCCTTCCACAATGTCCCCCTTCATCTCCGCAATGTCCCCCTTCATCTCCGCAATGCCCCCTTCATCTCCGCAATGCCCCCCTTCCACAATGTCCCCCTTCCACAATGTCCCCCTTCATCTCCGCAATGTCCCCCTTCATCTCCGCAATGCCCCCTTCATCTCCGCAATGCCCCCTTCATCTCCGCAATGCCCCCCTTCCACAATGTCCCCCTTCATCTCCGCAATGTCCCCCTTCATCTCCGCAATGCCCCCTTCATCTCCGCAATGCCCCCCTTCCACAATGTCCCCCTTCCACAATGTCCCCCTTCCACAATGTCCCCCTTCATCTCCGCAATGTCCCCCTTCATCTCCGCAATGTCCCCCTTCATCTCCGCAATGCCCCCCTTCAACAATGTCCCCCTTCCACAATGTCCCCCTTCGTCTCCACAATGTCCCCCTTCATCTCCGCAATGCCCCCTTCATCTCCGCAATGCCCCCTACCTCCAGTCCCTGGTGGTCCAGCGGAGCGTCTGCAAGATCTGTGCCTCCTCCGGCACAGATCCCTGCCACCCGAACATGGCGGGCGAGCACATGGCGGTACTCGTACGAGTACCGCCATGTGCCGAGCAGAGCGATGCTCGAGCCGATCCGAGCATCGGCCGAGCATGCTCGCTCAACAGTAATCACTATGTGTTATAAAAAAAAACATTAAAGTGTTATTTAAAAACATAATGAACACTCGGAGCTGCACTTTAATAGAAAGGTTATTAACTTAACGCTCGCTGAACATTTTTTTTTCATTTTTTTTAAATGACATCCGGGACGTACATGTACGTCCCCTGTCCACCTGGGACATCCGCTCGGGACATACATGTACGTCCTCGGGCAGTAAGGGGTTAACCCTTTGAGGGCCAGAGTGGTATGTCACGCATTGTAGAGCAAAGCGTGGCGTACCACTTTGGCATTCAAAGGGTTAATTACCAGAGGGGTGTGCAGTGCATTGCAGAACAATGCATTGCACATCCTCCTGGCACTCAAAGGGGTTAAATCCTGGTTTGTTTGCAGCCCTTGAGGATCAGACTTTGACACCCCAACTCTACAATGGATATAGAGTATTTCATAATAAACCTGTATTGGTTTTTAACCCTTTGAATTCCAGTGTGTTGTGCACCTCTGCCACACAAAGGGTTAAGAGATACTTGTTCCCACAGGCATATTCCTTCCTTAAAATAGTCTCATTATAACTTCTTCCAACACATGCATTCAAACATTCCAATTTAGGATAATTTATCATCCAAATTATATTCATGTGTTTATAGAGTGAAGCACCATATCTGAGCATATTTATGTAAGCAATCAGGTTTACAGAGGTCTGTATAATTGTCTAATTAGCACTGAAAATGTTGGAGGAGGATGCATGTGGGAATTTAAATACAGAATAATCCCAGTGAAGATTCTTATGTGGTAAATGATGGGCCATGAAGACACCAAAATGTAAAACTAGTGCAACGATGCTCTCTATGTTCTCTCTGATCTGGGGACAGATTCTATTGCAGGAGATAAATGTTACCTCCCGTTTTAGCAAACATTTTCCTATTGACGTCTGTGGGGAAAACTGGAGATAAAAGCAGTGATAAAATTAGCACCTGTAATAGAATCCATCCCCTGAAGTATTTTTAAAGGGATAGTGATGTTTCACAAAAACAGCAGCTCCAATTAATCTTCATAGTATTTGGGCCATGGAGAGTGTTATTTCAATACTGTCAGATTTGTAGTACAAGAGTAATTGAATGATAAAGTATCCCCTCCCACCCCTTTTACCTAGTGTAAGCCGCCTCCCCTCAGATGTGGAATCTGGTCACTTGACCAGACAGGTCACAGCAAGGGACAATTTTCTTACTGTGAGCATAAGGAAAATACTGCCCCCCCCCCCCCCCCCCCCCGTGATAGGCTGACCAGATCTCACCTTTAACCGGGGACACATAGGACACTGAAATCAAAGCAGTCCTGCAGTATGCATTTTTCCTATCCGTCCCCGGTTAAAGGTGAGGTCTGGTCAGCCTGCCCCCATGACAGGTTTTTCAGGTTTTTTCTTATGATCACTAAAGATTGTTCCTCTCTGCGATCTATCCAGACAGTCTTGCTGCTCTGAGGTGAGCAGTGTTACATCAGCAAAAGGCAGAGGTGTAACTAGAAGCCACCGGGCCCTGGTGCAAGAATTGCCATGGGGCCCCCCGCCCACATCCCCCCCCCACCCACATTGACCCCTTCATCCACATTGCCCCTTCCACAATGCCCCCTTCATCTCCACATTGCCCACTTCATCTCCACAATGCCCCCTTCATCTCCACAATGCCCCCTTCATCTAATCTCCACAATGCCCCTTCCACAATGCCCCCTTCATCTCCACAATGCCCCTTCCACAATGCCCCCTTCATCTCCACAATGCCCCTTCCACAATGCCCCCTTCATCTCCACAATGCCCCTTCCACAATGCCCCCTTCATCTCCACAATGCCCCTTCCACAATGCCCCCCTTCATCTCCACAATGCCCCCTTCATCTCCACAATGTCCCCTTCATCTCATCTCCACAATGCTCCCTTCCATCTCCACAATGCCCCCATCTTCACGTTTCCCCTACCTTCAGTCCCTGGTGGTCTAGCGGAGCGTCTTTACAGATCTGTGCCTCCTTCGGCACAGATCTCTGCAACTGGAGCTCCCATGCCCCGCTGTAGTAATGCAGAGGCTGGGAGATGATGTCATCTCCCAGCGCTCTGTATTACTACAGCGGCGTGCCGAGTGGGAGATCAGGTAAGTGACTGCTGCGGGCGAGGGGGTCGCAGGCGGTGGCCGGGCCCCTGGTGTGACGGGCCCGGTCGCAGGTGCGACCGCTGCGACCCCTATTGTTACGCCACTGGTGAAAGGGGTGGGAGGGAGATACTTTATCATTCAGTTACTCTTGAACAACAACTCTGACAGCATTGAAATAACACTCTCTATGGCCCAAATACTATGAAGATTAATTGGAGCTGCTTCTACTGTGAAACATTATTATCCCTTTAATGTATAGGCCAGTAATTCCTTTTGATAACCAATAAATTAGGAATGCCATGGCCATTATATATGATTTAATCATTATCTGTAAATATTATCTCCTCCTGAAAACTTGAAGGACCACGTAACTACATAACCCCTACATAACTTCCTCAGTGCATTTCCTTCATCTTTCCCTTCTCTCTTAATTTGTTCATTGCTTTATCTGGCTCTCATTGTGTTCTTGTGTAAGGAAATAACCTGATCAGATAACCACTCCACATTTTGTATTAATCTTTAAAGACAACTGAGGTCTGTATGTCCACTGTTTGTAACCAGGGCCGGATTTGTAATGAGGCAGAGTAGGCATCTGCCTACAGGCACACCCCACAGAGGGGCACCTGTCATTGGGATTGTTTTTTGGCTTTTATTTATTTTTTTTTAATTTGCCCTTTTACTTTTTTAAATTAGCCTCGGCCCTTGCCCCCCCGCTTGGCACCCGCAACAACATGGTGAGGTCTGTGCCTACAGACCTGTAGCTGCTGGTGCTCTCTCATTGGCTCTTTAGTAATACAGAGCGATGGGAGATGACATCATCTCCTAGCGCTCTGTATAACTGAAGAGAAGACCGCGCGGGAGCACCAGCAGCTACAAGTCTGTGCCAAAGGAGGCACAGACAGACCTCTCCTCTCCAGGGAGGTAGGAAATGGACACGGTGGGCAATATGGAGATGATGGGGTCAATGTGAGGGGCAATGTGGAGATGATGGGTGCAATGTGGAGATGATGGAGGGCAATATAGAGATGATGGGGGCAAGTTGGAGATGATGGGGGCAAGTTGGAGCTGATGAGGGCAATGTGGAGCTGATGGGGCAAGTTGGAGCTGATGGGGACAAGTTGGAGATGATGGGGGCAATGTGGAGATGATGGAGGCAATGTGAGGGCAATATGGAGCTGATGGGGTCAATGTGGAGATTAGGAGCATTATGGAGGTGTTCAATGGAGGTGGCAAATCAGGGGGGCGCCTCAGATTTCTGTGCCTACAGGCTCCTGAGATGTAAATCCACCCCTGTTTGTAACTGATGAAATGTTGCTCAGACATTGTGTTTTCCCATGATATAGATGTACACCTCTCTTTTTCCCACCCTCCCCCTTTTTTCTCCCCACCATTGTTCATGTTCAAAAATGGTAAATAAAAATGATAAAAAAGAACATTTCCATCAGTGGGGATTGTGGAAATTGTATTCGTCACCTATGATTCAGTTTGTTTTCCTCAGAATGATTTTGTTTCTTTGTACCTTAAAGGAATAGTAATGTCTAAATTTAAGTTTCTTTAATATTGTAGGCATTAAAACAATAATTACATACATGTAAGTCTTATCTCTCAAACCTTTATGGCTTCAGAGATATAAGTGGCTAAAGTTCCCCCCTCCAGGCTGTTTCAGAGAAGTCAGCGCTCTAGCTGACAGCAGCAGATTCCGGTCATTTGACAGGACGGCGGCTCTTCAGCAGAGACAAAATCGCGATATTTAGAAATAAATACTTCATTGGAACGGTCTACAAAGTGTGCTTGCAAACCAGACATACTTTGTAGACCGTTCCAATGAAGAATTTATTTCTAAATAGCGTGATTTCGACACTATTGAAGAGCCACCGGCTGGTCACAGACCAGTATCTACTGCTGTCAGCTAGGTGGCAGACTTGTCTGAAGCAGCCTGGAGGGGGGAACTTTAGCCAGTTATATCTCTCAAACAATAAAAGTTTTAGAGATAAGACTTACATGGATGTAATTTTTTTTTTTAATGCCTACTATATTAAAGAAACTTAAATTTTAACATTACTAACCCTTTAAAGGGATAGTAATACTTAAAATGTAAAGAAATATATGTTGTAGGGTTTATCCCCCTGAGTTAAACAAGGGTACTCCCACTGCTGAAAGATGTTTTATTCAAAAGTTATTACAGCTCAAAGTTTTTAGGTGCAATATCACAGTGGCCTAAAATTGTACAGTGGCGCTGTTGCTACACCATCCTATGGGCAGCTCTGGTCCCGGGACCATAAATCTACATAGGATAGTGTAGCAACAGCGCCACTGTACAATTTCAGGCCACTGTGATATTGCACCTAAAAAATTCAACTTTGAGCTGTAATAACTTTTGAATAAAACACCTTTCAGCGGTGGGAGTACCCTTGTTTTACTCAGGGGGATAAACCCTACAACGTATTATTTTTTACATTTTAAGTATTACTATCCCTTTAAATATTCACGCCTACTTTTTGGGTCTTGCCTTCAAACCAACTGTACTATAGGGGAGAAATAAAATTCCCATTAATGTAAATGGGGTTTATGACCCCTTGAATGCAAAAGAGATCTTGTGCTGGAGACGTCTTTAGCAGTCAAGGGGTTACAAAGCCCCATTTACATCAACACAAATTATAAAAATTGCATCATTTCCTGTGATGCAGCCGCAAAATGATTCCATTTTTGAACATAGAAGCCTAAATGTCCAAGCATGCACATTGCCTATTGAAAATCATGTCAACTACGCAGTTTTATTAAATGATTAAAATGATTGGCTTCGGATTTAGGATTGAGCATTATGCTAGACGATCAACCTTGTTATATCATTGCTTTTGCATTATTTAAATCAATATCACAGCAGAGCAATATTATCTTAGACGATTTATTGTTTCTGCCTTATGTTTCTGTTGTGCTTAGTCTCATCTGAATTAGGTTCTTAACATGCACCACCCTAAATTTCATTTACCACCATAATTGGTTCTGTAATTGGTTTTCAAAAGATCACTGGAGTCTGACTCTGGCCTAGCATTCTTTTCACAGTAATTTCATTAAGCAGTGAGTTTGGACAGAGAGAGGGAGAGAGAGAGAAAGAGCTGGGATGTCATTGTTACACTGTTCACATTCAGCATAAGTACATATACTGCCTTTCAAAACAAGGTGAATGAAAATAAAATGTACTTTCAGGCTAGTGTTCTAAATGCAGAAAAAAAAAGACCTCGTTTTTTAGTAGGCTATTACTTGGATTGATATTTTCAATGCAGCAAATAACATTTTTTAATTAATACAGAGACTAGCTGTACTTTAGAGAGACTAGCTGTAATTTAGAGTTGGGTGAGGGGTTCTAAAAAGAAAACTAACAGGTAGTCACCGTATTCTTTACTATTAAAGGGTGTTAAAGGAATAGTAATACTTTGCTTTATCTTTATGGTATTTTGTAGGCATTAAAAAAACATGAAGAACGATATAAGTCTTATCTCTCAAACCTTTATGGTTTGAGAGATATTCACAAGCAAAGTTTCCCCTCCCGCCCCTTTTACCTAGTGTAAGCCATCTCTTCTCAGATGTGGAATGCAGTCCATAGACCAGACAGATAACAGCAGGGGACAGTCTTCTTCCTTTGAGAACAATGAAATCCCTGCCCCTCTTGACAAGTTTTTCAGGTTTTTCCCTTATCTTAATTGAAGATTGTCCCTCTCTGCAGTCTACCTGGGCACCTCCCTTCTGCTCAGGCTGAGCAGTGTTACATCAGTAAAAGGGGCGGGAGGGGGTTACTTTATCATTGAATTACTCTTGAACTACAACTCTGACAGAATTGAAATAACACTCTCCAAAGTCCAAATACTATGATGATTAATTAGAGCTGCTTTTATTATGAAACATTACTATCCCTTTAAAGGCCAATTACATGAGACCTAGAATCAGTACTCACTAGTGTTGAGCGAGCACCACGATGCTCGGGTGCTCGGGTGCTCTGACCGAGCACCCCCTGAGGCTCGAGTGCTCGGCCGAGCACCCGAGCCCCATTGGAATGAATGGGGCAACACCAGGCACCCCCTGCTCTGATGAGGGGAGGGTGCCTGGTCAATGCCCCCTTCATCTCCGCTATGCCCCCTTCATCTCAGAATGCCCCCTTCAGCTCCGCAATGTCCCCCTTCAGCTCCGCTATGCCCCTCTTCCACAATGTGCCCCTTCATCTCCGCTATGCCCCTCTTCCACAATGTGCCCCTTCATCTCCGCTATGCCCCTCTTCCACAATGCCATAGAGGAGATGAAGGGGGACATTGTGGAAGAGGGGCATAGCGGAGATGAAGGGGCACATTGTGGAAGAGGGGCATAGCGGAGATGAAGGGGCACATTGTGGAAGACGGGCATAGCGGAGATGAAGGGGGACATTGTGGAAGAGGGGCATAGAGTCTATGCCCCTCTTCCACAATGTCCCCCTTCATCTCCGCAATGCCCCCTTCATCTCCGCAATGCCCCCGTACCTCCAGTCCGGCACAGATCCCCGCCACCCGAACATGTCGGGCGAGCACATGGCGGTACTCGACGAGTACCGCCATGTGCCGAGCAGAGCGATGCTCGAGCCGATCCGAGCATCGGCCGAGCACGCTCGCTCATCACTAGTACTCACCATATTAATGTTGGTGAAAGAACGACTTGAGAGAGACAGATAGATAAAAGAGAGCTGCAGGAAATTAGTCAAACAAACAATACATACATTAACAATGATAGAATAGGGGGAAATAAAATGGAGGTGCCACTCGTGCAAAATCATAGGTCTCAGTCGAATTAAAACTCTTATCTAGACGTGCCCTTCACCTTTCTTAGTACACAGCCACTTCTCTGGAGAACTACCAGACTACCCGAGCACTATGCTCATTCCACCTCTGCATTCTAACTATAACCTCCGCTCCTCTGCTAACAATTCACTGTGTATACCACAATACAAGAAAGAAGCTGAACAATACGCCTTCTCCTTCAGAGCTCCAAAAGCCTGGAATAACCTACCTGAAATAATCAAATCTTCTTCCATTCTAAAATCCTTAAAAGTAAATGCTTCTTTATACCTCAAAAAAGTATGTAACTGTATACATTTTTTAATCTGTATGCATATTTATGTGTGTATGTATATATAATGATTCACTGTTTGTGTAAGTATTGAACCATTTACTGACAACTATTCAGGACATACTTGAAAATGAAAGAAATCTTAAAGGGATAGTAATATTTCATAATTAAAGAAGCGCTAATTAATCATCATAGTACTTGGACTTGGAGAGTGTTATTTCAATTCTGTCAGAGTTGTAGTTCAAGAGTAATTCAATGACAAAGTGTCCCCCTCCCGCCCCTTTTACTGATGTAACACTGCTCAGCCAGATCAGAAGGGAGGTGCCCAGGTAGACTGCAGAGAGGGACAATCTTCAATTAAGATAAAGGAAAACCTGAAAAACTTGTCAAGGGGGGCAGGGCTTTCATTGTTCTCATAGGAAGAAGATTGTCCCCTGTTGTTATCTGTCCAGTCTATGGACTGGATTCCACATCTGAGAAGAGATGGCTTACACTAGGTAAAAGGGGCAGGAGGGGAAACTTTGCTTGTGAATATCTCTCAAACCATACTGGTTCAAGAGATAAGACTTATATTGTTCTTCATGTTTTTTTAATGCCTACAAAATAAAATAAAGATAAAACGAAGTATTACTATCCCTTTAATGTATTCTTCCTGGTGAAACATTTTCTAAATAAATAAATTGTCAACCTGCAACAAACTCAAAAATATTACTGAAAATGATACGTGTGAAATACTCTGCAAAAAAGCTTCTGGGTGGATAAAACTGTTACAGTATACATTTCTTCTCCAGGATTAAGATATGTAGAGCTGATATAAGCAACCAGAAGGCAACGCAAAAACACAGTGTTGATAAAGTATTACATGAAATCATCAGTATATTGTACCAGTACATGAGAGCATAAGAGTGCTACGTGTGACTAACAGTGCAATATGATGTTACAGAGGCCATCAAAGTGTGGAGACAAGCAGAGTGTTACCTAAGTACAGGACAGTGCTACATTACACCAGGGCAGCAGGACAATACAATATTACAGGAGGCTAGCTGAGTGTTAAACTAGGCCATCAGTGCAGTATAACATTGCATGATATCAGCAGAGAGCTACATGAGACTGGGAAAGCAGTATAATGCAACGTTACAATAGACTAGCTGGGTATTATGATACCAGCAGTGCACTGTACCATTATATGAGACCAACAAAATGTTGTATGTGGTAGCAGTGCAATATAACATTACATGAGACCAGCAGAGTGCTACCTGAGACCAAGCCAATATAACATTAAAATATATTAGTTATGTATTACATGAGACAAGCAGTGCACTGTACATTACACAAGACCAGCAGAGTGCTATCTGAAAACCAGCAGTGCAATATAACCTTACATGAGACCAGAAGCGTATTATAAGAGACCAGCAGAGTGCTATATGAAACCATCAAAGTGCTACATGAAACCAGAAGGTTTACAATAGGGATGTGTATTACATGAGACCAGCAGTTCAATGATGGAGGAAGGGGTTGGAGGTGTGGGGCTAAGGAGGGAGCACAGCCAGTTCTGTCTTAGCCATACTGACTTTTAGATGGTGGTGGGCCATCCATGATGAGATTACCATGAGACACTGAGTGACTTGAGACTGCAGAGCCGGAGTGAGGTCAGAGGAAGAGAGTTAGATTTGTGTGTCATAAGGGTAAAAATGGTAATTAAAGCCAAGAGATGAGATGAGGTTACCAAGTGAGAGGGTGTAGAGGGAAAAGAGGAGTGGTCCCAGGACTGATCCCTGAGGTACACCTACTGAGAGGTCATAGGGAGAA
Organism: Rhinophrynus dorsalis; assembly: GCA_037306005.1. Classification (NCBI taxonomy): domain Eukaryota; kingdom Metazoa; phylum Chordata; class Amphibia; order Anura; family Rhinophrynidae; genus Rhinophrynus; species Rhinophrynus dorsalis. The sequence continues at coordinate 24,696,090 of CM074723.1, forward strand.
GAGAATGAGTTAGAACTGAAAGTTCAGTTTGAGAAATAGGAGGCAGTCCATTCTAGAGCTGTGTCATGGATGCCAAGAGTATGCAGAGTGTCCAGTAGCAGTGCTTGATTAACAGTCTCAAAAACAATAGGGAGATCTAGAAATATTAGTACACTGTATTGTCCTTTGTACTTTGCTGTGTGTAGGTCATTAGTAATTTTTGTTAAGGCTGTCTCAGTGGAGTAATTAGAACGGAAACCTGACTTTAATGGGCCAAGAGGATAGTTGGAATTCAGAAAAGAGATTCAACCTGAGAATACAAGGCATTCTAAGATCTTAGATGCAAGGGGAAGGAGTTAAACTGGACGGTTATTTGAAAGACAGGTCAGAGGGATGTTTTCTTGAGTATGCTTTGACTCTTGTATGTGTGAATGAGGAGGAAAAGGTTCCAGTAGAGTTATAAGGGTTAACCCTTTGAGTGCCAGAGAGGTATGCATTGTATTGCTCTGCAATGTGTTGCATACCCCTCTGACGCTCAATCCATTAAAGATATTAGTAAGGCTGGGAATAAGGTGAGACTGCATGGGATCCAGGGGGTATATAGTGGGTGGAGAGGAGGTTAGTAACAGAGATACTTCCTCCTCTGTAACAGGGGTGAACGAGCTTAGGGTTTCTCAAGGTGAGCTAGGAATCAGGGGGGACTGGTGGAAAAGATGGTGAGGGTATGGCTTGGGGAACGGACATCATCTTATCTTTAAAAAGTCAGCAATGTCACAGCAAAGTCCTGTCGAATATTGGAGAAGGAGGAACCATTTAAGGCTGGGGGTTTGAGGAGAGAAGCAAAGAAGTTAAAGAGACAACATGGGTATTTGTGATTAGGTTAGAGAAGCAGTGTTGTTTAGCCTTGGTGAGAGCTGTGTTAAAACAAGATAAAATTAATTTATAATGGTGGATGTTGACAACAGAATGAGACTTTCATCAGCTAGACAACAGGTGCACAGCATATGAGTTGATAAATTTAGCCAGTGTCTGGGATTCTTCATCCGACCGAATGTCAAATTTGGAGTGGAGCATGCTGATCCAAAGAAGAAGGTAATGAAGTGTTATATTCTTAAACAAGAGAGTCTATGTTAGTAGTAGAACAGATGAAAGAGAGGGGAGTTTGCACAGTGGATGCTTGAGTGGGTGTAGGCAGGGGAGGGCTGGCCTGGGGGGCAGGGGGGCAATTTCCCCCTGGGCCGGTCATATGTCTGGGCTGGTGGGCCACTGCTCCTCACTAAATCTCCCAATTGCTACTGTAAATGGAGCTACACTAGTGATAATATAGAGCTTAGAATTGAAATGGAGCTACACAATGACACCACAGAGGAACAATCCAAATGGAGCTACACTAGTAACATCACCCATTCCCTTGTAAGCTCTACAGTATAACTAGTGTAGCATTACTTAAATTGTAACCTTTGTAGGAGCGCACTAGTGTAGCCTCATTTCAGCTGTAAGCTATGTGGTATCAGTTGCCTTACTTCACAATATTAATGCCAATTTTAAAATTAACAAAAGGGGATGGGCTGGGACATTGGGCTTGACCGATATAGAAATGGGCCACTTGACTGAATTTGCCCCCTGGGCCACAAGTTGCCAGCCCTCCCCTGGGTGTAGTTCCTGGCTAGGAATTGTGTTTTAAGGGGGCAGGACGAGGTATGTGAGAGAGAGAGTGAAGGGGATAAGAAGAAGATGATCAGACAGAAACTTGGCATATTGTGAAGTCGGAAACTGAACAATTTCTGTTGAAAACTAGGTCCAGATAATAGCTTTCCCTGTGAGACCTAGCAGCAGTCCACTGATGAAGGCCATAGAACAAGGTCAGAGAAAGAAAGCGAAAAGCACTGGATGAGGACAAATCATCAACGTGTAAGTTGAAGTCTCCAAGGAGTAATGTCGGAGAGTCTGAGAACAGAAAGAGAGAGGGACAAGTTTCAAAGTAGGAGAGAAAGGAGAAAGGGTTGCTCGGTGGCAGATAAACCATGGCTACCTGGAGAGGAATTGGGCAGAAGAGTTGGTATGCGTGAACTTCAAAGGAGGTAAATAAGAGTGACAGAGGAAAAGACAGAGACCTGCAGTATCAGAGCTAAGAGAGAAGTTCACCCCCCCACCCCTGCCATCAGGGTAAGTTAGATGTAAGAAAGATAAGCCATAGTGTTGAGCGAGCATGCTCGGCCGATGCTCGGATCGGCTCGAGCATCGCTCTGCTCGGAACATGGCGGTACTCGTACGAGTACCGCCATGTGCTCGCCCGGCATGTTCGGGTGGCGGGGATCTGTGCCGAAGGAGGCACAGATCTGAAGATGCTCCGCTGGACCACCAGGGACTGGAGGTAGGGGGCATTGCGGAGATGAAGGGGGCATAGCGGAGATGAAGGGGGACATTGCGGAGATGAAGGGGGACATTGCGGAGATGAAGGGGGCATTGCGGAGATGAAGGGGGCATTGCGGAGATGAAGGGGGTATAGCGGAGATGAAGGGGGCATTGCGGAGATGAAGGGGGCATAGCGGAGATGAAGGGGGACATTGCGGAGATGAAGGGGGCATTGCGGAGATGAAGGGGGCATTGCGGAGATGAAGGGGGACATTGCGGAGATGAAGGGGGACATTGTGGAAGAGGGGCATTGTGGAGATGAAGGGGGGCATTGACCAGGCACCCTCCCCTCATCAGAGCAGGGGGTGCCTGGTGTAATGCTCGTGTCGCCCCATTCAATTCAATGGGGCTCGGGTGCTCGGCCGAGCACTCGAGCCTCCGGCGGTGCTCGGTCAGAGCACCCGAGCACCCGAGCATCGGGGTGCTCGCTCAACACTAATAAGCCACCTTAGGAGATAGCAGCCTCACCATAAGAGTCAGAATCATACCTGGGAACTCTCCGGATTTGCCCCGGAGACTCCGGTTCTGACAGAGCTTTACCGGGTCTCTGGGGCAGCAGCTGATTCCTCCGGATGTGGGGAGTTTCTATTGAAACTCTGCCACATCTGCTTTTTCTCCCGCTGTTCCTCCGTCCCCAGCCTTCTGTGTGACACCTTTAACCCTCTGAGTGCCAGAGTGGTACCGAATGCATTGCTTTGCGATGCATTCCGTACCACTCTGGCATTCAAAGGGTTAAGTCCCCCCAAACTCGTGTCAAGCCCCGCCCCTTTTTGACGCAATTAGCGTCATTTTTGTCACCCCCTGCTGAACAGAGGACTACCCTCCGGGTAGCCCTCAACTGAAAGTTCCCAGGTATGGTCAGAATGTGAGAGCCAGGTTTCTGTCATAGTGAGCAGAAGGACAGGGAGAAGCGGAGCACACAGAGAAGGGGAGACGCAGGATCGGCTCACATTCTGATTGTGTAGGGGGTTTGATATAATAGCCTCTTCATAAAGCTGCGGAAGGAGGCTGCCCTGACACAAAGGTAACAAAAAAAGAGCCAAACTGTTAAAGTTGAAAAGGAAGGTGATTGAAAAGAATCACCGGCTGTATAACTATTAAACACGACCATTGACTAGGCGACGTGACAATCTTGCGCTGTCGTGCACTGTGAGATTGTCATGTCGCTAATTTTATCCAGGCAACATGGTGAAAGAGTTAAATGGTTGCGCGATCTTCTGCGTGTGACCTTTCAAAAGGATACCTTTTACTAACAGGGCTTCCGCAGAACAGCTGTAAGTACAAAGTATGCGACGTGCCGCATTTAGCTTTAACCCTTTGCGTGCCAGAGGGGTACACAAAAGCATTGCAGAGGAGTGCATTGCATGCCCCTCTGGCACTTAAAGAGTTACCCCTTTGAATGTCAGAAAGGTATCTATCGCATTGCAATGCTTTGGATACCTCTCTGGCACTCGAAAGGTTAAATATTATGAATTACTTTTGTTTAGCATTGGTAACACAGAGATCCATTTAGTAAGAATATTACATCACACCAAGTAACATGGGTATGGTATTCAGAAAGCTAAAGATGAACAATTGTGGAGCAAACCAACTGCACAGGGGGAGGAAATAAACATTATTACTAATTCAGAAGGTGCTTTTAACCCCTTGAATGCTAGAGAGGTCTCTAACACATTGCTTCGCAATTCAGTGGCTCAAAACTACCCTTTACATAAATGGAATGTTTTAGTTTTCCCCTCTGGTGCATTTGGTATGGTCCAGAAATCCTCATCTTTTTGCCTAAGGTTCTTCGGCCCATTTGAGTTATTTTGGAGTAAACCAACTGCACCATACGGGGACAAACAAACATTCCTGTTCAATGAAATGGGGCTTTACCCCTTGAATGGTAAAGAGGTCTCCAATGACCTCTCTAGCATTCAAAGGGTTAAAAAGCTCTATTCAAGTGCGTGGGAATTTAGGAATTGTTATTTGTCCCCTATGGTGCAGTTGGTTTACTCCAGAATAATAAATAAGGGTCTGTATTTTTTCAGCTTGTTACATTTTCTGGTAACTATAAATTCTCTCTGTTGCTGTCCAAAACACTTTAACAGACCCATGTATCACGCCTTTCATAAAGGCCACCTCTGAGCTTTTACTGCTCGCATCACTAATTAAATATTAATATGGACAACATTAAACAAGCCTCCTGCTGTCCTGACATGCAAACGGACCTCGCTTAGGTTATTGACTGTAACAAGGTGTAAATGCTCAAAACTGGGGTGGGAAAACCTGTGGCCCTTCTGCTGTTGTTCAACTACAGCTTCCATCATTCTGAAGAGGATGTGGGTTGTAGTCCACAACACCGGCAGATTCACAGATTCCTTACCCCTTCATTCCAATCTATGCAAGCAAACGCCTGTAGAGCAGAAAATGTTCAAAGTCAGCAGAACTTCTTGCATGTATTATTCATCAGTATGGAAAGTGATGTTTGTATAACTGTAATATTTCAGAGGACATAAATATTCTATAGGCTTGTTTTTCAATCAGCATGCAGTGCCATTGCTAGGTTCCTGAAGATATAGTGCAGGTTGATGACCCAGTACCTTTTTTACCTGATGTCACATGAGATCGGCATAACAATATGCCATGGGGAATTGCCCTGATGGGGTAATGTAGTTGATAATATCTTCCCACTTATCTTATTTTGGCCAAAAATTCTAATGGTCTGTATGAATTTTTACCTTGTGGCTTTGTTCAAGGCAATTAGTCAGTACTGTATGTCATGTACATGGAGGCAGACATGACAGTTGCCAGAAAGACCACTGGACCTCAAATTCTGCTCATCATGCATGGAATCTTAACCCATTAAGAACCAAAGGGGTGGGCAACATATTGAGTAGCCATGTGTTGCAAACCTGACTGATTCTTAATGGGATTGGGTTAAGTAGGTTCAAATGCTCTACCTGTCAGCTACTGGCATATCCACCTCCATGGACATGGCATCCAAGACATTATCCAAAGCACAATGAGAAAAAATCATAGGGACCTTTAGGATTTTATCCTAATATCCATTATCTATCTATCTATCTATCTATCTATCTATCTATCTATCTATCTATCTATCTATCTATCTCATATCCATTTTTCATTGTCTCACTGTCTGTCTCTCTATCTCATCTCTCTCTCTCTCCCTCTCTCTCTCATTAGTCTCATTGGTCTCTCAGGGGGAATGGGGGGAAATGTTCAGTATAAGTATCTTGGTGAATTAACATTAGGCAAATGCATGGCTGCAAAATAGATTCCTTCTGTTGTTTTGGCACAGAATTGTTTCCATGTTTTCCTCCTTGTTTCTATCCTGTCTTTCTCCTATATGCTTTATAAACAATGAACTGGGGAACTCACACCTGTCCTCGGGCTTCCCAAACAGTGCAGGTAACCAGGATATCCTCCCACAAGCACATGTGAATCAGTCAGTGGTCCAGTCATTCTGCAGTATCTGAGTTACTGACCCTCACTTGTGTTTAATTGAGGAGACCCTGAAATCATGCATTGCTGGGGAAGGGGACTGGAGGACAGATCAGTGAACTCCTGTTCTGGAAACTATACTCTGGGACCTAATGCATTTTGGTCAACAACTTGAGAAATTGAGAAACCATGAGGAGACCTGGTTCTTTTGTATATAGAAGGTAACCCCTGTTCTTACATAGTAATATAGTATCATCAGGGCTGTATTTACATCTCAGGAGCCTGTAGGCACAGAAATTTGAAGCACCCCCCCCCCCCATGGGCCATCTGCACTGGATACCTCCACAATGCTCCTAATCTCCACGTTGCCCCCCCCATCATCTCACAATGCTCCCCATCAGCTCCACATTGCCCTCACATTGCCCCCCATCAGCTCCATATTGCCCCATCAGCTCCACATTGCCCTCACATTGCCCCCCCATCAGCTCCATATTGCCCCCACCACCTCCACATTGCCCTCCATCTGCTCCAACTTGCCCCCCATTAGCTCCATATTGCCCCCCATTAGCTCCACATTGCCTCCCCCCCTCCCATTGTCCGTTTCCTACCTCCCTGGTAGGAGATCTGTCATCTGTCTGTACCTCCTTTGGCACAGTCTTGTACCTGACGGAGCTCCCGCGCGGTCTCCTATTCAGGAATGCAGAGCGCTGGGAGATGGTGTCATCTCCCGGCGCTCTGCATTCCTAAAGAGGCGACGAGGGAGCTCCATCAGGTACAAGACTGGGGGGGCGGGCAATGTGAGTGGGTGCCACCGGCGCAGCCAGTGAGGCGTCTAGTTTTTTTTTGTTTTTTTTTAAGAATATTTAAAAAAAAAAAAAAAAAAAAAAAATGGCAGGCGCCCCTTGTTGGCGTGCACCTGTAGGCAGGTGCCTACTTTGCCTAATGGCAAATCTGGCCCTGAGTATCATATTTTATTTCCCACAAGCATAGTATAAAATGGGTCCAAGGGTGCCTGTGTTGGTGAAGTCTGGGTAAAGAATCAGTTGAAAGGGTAAATTTTTGTTTTTTGTTTTTTTTTGTTGACTGGGGTAGGTGGACCAGTTACTTAACAAATAAATAAAATAATAAAATTAAATAAAATAAAAAATGGGTATATAACATGACAGAGAAAGGGAACCCCCTGATGTAAGTTGTGACTGGGACAATCTGGTACTTGAAGGGATAGAGTATTTTGTAGAGGATGATTTGTAGGACTTAGAAGTGTTGTTAGAGGCTCAAGTCCTGAGGAACAATTGATTTGGTTTGTTAGAGGCACAAACCCTGAGGAATCAGTGATTTGTTGGGCTCAGGTTTGTTAGAGACACAAACCCTGAGGTATCAGTGATTTGCTGGGCTCAGGTTTGTTAGAGGCAGAAGCCCTGAGGAATCAGTTATATGTTGGGCTCAGATTTGTTATAGTCACAAACCCTGAGGAATCAGTGATTTGTTGGGCTCAGGTTTGTTAGAGGCACAAACCCTGAGGAATCAGTGATTTGTTGGGCTCAGGTTTGTTAGAGTCACAAACCCTGAGGAATCAGTGATTTGTTGGGCTCAGGTTTGTTAGAGTCACAAACCCTGAGGAATCAGTGATTTGTTGGGCTCAGGTTTGTTAGAGGCACAAGCCCTAAGGAGTTCATGATTGTTTGAAATCAAAAATTGTCAGAGGCACAAATTCTAAGGAATCAGTGATGGTTGTTTGGACTCAGGATTGTTAGCAGCACAAGCCCTAAGGAAAGAGTGATTTGTAAGACTTAGGGTCGTTAGAAACCAGTCCCCAAAATCTTTTTTTATAGGCCTCTGTGGTATATTTAAAGAACAAGCCCTGAGAAAAAAACATATTCCCTATTGACCTAGGAAGCTGATGGTGAGCCAGGTGTTTCGTTCACCATTGAACTTTCAGGCTCAGGCTGGGTTTCTTTATTCTTCTTCCTCTTTGATTTCTGCCTCTACTCTTGTTTCTTCTGCCTCTACACTGTTGGGGAGAGAAAGGGGGTACAACAACAGTTGCTCCCTATTTCCTTTATGGAGGTTTGGCTTCTATATATTTCTCATGAATGTCCTGGTGTCTGTATTTTATGTGTGTTATCAGGGCGGATGTTCCAAGGTGTTCCCTCCTTTCTCCTTTTCACTGATTTTTCACAAATAGTGCACCATGCCATTGCTGATGACTGTACTGTGCCTGTGCCTAGAGAACAATAGTCCCACAGCCAGGACCTCAGGGGAAGGGGAAAGGTGTAGGAGAAGGATGCCCTCTTTCTTTTTCTCCACAATCTCCTACACTGGCTGGAACAGAGGCTGCCTCAGAATCACCATTAGAACTAGGTCCAGGATTATTGGTGTCAAGTGGAATCTGTCCTAGTCCCGCATCACTACTGCTGGACTCAATTCCCAGTGTGGCCACGGTGGTCTGTGGCACAGTAGCCTGCTCATCGTCATTCGGCTGCTCTTGCAACTCAGCAGCAGCAGGAATTACAGCAGCACCAAACATTGCATTGTCACTGCTGGTAGTGGTGGTGGTGATGCCCATCTCCATTTGTATCTTGATCTCCCATTCCTTCTTGCTTTCAGGTAAAAAGGCCCTAATAGTCTCCTCCATGTCAGCTGTTCCATCATCTGCCTCATCACCACCACCACTTGACCCTTGCTGCTGCTTCTGCTGTTGCTACTCAGTGGGTGATGGACTGGTTGATGATGATGATAAATGTGACAGAGGGTCCCCTGCTGTCACACTTGCCATCTCTAATTCAGCTGAAGAAGGCAGACTGGCAGTACTAGCAGCAGGCAGATGCAGCTGATCTGTGCTGATGCTAATACTGCTAGCCAGTGCTGCCTCCCTTGACCACTAATCTGGTTACTCAGCATCATAGAGTTCACTTCCCCTTCCACCTCAGCAGGAAGATCTACAATGGCCATGTTAGTCTCACCACCAGCTGCTTCATCACAATTATCATTACCATCACCATTCCCTCCCTCATCCCCAACACTCTCTAGCTGCTGCTCCTTTTCTTTTTCAGATGGCTACTCATATTGTTACATGAAAGAAGAAACCACACTCATAGAGATAGCAATTTTGCGATAAGAACAGCTTTATTTTACCATCAGACATGGATGACACACATAATATAGATCTAACCTGTTTCACACATGTAGTGCTCAATCATAGACCTAATTCAAACTACTAACATGGCAGCTGTTTAAAGGCCACACGGAAAACCTCCCATGAACATCAAAGCAATCACAATAATTGTAACAATCAGAACAAAATGACTAATAAGATCAAATGATTGTCCTTACTGGTCAATTTGTCCTGATTGTTACAATTATTGTGATTGGTTTGATGTTCATGGGAGGTTTTCTGTGCGGCTTTTAAACAGCTGCCATGTTAGTTGTTTAAATTAGATCAATGATTAAGCACTACAGGTGCAAAACGCATTTGATCTGTACGTGTGTCATCTGTGTCTGATGGCAAAATAAAGCTGTTCTTATCACAAAATTGCTGTCTCTATGAGTGTGGTTTCTTCTTTCCTGTACCTTCTAATGGATTGGAACTCATTTACCAGCACCAAGTAGAGCAGTGGGAATTGGCGGTGAGTGTGTCTTGCCGTTGTTAGCCAAATTCATCTATATTGTCTAACATTATGGTGCCGCCAGCCAACGTTTGTATTTGTGCTCATACTGTTAGCCAAAAGTCAGAGCCTCTGCTGCCCCTATTTTGTTAGACAAATCACTAGAAAATTGCCTAACACCTTCTCTTAATCTCTAGATTCTTAGTTTTGTGTTTTACTTCCTGGAAACATTACATTTTTGGCACAAAAATGTGACATACACATAAATAAATGAGAGGTAAGCTTGTAGCCATTGAAAAAAAATAGCAAAAACATTTTTGGAGTAGGAGAAAATTTTAAGCAGTTTGTTTAAGTTGGATTTTCAAGAGAAGAAGCAGACAACCGTGTGGTTTTTGATGATTTTTTGGGGGGGTTTAACATAATGGTACCTTTCACCCACCTCTAGTTATAACCCAGAATAATGAGAATTATATAAACCTTATTGCCTCCAAACGGGTATTAGTATACTTAGCAGAACATCATGTTTTACCTACTAATACACAGTACAATCCTGTATATTCTCTCTTGTTAGAAATGCATCTAATCTTCTGTTAAATGTATCAATTGTATCTGTCATTACCACATCCTTGGGTAAAGAATTCCACAATTTAACAGATCTTAGTGCTGAAGCTGAAACCTCCTTTCCTCTGATCATAAGGGGGTGTTCACTATAGTTTTAATCATTTTTTGGAATGAAAAGCTTTGAAGAGAGATCCTTGTATTGACCTCACATATACTTATACAGTACAACAGGATCACCTCTTAGTTGCATTTTCTCTTGGGTAAATAAACCAAGTTTGTCTAGATGTTCTTCATACTTCAGGTCCTCCATTCCCTTAATTAATGTTGTTGCTCTTCACTGTAATCTCCAGTTCTTGAATATCCTTTTTTAGAACTGGTGCCCAAAACTGTACTGCATATTCAAGGTGAGGTCTTACCAACAATTTGTACAGTGGCAAAATGATGTTATCCACTCTTGTTTCAATTTTCCTTTTTATGCAAGACAGGACTTTGTGTGCTTTTGCTACTGCTATTTGACACTGATCACTGTTTCCAAGTTTGTAGTTTACAAGAATTCCCAGAGTCTCCTAAAATAATTCCATTAAATTCATAAGTAGAACTGAGGTTTGTCCTTTTAAATTTCATGACTTCACACTTTCCCACACTAACCCCTTGAGTGCCAGAGGGGTATGAGGCACATTGCTTTTGGAATGCATTGCATACCCATCCGGCACTCAAACTTAAACTACATATTCAATTTGATTGCCCAGTCTTTAATTTTATATAGATCCTTCTGTAGAGAACAAACATCCTGTTCTGAATTCATTAGCCTGGAGAATTTAGTGTCCTGTGTAAATATTGAAATTTTGCTTTCTATATCTATTTCCAGGTAATTTATAAACATGTTGAGCCAACCTAATCAATAATTTGTTCACAGACAGAAAATGAAACATTTTGTTTAAATATGGGACATCAGATTAACAGAACATGCGGCTTACAATTTTCCATTCTCTTCTCAATGCTTTGCTCACCCATCTAGTCTTTTTTTTTTATTTTAAATAAGCTTTATTGGAACTGTAAGAAAATACAATAGTATAGAGTATATTACAGAGTAGTACAATGACAACAATCACAACAATGGGCACAGATGTGAGTTGTTACATCATCTGTAATAAATAAAGGCATATGAGTTAGAGATAGTGGTGGAAGGGGTCTAAGGAATCTAACAGAGAGGTCTATCTCTACGTTTTCTAATAGACACATCCAACACAATGCTGCACCTGTATAGTGAAATAACAGTGATGAGTAGAAAGGAGAGACGAGGGAAAGGTAACCCATCTCGGACTCGATACTATTAACTTTGCCAAACCCAGTTTCATAATAAAAACAAACACCATATATTTTGAAAACATGTGTTTTACCGGTTTTCTATTGCAGAACCACGATAAAACAAAATAGGCGTAGGCTACATATGTCACTGTAATAACAAAAATGGAGCTGTTTACTTTTATCCAGCTACATCTTAAACTACCGACCTAGAAAACGAGCTAAACGTCAAAGACCAAGGAAACAGGCGTACGTCTGATGACAGAAAGGTCAAGTTAGGCATTAGATGGCCTAGATTCACTATAGGTTGATGCTGTGGCAATATGATTTTGTCGATGTATTCAAAACACTTCTACATTTCATATACAAGGAGGGCAGTGTATGTCGAATAAAAATGGGCAAAGTTAGTATGTCGAATGGGGGCACTATATGTCGAATTACTAAGGGGGGGGTTAATATGTCGAAGGTGGGCACATGTTGTGCAGCATGGAGAACAACACCATTGTGTGTTAGCTCTGTGTACACTGCCTGACACTCCCAGCCTTCTCCCTTTGCCCAGGCAGTGGTCATGGGGATTTGTGCTAGCAGTGGGCAAGTAGAAAAGCCTGGAAAGGGTCAGACAGTGTACATGAGGATCTGTGGTTACCAGTGGTCAAGGGACAAAGGCTGAGGGTGTCAGGCAGTGTATATGGGGCTAACACACAATGGTATTGTTCCCCATGCTGCACAACATGTTAGAAATCTGACATACAGTGCCCCCGTTCTACATATTAACCCCCCTTAGTAATTCAGCATACTAACTTTCTCCATTTTTATTTTGACATTCTTCTTTCTCCAGTTTTATTCGACATACGCTGACCTCCTTGTATATGAAATGTAGAAGTGTTTCAAATACATTAACAAAATCGTATTGCCACAGCATCGAACTTTAATGAATCTTTGCCATCTAACTCTTAACTTGAAACGTCTCCATTTATTTTGTACTTAAAAAGCATGCATGAATGTATTCTGTGCTTCGTTTGTTGAAACAACGATGGTTTAAAACCGTTGTTGTGGCTTCTGCGCCTCATCTCTGAGGCACAGGATTCCCGGCAGAAAATGTCACCACAAAACACGCGGTAATACTGACTGTAGTTAATAGTATGCTACTTGCGCGTTGTTTTTAGTTGATTCTTATGGGCTTTTTTTTAACTGGCAGTGCTTATAATAACATCTGGTTTTGTTTTAACAACTCGGGTAATAGGAAAACAAGACCTGACTTAACCCCATCTCGACAATGGACTTACCAGGTACGTCCCGCAAATACTGTCACTTAGTGACAGAGGACGTACCTGGTAAATCCCGGAAGTCCGGGTTTCCGTGCGGCTGCACGCCGTTCGGGGACTCCGGAATCATTTAGTGTAAAAAAAAAAAAAAGTTAGTCGGGTGTTAAGGTGACAGCCGCGTACGCACGCTGCTGTCACTAAGGGGTTAAAAAACCACAACGCCTGTTTTTTTTTTTGTTTTTTTTTGTTTTTTAGCAGGGCTAACAGTATCAAGCCCCTAGTCTTTAAATTGTTCAGTGGGCTCATGCATGCTACCTGTTTCAGTTGCTAACAAATGGCAGCAGCTATCATGTCCGCCTCCATTGATATGACATTTAGGACTGATTGGAAAAGTTTTCTCTTGAACAAAGGCAAAACATAATTAATAGGGATCATTAAGATCTTCCTATCCTAGGGGTTTACTATGAGGAGGTGTCATTTCTCCTTTAAAGGGATAGTAATACTTAAAATGTAAAAAAAAAATATGTTGTAGGGTTTATCCCCTGAGTAAAACAAGAGTACTCCCACTTGAGTTTAGTTCAAAAGTTATTAATTTTCAAAGTTGAATTTTTTTAGGTGCAATATCACAGTGAACTAAAATTGTATAGTGGTGCTGTTGCTACACCATCCTATGGAAATTTATGGTCCCAGGACCAGAAGTGTCCATAGGATTGTGTAGCAACAGCGCCACTGTACAATTTCAGGCCGCTGTGATATTGCACCTAAAAAAATTCAACTTTGAAAATTAATAACTTTTGAATGAAACACCTTTCAGCAGTGGGAGTACTCTTGTTTTACTCAGGGGGATAAACCCTACAACATATTTTTTTACATTTTAAATGTTAATATCCCTTTAACCCCTTAACGACCGGAGAATGCGGACACGGACGCGACTTAACGACCACGGAGCAATTTTTTTTTATTGCTCCGTTGCGTTCCGGACTCCCCGAATGGCGTGCAGCCGCGGGTGGAGCCCGGAACTCGATGACGGTCATAGTACGTCATTGGTCGTTAAGTCAAATCGACCCTTGATGTACTATGACCGTCAAGGGTCGTTAAGGGGTTAAACATGCATATTACCATCTACTCATGTGTATCTGCATGTGATTATGTGTGTGTTTTCAACATGTATCATCCTGTATCAGAGTCAGACAACAAACGGACAGAAGGCATTCATAAGTGTGCTTGTACCGTTGATCTACAAAATATGTTGTAGGGTTTATCCCCTGAGTAAAACAAGAGTACTCCCACTGCTGAAAGGTGTTTCATTCAAAAGTTATTAATTTTCAAAGTTGAATTTTTTTAGGTGCAATATCACAGTGAACTAAAATTGTATAGTGGCGCTGTTGCTACACCATCCTATGGAAATTTATGGTCCCAGGACCAGAAGTGTCCATAGGATTGTGTAGCAACAGCGCCACTGTACAATTTCAGGCCGCTGTGATATTGCACCTAAAAAAATTCAACTTTGAAAATTAATAACTTTTGAATGAAACACCTTTCAGCAGTGGGAGCACTCTTGTTTTACTCAGGGGGATAAACCCTACAACATATTTTTTTTACATTTTAAGTATTACTATCCCTTTAACCCCTTAACGACCGGAGAATCCGGATGCGGACGCGACTTAACGACCACGGAGCAATTTTTTTTTATTGCTCCGTTGCGTTCCGGACTCCCCGAACGGCGTGCAGCCGCGGGTGGAGCCCGGAACTCGATGACGGTCATAGTACGTCATTGGTCGTTAAGTCAAATCGACCCTTGACGTACTATGACAGTCAAGGGTCGTTAAGGGGTTAAACATGCATATTACCATCTACTCATGTGTATCTGCATGTTATTATGTGTGTGTTTGTGTTTTCAACATGTATCATCTCACAGTCAGACAACAAACGGACAGAAGGCATTCATAAGTGTTTTTGTACTGTTGATCTGCACACATGAATGAGTAAACAAGTCTTCTCAATGAATAGTTGATGAGATTGAAAAAAAGCCCAAAGACCATCAGTTTAACCTGTTCTTCATTGTTGATCCACCCCAAAATGGGGTGAACATTGCTTCTTGACTCCAGAAGTTAATCGGATTACTCCCTGCATCAACATCCTACCTTTATTGAAGCCAGTTATTATAATTCTAATTAGAATGCCGAGTTGTCTACAATCTGATTAGCTTCATTCACATTTACATAGCTTTCGAGATAATTGGTTTTTGTAAAGGCTAAGCCAAATGTCCTTAGCTTACAGTTTCATGACTTGGTATCTCCAATTGTATTTGAACACATGAATACACATGCATGCGCTCATACACACACACAAACACGCCCACACTCATAATACAATAGAGATCTCTCTAGCATGCAAAGGATTTAAAAGATCCCATTTAAAGCAAGAGTAGTTTGCTGGAAGGTATTTAATTCAAAGGTTATTATAGTTAAAACTTCTCTCTCTTTCCTTCTGTCTCTAGAGGAGAGAAGAGAGGGGATATGATAGAAATATTCAGATACATGAAGGGATGTAACAAAGTGCAGGAGGGAAGTACATTTCAAAGGAGTAGAAATGTTAGAGGTCATAGTTTACAACTAGAGGGTCAGAGGTTTAGATATGAAGTAGCAAAGTTTTACTTCACTGAAAGGGTGGTAGATCAGTGGAATAGCCTACTAGCAGAAGTGGTAGATAAGTGAAGTGAAATACCCTACTAAAAGAAGTGGTAGATAAGTGGATTAGCCTACAAGCAGAAGTGGTAGAGTTTAATACAGTGACTGAATTTATTCATGCATGTGATAGGCATAAGGCTGTCCTTAACATAAGAAAAAAACAAGGATTAAATAAGGTTTGGGGCTTTTACAGTAGGAAAATGGCCAACTAGATGGCCTGAATGGTTCTTATCTTATCAAATTCTATGTTTCTATGTTTCTACCCCTTGTGTAGTAATGTCTCTGGTTTTTACAGTAAGAAAAAAGAGCAGACTAGATGGGCCGAACGGTTCACAGCTTCGGGTCGTATTTAAAAAGAAGTAACGTTAAGTTTACAATTATGTCTATTGATAATTTTCTGGGATTATTCTGGGAAATTTTGCAGAAAATTCACAACTGAGAATACTTTTTCACATACATAGGTGCCATTAAATACTTCCAATAACCCTTTGAGTGACAAAGGGACATGTAACGCATTGCTTTGAAATGCGTTGAGTACCCCTCTGGCACTCAAAGGGTTAAGGAAGGTGAAACCTGTTGTTAAGATTTAACAGCTAAAACTGCCTTTATTTTTGCCGCAATTAGTGAATTTCTTTATAAATCCATAGCCACACAATTCTTATTTGGACAAGACCATTTCTATTCCATTTTTCAAAAACGCTGACTGACTGGAGTTAGCAATTAGGGCCATATGTTCAAAAAAGGAGCAAAATAGCTTTTGTTGTTTGTAACAACATTTCAAGGGATGGTAATGTCCCATACTTTTTTTTTTTTGCATTTAGTAGTAATTAGAAAGTGGAATTGAATGCAAAAAAAACTTCTCACTCAAACCGCTATGATTTGAGAGATATCGGCATTCAAAGTTTGATGTTTCCTGCTGACATGGAGGCTCTGCAGCAGAGCCAAAATAGCATTTTTTAAAAAGAATGACTGCACTGGAATGGTCTACCAAGTGTGTCTGGTTTGCAATCATTTCAGTGCAGTCATTCTTTTTAAAAAATGCTATTTTGGCTCTGCTGCCCCCCCAGCCTCCCTGTGTGTCACTTCCCCCCCCCCCAGCCCCTCTGTACCTGGTGACGTCTTCCCCCCAGAAAAGCGCATTGCGCATGTCAGCACAGGGCCGATCGGCTCTCTTGTAACTCCCCCTCGGACCAGCAGGAGAATCTAAAGTTGATGACGTAGGTGTTTTCGTGTAGCCGGGGAGAGTTACAAGAGAACCGATCGGCTCTGTGCTGACATGGGCAATGCGCTTTTGTGGGGGGAAGACGTCACCAGGTACTTTTTGCAATTAGTGATTATTCTTTAATAACACGCTTAAAAAACAAAATAAATACACATCACGTTATAACAGATTATGCCTTTCTAATTGAGGCTACATCTTGTAGGGGTGTTAGTTCCGCTTTAAAGCCCATGTACAGGGGCCACAGTGCCACCCAGCAACCTCGCTGGTGGCCGGAGCCTCTCTTCTCACTAGCAGCGCTGCAGTTATGCGCAGTACTGTCTACCCGAGCGTGTCACGGCTGATACGGAGCAGGGCGCTCCGAATTCAGACAGTAGCCCTCTCTGTGCACCTTCCTGGGACCAAGTGGTTCCAGGAAGGTGCTCAGAGAGGACTCCGGTATGAATTTGGATTGCCCCGCTCCGTATCAGCCGCTGCGCGTATCAGTACTGCGCATTATTGCAGAGCCAGCAGTCTCTACTGTGCATGACGGCTTCTGATAAACATCCTAGCAAATTATTATATAGGAATGGGATGCCATTCTTTTGGAAGTTTTATTTGGCCCTAATGATGCAGCTGATTTGATCCAGAATTGTTCCTCTTTATCTCGACACATATACCTCCAATCAAGCAAACTAGTGCTACTTTGTCTCCATGGATATAAATAGGTATAAATGTACAGTACGCACTGTGACTCACTTGTTTTCTGTAGTCAGAACATGTTTTATGTCTTCACTCTGACAGCACAGGCTCAAGGTCATTATATTTTCTATACAATGGGCCTTAGTCGTCAAAGGACAGAAGTGCACTTCATAAGCAAAGGCTCAGTAACATAAGATCATAAAAAAATATTCATTAAATGGGTCTTTTAACCCCTTGAAGACCAATGTTGGTTATTCACTAAAGAGGTAATAAAGCGGAGTTGACTTCTCCAGTGACATCACTTCTCCAGTTCCTTTGTTATTCTATTGAGTCAATGAACAAAGATCTCTCAAGTAGGACATGCATTAAAGTGTGATGAACAGAGGATAAAATGGAGATGACTTCTCCAGTGATATCACTTCTCCAGTTCCTATGTTATTCTATGGAGCCAATTCACTAACATTTCTTAAGGGGATTGTAATGGCTAAAATAAAGTAGATCACCAGGTCTTCATTATGGTAAGCATAACACATTGTGCTATGTGTAATAACTTACATTAAAGATATTCCATGTAAAAAGATCACCCTCCCGCCCCTTCTGGCCGCGTCACACTCATCTTGCATGGTCCAGATGGAGAGCGGCGAGGGACATACTGCAGTAAGCAACGGTAAATCCTGCCCTCCTTCCTCCACGACCAGATTGCAGCTTCAAGGGGAGACAACCAGAAGGGGTGGGAGGGGAATGCTTTTACATGGATTATATTTAAAACTATAGAAATGTAAGTTATTACATATAGCGCAAGGTGTTACGCTTAACGTAATGAAGACTCGGCGATCTACTTCATTTTAGTCATTACTATCTCTTTAAGTTTTGGAGATCTAAGTACATTGGCTCCATAGAATAACATAGGAACTGCAGAAGTGATATCACTGGAGTGATATCATCACTGTATCATGCCTTAGTGCATAACACCCATTGTTTTGCAATGTGTTGGACACCCCTCAAGCATTCAAGGCATTGCAAGCTCCATTTAACCATTTGAGCACCTGAGAAGCAAACAACACATTGCTTTCCAAAGTGTTGGATACCTCTCTGGCTGACAAAGTGTTAAATTGATGAGCTTTTGCAGAATTTCTTTCCTTGGTGTGCTTCAGAATTGCACCAGTTTAGCTGGATGATTAAAGCCCATTGTTGTGTAGTAACAATGATACATACAGAGCTAACAAAACTGAATCTCAGAGGAAAAACATCAACCTATAAATATGACTTCATGCAGTCAATCAACCAGACAAAATGATAGCTTCACTGTGATCTGGTCTCTTACATTGCATGCATTTTCTTCTCTCTTAAAGTCAATGTACACCCTCATTTTGCAGTCTTCACTTGACATTGATACATTAGAAGCAATTCAAAGAAGAACAGTTAAAACTGAGCAAGGTCTTCATCAGCAGTTCCCAATCCCTTCCTCGGGGACTACAAACAGGCTATGTCTTTATAATTAAGAAGTGAGTTAATCAGAGGCTCAGTCATGTAAGTTGACTCACCTGTTCACAAGCAAGGAAATTCTAAATACCTAACCAGTTAGGGTTCCCAAGGTTAGGTTTGAAGTCATTGTTCTACAAGATAAAACGTTTCTAGACGGAGTCAAAGGGTGACTATATCAGTTTAATTTTAATGTGTGATATGCACTATAGCAATCATATACTGTGAAAATTACCCTGCACTTCAGCCAGTGGTGCCAGCAAATTTGTGCTAATGCTGGTGGATTGATATAGTGGTATCCTTTTAAAAGGTCACACGCAAAAGAGCATGCTACCAAATGAAACAGTTACCACGTCGCCATAATAAAAATGGCAACATGAGAATCTTGCACTGCATGACAGTGCAAGATTCTCATGTTGAGTGCTGCAAGGTCGCATCCCTGTCCCATAAGAAAATTGCCTTGTGGAAGGAGAGCGAACAGTGTATTTTTATCCCATAATGCTGCCCCGGCTGTATGCCATTATGCTGCCCCGGCTCTATTGCTAGTTTCTAAACGAAAGGAAATTGCCATACACACACACACACAATGCAGCAGAGCGAGAGTGAATAGCCAGTGGCCTAGGTGAGGCTCTGCTTCATTGTGTGTATGGAGTGAAAAGGAATAATCTTGTCTGCCAGTTTCCTTTAGCTTAGCAAATAGCGATAGAGCTGGGGAAGCATGATGGGATACAAATGCACTGTTTATTTTCCTTCTGTAAGGCAAAATTTCCTTATTAGACTGGGTGCAACCTTTCAGTACTTGATATGAGAATCTCACACTGTCATTCAGTGTGAGATTCTCATGTCGCCATTTTTATTATGGTGACGTGATAACTGTGTTATTTGGTTGCACACTGTTTTGCGTACAATCTTTTAAAAGAGTTGCTGTGCCAGATGTAAAATGATTTGTTGAAACATCACATCTACCTATCTAGCTACTATATATATAGGTGTGTGTCACTGCTTTACCCGTGCAGTGAATCCTGTTTTTTTAACCCTTTGAATGCCAGGGAAGTATCCAATGCATTGGTCTCCACCTCTATGACACTGAAAGTGTTAAGCTGTATTAAAAGTCAGATCTTGGGTTTGAGGCATCAGTACCCTTCCTGATGCCCCCCAGCTACTGATCTCCCAGCTGAATTGGCTGGGAGATCAATAGTGGTGACACAGGGGAGCAAGAGAGAGTTGCCATTATTGATCTCTCAACCAAGTACCTGGGGGTCATCAGGAGGGGTCCAGATGCCCCCACAAGGTCTGACTTTTAGTTTTGTAAGCTGTTGATTGAGGAGGCAGAGACTTCACCTCCTGCCTCATCCTAAACCAGTGGCTTACATTTTTTTTTTTTAACAGAGCGGCAGTGGTGGTTGGGTGAGGAGGCCGGGAGCTACACCCCCTGCCTCCTCCTCAACCAATCAGCATCGACATCATCTGACAGCAAGCCAGATTCACTTAGCTTTTTCTATCTATCTATCTATCTATCTATCTATCTATCTATCTATCTATCTATCTATCTATCTATCGTATCTGTCTGTCTGTCTGTCTGTCTGTCTGTCTGTCTGTCTGTCTATCTATCTATCTATCTATCGTATCTATCTATCTATCTATCTATCTATCTATCTATCTATCTATCTATCTATCTATCTGTCTGTCTGTCTGTCTGTCTGTCTGTCTGTCTGTCTGTCTATCTATCTATCTATCTATCTATCTATCTATCTATCTTACTGTTTAATTAAAAGAGTATTGTTTAATAAAAGCCCACCATTCACACATTCCACTTATACACATTATTAACCTGTGGTACATTCCATGCTGTCATCAATTGTCAACTGTCAGCTGTCACCAACTTTACAATGGCATCAACTGTCCAACATTATTTGGCTTTATAACAACATCAACTGTCCAACATTGTTTGGCTATTTGGCTGAAAATAATTTCTAAGGAAGCGTTACAAGCGAAACGCGCATCAGTTTTAATTTTGAATACAATGTAGCACTCTTTTGATTTCTAATTGTTATTCTAGAGTTGGCAAATCGGCGGCAGTGACATCTGCCTGCCGTCTACAGTTCAAGAATCTTCTACACAGTCTTGTAAACCGGAGATGATATGGTTTATTTAGCAAGTTTTTAGCAGAGGTGGTAGGGAATCAGAGATAATTTGAACTGTGCCTTGACATGTTAATAATAATAATAATAATAATAATAATAATCCTTTATTTATATAGCGCACACAGATTCCGCAGCGCTTTACACTCATATTGGTTCCTGTCCCCATTGGGGCTCACAATCTAAATTCACCTATTAGTATGTTTTTTGGAGTGTGGGAGGAAACCGGAGTACCCGGAGGTTAAGTACTTGGCGCAGTCTCAGATAGATTCATTTATAGCTAGGAATAGTTCCTACTGCGTTTTGGACATGTTAAGTTCCTTGTGCAGCTTATATTTATAATGCTATGTAGGGAACCAGTGATAATTTCGAACTGTGCCTTGACATGTTAAGTACTTGGTGCAATCTCTGATAGATTAATTTATTGTTAGGAATAGTTCTTACTGCATTTTGGAGATGTTACGTACCTTGCACAGTTTATATTCATAATGCTAGGCTTATAACTATTGAGTTATATAAGGGTTAATGCCCAAACTGTGCCTTGACACATAAAATACTTGGTGAAGCTTCAGTAAGGTTTGTTTACAGTTAGTATTGGGACAGTTTTGGAAACTTTATTATATCTTTTCACAATTGTAACGTCACTGTTAATTAATTCATCCAGTCTCTCTATCACTGTCAGAGTCCGTGATATTTATCTGCTGATGGATTAACTGGTTGTTACTCTTAATAGTGCACTCAGTTGAATTGTAAATGATATAGCTGTTTAGAAAACCCACATTAGCAATCTAAGAATAAGGAATAAATTGTACTGCGCTTGGACATGTTAAAGGGATAGTAATACTTAAAATGTAAAAAAAAAATAGGGTTGTAGGGTTTATCCCCCTGAGAAAAACACGGGTACTCCCACTGCTAAAAGGTGTTTTGTTCAAAAGTTATTAATTTTCAAAGTTGAATTTTTTAGGTGCAATATCACAGTGGCCTGAAATTGTACAGTGGCGCTGTTGCTACGCCATCCTATGGAGATTTATGGTCCTGGGACCAGAGCTGTCCATAGGATCATGTAGCAACAGCGCCACTGTACAATTTCAGGCCACTGTGATATTGCACCTAAAAAATTCAACTTTGAAAATTAATAACTTTTGAACGAAACACCATTTAGCAGTGGGAATACTCTTGTTTTACTCAGTGGGATAAACCCTACAACATATTTTTTTTTACATTTTAAGTATTACTATCCCTTTAAGTACTTTGAGCAGTTATACCTACAACGCTGCTCTTATAACCAACAAGTAATGTAAGGGTTAATGATAGAATCACCAGGTCTTTAGATGCCATTTAAGGTCCATAACGCCGCTTTCACTATTATTTGAAAATTCAAGGGTTCATAACAAATCCAATAGGTTTCCAGACTGTTTTGAAGTTATTTGAGGACATTTTGTGCCTTGCTGTTTAAGCTGTGCATAGACAAGTAAAGTACTTTGCATAACTTTTGATTGATGTCTCCTTTGTGTGACCAATTGATCTATAACATAAATAGTTATTAAGAGGGTGTTGGCCAACTGAAGAGTATATGTCTAATAAAAATCACGGCTACATTATCATTTGGCAAGCCGGAAAATAACCCCGGCGGTACATTTGACATGTTCTCTTTTTCTAATTAGATCCAGATGAAGGGTCCAAACGACATATGAGGCTAAGTAGCAATCATTGTCAAGAATATATATATTATTGCCGTTAATAGAGTAATTAAGAATAGACATTGATCATTCTATTAAGTGTGCTCTTTGATCATTTTATTTGCCAGCTTTCTATTTTGTGTGATTTTATGTTATTTAATAAAAGTTAAGTTTTAATGTTACTAACAATCTCCCACTAATGACATCACCTTTGGATGATTGGATTCATATGGTAGAGTGCTAGTTCTGCGGGGTTATCTGTGTGTTTTTTGTTCAAGATACCATTCGTACTAACTAGTGTTGAGCGAGCATGCTCGGCCGATGCTCGGATCGGCTCGAGCATCGCTCTGCTCGGCACATGGCGGTACTCGTACGAGTACCGCATGTGCTCGCCCGCCATGTTCGGGTCTCCTCCCCGCACGTTTTGCGGCTGCTGCGCAGCCAATAAACGTGCAGGGAGGCTCTGACATCAGTGTAATGCCAGCAGCCATGTTGGCTGCTGGCATTACACTGATTGGCTGGCCAGAACCCGTGGTCGGGTGCTGTATAGCACCTGACCAGCGAGTTCGGCTCAGTCTTAGCCAGGGAGAGCTGAGGATAGGAAGGGAAAGTCAGTGTAGGGAGGAAAAAAAGCAAAATTGTGAAAAAAAAGAACCAAAAGTCCTTTTTAGGACTACTGTGTGTGGGGGCAGCAGGTTATTTTGTGTGGGGGGGGAAAAAAAAAAAAAAAAAAAATATATATTCTGTTTAGTGTGCAAAGTTGCAGATTAGAGCACATTCTGTTTAGTGTGCACAGTTGCAGATTAGAGCACATTCTGTTTAGTGTGCAAAGTTGCAGATTAGAGCACATTCTGTTTAGTGTGCAAAGTTGCAGATTAGAGCACATTCTGTTTAGTGTGCAAAGTTGCAGATTAGAGCACATTCTGTTAAATCTTCAAACTAAAATATCAAAGTCACATATTCCATTCAGTGTGCGTCGCCGCAGTTTAGCAGCACATTCTGTGTACTGTGCAGAGTTGCAGAATAGGAAGAAATACTGTTAAGTCTTCAAACTAAAATATCAAAGTCACATATTCCATTCAGTGTGCTTCGCCGCAGTTTAGCAGCACATTCTGTGTACTGTGCAGAGTTGCAGAATAGGAAGAAATACTGTTAAGTCTTCAAACTAAAATATCAAAGTCACATATTCCATTCAGTGTGCATCGCCGCAGTGTAGCAGCACATTCTGTGTACTGTGCAGACTTGCAGAATAGGAAGAAATACTGTTAAGTTTTCAAACTAAAATATCAAAGTCACATATTCCATTCAGTGTGCGTCACCGCAGTTTAGCAGCCTATTCTGTGTACTCTGCACAGTTGCAGAATAGGAAGAAATACTGTTAAGTTTTCAAACTCAAATATTAAAGTCACATATTCCATTCTGTGTGTGTCACCGCAGTTTAGCAGCCTATTCTGTGTACTCTGCACAGTTGCAGAATAGGAAGAAATACTGTTAAGTTTTCAAACTCAAATATTAAAGTCACATATTCCATTCTGTGTTCGTCACCGCAGTTTAGCAGCCTATTCTGTGTACTCTGCACAGTTGCAGAATAGGAAGAAATACTGTTAAGTTTTCAAACTCAAATATTAAAGTCACATATTCCATTCTGTGTTCGTCACCGCAGTTTAGCAGCCTATTCTGTGTACTCTGCACAGTTGCAGAATAGGAAGAAATACTGTTAAGTTTTCAAACTCAAATATTAAAGTCACATATTCCATTCTGTGTTCGTCACCGCAGTTTAGCAGCCTATTCTGTGTACTCTGCACAGTTGCAGAATAGGAAGAAATACTGTTAAGTTTTCAAACTCAAATATTAAAGTCACATATTCCATTCTGTGTTCGTCACCGCAGTTTAGCAGCCTATTCTGTGTACTCTGCACAGTTGCAGAATAGGAAGAAATACTGTTAAGTTTTCAAACTCAAATATTAAAGTCACATATTCCATTCTGTGTTCGTCACCGCAGTTTAGCAGCCTATTCTGTGTACTCTGCACAGTTGCAGAATAGGAAGAAATACTGTTAAGTTTTCAAACTCAAATATTAAAGTCACATATTCCATTCTGTGTTCGTCACCGCAGTTTAGCAGCCTATTCTGTGTACTCTGCACAGTTGCAGAATAGGAAGAAATACTGTTAAGTTTTCAAACTCAAATATTAAAGTCACATATTCCATTCTGTGTTCGTCACCGCAGTTTAGCAGCCTATTCTGTGTACTCTGCACAGTTGCAGAATAGGAAGAAATACTGTTAAGTTTTCAAACTCAAATATTAAAGTCACATATTCCATTCTGTGTTCGTCACCGCAGTTTAGCAGCCTATTCTGTGTACTCTGCACAGTTGCAGAATAGGAAGAAATACTGTTAAGTTTTCAAACTCAAATATTAAAGTCACATATTCCATTCTGTGCGTGTCACCGCAGTTTAGCAGCCTATTCTGTGTACTCTGCACAGTTGCAGAATAGGAAGAAATACTGTTAAGTTTTCAAACTCAAATATTAAAGTCACATATTCCATTCTGTGTTCGTCACCGCAGTTTAGCAGCCTATTCTGTGTACTCTGCACAGTTGCAGAATAGGAAGAAATACTGTTAAGTTTTCAAACTCAAATATTAAAGTCACATATTCCATTCTGTGTTCGTCACCGCAGTTTAGCAGCCTATTCTGTGTACTCTGCACAGTTGCAGAATAGGAAGAAATACTGTTAAGTTTTCAAACTCAAATATTAAAGTCACATATTCCATTCTGTGTTCGTCACCGCAGTTTAGCAGCCTATTCTGTGTACTCTGCACAGTTGCAGAATAGGAAGAAATACTGTTAAGTTTTCAAATTCAAATATTAAAGTCACATATTCCATTCTGTGTTCGTCACCGCAGTTTAGCAGCCTATTCTGTGTACTCTGCACAGTTGCAGAATAGGAAGAAATACTGTTAAGTTTTCAAACTCAAATATTAAAGTCACATATTCCATTCTGTGTTCGTCACCGCAGTTTAGCAGCCTATTCTGTGTACTCTGCACAGTTGCAGAATAGGAAGAAATACTGTTAAGTTTTCAAACTCAAATATTAAAGTCACATATTCCATTCAGTGTGCGTCACCGCAGTTTAGCAGCCTATTCTGTGTACTCTGCACAGTTGCAGAATAGGAAGAAATACTGTTAAGTTTTCAAACTCAAATATTAAAGTCACATATTCCATTCTGTGTGTGTCACCGCAGTTTAGCAGCCTATTCTGTGTACTCTGCACAGTTGCAGAATAGGAAGAAATACTGTTAAGTTTTCAAACTCAAATATTAAAGTCACATATTCCGTGTAAGATGAAGAAGGCGGGTAAAAAGGGACGGGGAAGTGGACGTGATCCTGATAGTTCAGGGCGCGGGTCAGGACGCGGAGAAACTGTGCCTGGTGCCAGAGCACAAGAAAGAAAGACATCCACCATACCTAGCTTCATGTCTCATTTCACAGGGCGTCGCAGGACATCACTCTCGAGGTCCGACCACTGCGAACAGGTGGTCGGTTGGATGTCAGCTGATACTGCTTCCAGTCGGTTAAGCACCACCCTGTCTTCCACCAAGTCCACTCTCAGTAGCCAAGAGTCTGGTCAACATAATCCTCACTCTGATCATCCTTCCTCCCACCATACACGGTCTGGTCAAAGAAGTGATCCCACACTGGGATATAGTGAGGAGCTCGTCTCATCACCAATCCTTCATTTGACCCTCTCTCCAAGCACGCTTGCAGAGGAACATGACATCTTGTGCCCTGATTCACAACCTCTAGAGGGTACCCAATCACAAGAAGATGACAGATGTGAACGGCATTTAAGGTCAAAGGAAGTAGTGGATGATGATGATGATGATGAGACACAGTTGCCATTAAATCAACCACTATTTCCGTCTCAAGACCTTGTTGAGGAGAATGTTATACAGTTGTCAATGACTGAGTATGTGGTGGGATCAAGACATGAGGAGGATGATCAGAGTGAGGAAGTGGAGGAGGACTTGGTGGACGATGAGGTGACTGACCCCACCTGGGAAGGTGTAGAGCCGAGCGATGACAGCAGTCCTGAGGGTGAGCCATCTGCAGCACCGCAACAGGCTGGAAGAGGCAGTGGTGTGGCTACAGAATGAAGGCGGACCGCACCAAACCGGCCCGCAAATGTTCCACGGAGCACCCCCTTGCGTAAATCTACCTTGCCAAAGGGTAGGTGTTCCGCGGTATGGCGTTTTTTTAAGGAAAGTGCGGACGACAAAAGAATTGTAGTTTGCAACCTGTGCCACACCAGAATGAGCCGAGGCATGAACACTAGAAACCTCACCACCACCAGCATGATCCGACACATGGCATCCAAGCACCGTAATAAGTGGGAGGAACGCCTGGATCGCCCATCTGTGTCTGCAGGCCACACCACTGCCTCCTCTTCCCCTGTTTTCGGTGCCGGCCAATCGCCTGTCGAAGGCGCAGGCCCGCATACCTCCCGCCCTGCACCTGTACCATCTGAAGCACCATCAGCGACCACATCCACTTCCCTGTCCCAGCACAGCGTCCAAATGTCGTTACCCCAGGCATTTGAGCGCAAGAGAAAATACCCAGCCACCCACCCACAGGCCATAGCACTAACCTCACACCTTTCCAAATTACTGGCCATCGAAATGCTGCCATTTAGGCTTGTGGACACTGAGTCCTTCCGCAGCCTGATGGCAGCAGCTGTCCCTCGGTACGCGGTCCCCAGCCGCCACTACTTTTCCCGGTGTGCCATCCCCGCATTACACCACCATGTGTCCCGTAACATCACCCGTGCCCTGACCAACGCAGTTACTGGGAAGGTCCACTTAACGACTGACACATGGACAAGTGCTTGTGGCCAGGGACGCTACATTTCCCTGACGGCACACTGGGTGAATGTCGTGGAGGCTGGGAGCGACTCGGACCCTGGGATGGCACGGGTGCTACCCACGCCGAGGATTGCGGGCCCTACCTCCATCAGGGTTTCCGCCAGCACCTATGTTATTGGCTCCTCCTCCTCCGTTTCCACCTCCGAATTCTCTACACGCAGCGCCACTCCCCCATCAGCCAGTAGCTGGAAGCAGTGTAGCACTGCAGTGGGGAAGCGTCAACAGGCCGTGCTGAAGCTGATCTGCCTTGGGGACAAACAGCACACAGCCTCAGAGCTGTTGCAGGGGATTAGTCACCAGACCGAGCAGTGGCTCTCGCCACTCAACCTGCAACCAGGCATGGTTGTGTGTGATAATGGGCGTAACTTGGTGGCGGCTTTGGAGCTCGGCAAGCTCACACACGTACCATGCCTAGCGCATGTATTTAATTTAGTGGTTCAGCGATTTCTAAAAACCTACCCCAATGTGCATGATCTCTTGACCAAGGTGCGCCGCGTGTGTGCACATTTCCGTAAGTCATCTACAGCTTCGGCCGGCCTGTTGAGTCTGCAGCAGCGCTTACAATTGCCAGCTCACCGGCTGCTGTGTGACGTGAGCACGCGCTGGAACTCCACCTTCCACATGTTGGCCCGGCTTTGTGAGCAGCAGAGGGCAGTAGTGGAGTACCAGCTGTTACACGGTCGTCGCCTCTCCGTTCAACTTCCTGTAATCAGAAGTGAGGAGTGGGAATGGATGTCAGACCTCTGCGAGGTTTTACGCAATTTTGAGGAATCGACACAGATGGTGAGCGGCGATAACGCTATTATCAGTGTAACCATCCCACTTCTGTGTCTACTGAAACGCTCGCTGCTCACAATTAAAACCGACGCTTTGCATGTGGAAGAGGTGGAAATGGGGGAGGAAGAGCTTACACAAGGTGATAGCCTGAGCACCCTCACTTCGTCTTCTCAGCGACAATTGGAGGAGGCGGAGGAGGAGGAGGAGGAGGAGGAGGAAGACACGGTTGCCCCCGCTACAGAGGGTAGCCATGGAACTTTAGTTCCATCTCTTCAGCGTGGGTGGGCAGAAGAGGAAGAAGAGGATGAGGATATTGAGAGTCATCCTCCTGGTGAGGACAGCGAAATTTTGACTGTTGGTACTCTGGCACACATGGCTGACTTTATGTTAGGCTGCCTTTCCCGTGACCCACGCGTTGTACGCATTTTAGACAACACGGATTACTGGTTGTTCACCCTTCTGGACCCCCGCTACAAAGAGAATTTCTCATCTCTCATTCCTCCGGTGGAGAGGACAAGCAAAATGGTGCAATACCAGAAGGTTCTTGTTGAAAAATTGCTCCAAAATTTTCCATCTGACAACGCTGGCGGCAGAGTACGTGCTACCTTGGCCAACCGAGAAGGGGAGAAAAGGGGAGCACACAGCAGTTCCGACAAAGGCAGGGCAACACTCTCCAAGGCGTGGGACACCTTCATGACACCCCGCCAGCACCCTCACCCTGATGCGCAGCCTAGTGTCACAAGGAGGGAAAAGTTTTGGAAGATGGTGAAGGAGTACGTAGCAGACCGTGTCAGCGTCCTCAATGATCCCTCTGTGCCTTACAACTACTGGGTGTCCAAGCTGGACACGTGGTATGAACTGGCACTCTACGCCTTGGAGGTGCTGGCCTGCCCTGCCGCCAGCGTTCTGTCTGAGCGGGTATTTAGTGCTGCTGGTGGCATCATAACAGATAAGCGTATCCGCCTTTCCACCGACAATGCTGATAGGTTGACACTTATAAAAATGAACAAGGCCTGGATTTCCCCTGACTTCTCCACTCCACTGGAGGAAAGCCCCGGGGGAACATAAACTCACTTTATATATGTTATTTACAATGATGTGAATACTCTGTATTCCCATTCACCCCTTCCACCCAAAAAACGGGTATATGGTTGACTCTTAATCTTCTCATCCTCCTCCTCCTCTTCCATATGCCCTGGGATATAATTTTTATATAGGGCCAGCTCACCAGCGGGCCCTGTGATATAATTTTTATATAGGGCCAGCTCACCAGTGGGCCCTGTTTGACAATTTTTATATAGGTCAGCTCACCAGCGGGCCTTCTCATATAATGTTTTATTGGGTCAGCTCTCTAGCGGGCCCTCTCATATAATGTTTTATAGCGTCAGCTCACTAGCGGGCCTTCGCATATAATGTTTTATAGCGTCAGCTCACTAGCGGGCCTTCGCATATAATGTTTTATAGCGTCAGCTCACTAGCGGGCCTTCGCATATAATGTTTAGGATGGTCAGCTCTGCAGCAGACCCTCACCCATAATGTTTTAGATGGTCAGCTCAGCGCACGTTTCCCTCTTAATCATGGCCTCAGTTCAATTAATTCAAGGAAATTTTTGGGAGAATTTGCCTCTGCGCACGTTTCCCTCTTAATCATGGCCTCACTTCAGAAAATCAAGGAAATTTTTGGGAGAATTTGCCTCTGCGCACGTTTCCCTCTTAATCATGGCCTCACTTCAGAAAATCAAGGAAATTTTTGGGATAATTTGCCTCTGCGCACGTTTCCCTCTTAATCATGGCCTCACTTCAGAAAATCAAGGACATTTTTGGGAGAATTTGCCTCTGCGCACGTTTTCCTCTTAATCATGGCCTCACTTCAGAAAATCAAGGAAATTTTTGGGATAATTTGCCTCTGCGCACGTTTCCCTCTTAATCATGGCCTCACTTCAGAAAATCAAGGAAATTTTTGGGAGAATTTGCAGATGATATACAAGTAAATATACAGCAAATATTGTTTGGTAACAATTTTTCGCCTACAGTCGTTTTTATTTTCCTTTTTGTGTGTTTTACGGTCAGTCTGTAAAAATGGCGTACTACGGGCGAAAGATCGTTCCCAGCAGCGATGTTGGAGTCCAAGATGCATCCAGACATCCTCCCTATGCTGTCCCTGAACCATTTCTGTGGTGTTTCCATCCTTTTCTGCCCTTTTCTTATGGACCAGGCACCCTCCCCTCATTAGAGCAGGGGGTGCCTGGTGTAATGCTCGAGTCCTCCCATTGACTTCAATGGGGCTCGGGTGCTCGGCCGAGCACTCGAGCCTCAGGGGGTGCTCGGTCAGAGCACCCGAACACCCGAGCATTGGGGTGCTCGCTCATCACTAGTACTAACCATAAGCTGGCTAGAATCCAAGCACAATAGGGTGTCAACAACACTGGTAAATAAATAGTATATTTCTCAGTTTTTTAGATATTTAAACCTTTGATGCTTTTGATTTTCTTATCAATTTATTGCAACTTCATGCTAACATACTCTTTGTTTGTAATGATTAATTATTCTGTGAAATTAATCTCAGAGCTGAGTTAAGTCCTGACAAGCAGAGAATTAGAAATTTCCCTACTGATTTTTTGTTTTTCGCTTATAAGAGTGTCTATTTTCCATAGTGACAAGCCGGAGAATTCCCCGCCATAAAAGTATATACACCGATACCACCTAGAAGGGTTCACTTTTAAAAGGTCGCATGAAAAAGAGCGTGAGTCCACATCAACATTAACCATGTCACAATGATAAAAATGGCGACCTGAGAATCTCACACTGCATGAAAGAGTGATATTCTCAGGCAGTGCTATGAAACGTCACAATCTTTATTGATGACACTGCTGTCATTCTGGTAGCAACAGAACTAAAGGTACATTGCCTGTCCACAGATATCCATAGAACCATTATTACTGAAAGGCACATAACCACTCTCCACTGCTAGCTATAGAACCATATTTACACAGACACACATGTATTTTCTGACACTCTTACCCATTCCCCTCCACCACAAAGAAAGTCTTACCTCTGGCTTTTTGTCTCCTTCACTCTCAACTGTTTGCCTGGCTGCAATGTTTGCCTGTAATACCTGGCTGTATTGCTGATGACAGTTTGTAAGAAGAATTGCACATTCCAGGGAGTGCTACATTCTTTTACATTGTTCACCAGTGTGGTACTCAGTCTCTTGGGTACAAAAGCCGCTGCATCCCTGTCTAACCTGTTACCTCTTGAGATCATGTTGTCACAGAAAGTCTTTGAACTCTTCTACCATCTGTGAAAGTATCCTGCCACCACTCTGCTTTAGGCCCCTGAGCAAAG
Organism: Rhinophrynus dorsalis; assembly: GCA_037306005.1. Lineage (NCBI taxonomy): Eukaryota > Metazoa > Chordata > Amphibia > Anura > Rhinophrynidae > Rhinophrynus > Rhinophrynus dorsalis. The sequence goes on from CM074723.1 coordinate 24,727,599, forward strand.
CAGAGTATTCCACTTCTAGCTCATTCTCGGCTCAAGCCAAATCCTCCAGGGGGGTAGTTCAGCTTTCTGCAGGAGTCAAAGCCCAACATAACACTCCAATTGGAAAAGAATGGCTTGCTTGGATGTGAGGGAATTGGTGATGAAATAGTGTACTCCCAACTTCCCATCTTCTCCTCTTGGATGACATCCTCTCCCAGCAGGACCAGCTGTACCTGCATACACTCCTGAAAGCACCATCCTGTGTACATTTGCTGCCTTGGGTAGCTGGATCTTGTTGGTTGTTGATTCCAGGTTGCACACATCCCTTCTGGTTATCCTATTTTCTCTGCTTGACAAGAGACATAGTCATGGGTTTGTTGTTAAAGTGCTCATCAACATTTGGATCAAGGTGGGCTGGTTTGCTACATTTCATAGCGTGACCTGAGAATCTCGCGCTTTCATGCAGTGCGAGATTCTCAGGTCGTCATTTTTATCATACGACCTTTTAAAAGGATACCCCTAGTAGATAGATGTTAGGACCTTATAACGGAAAATGAACACCACTAAGCCGGTAAATACTCTGGTACTACTCTCACCCCATATGGGAGCTATGTAAAATAAGATCAACAGTGAAGACCCAAGGGTTCTTTATTCTTTTTGCTTCATGCAAAAATACTGAATGACATGCATGTGACAATGAAGCAGTATTTTGCTCTGAACGGTATAGGGAAACCAGTATATGCCCTGGCAGACATTTGTGTATTATTTTATGATATTCTGTATAAGATAAGCATTAAGATAATTAAGAATTACCTGGATCAATCTTTATAAGGTCTACTAATATAACTCAATAGCTCACGTTATTGAGACTAACACTCAGGAGTTAATCTATAATTTAGGGGTTTTCGGCTGCCAAGACTCAGTGATGCCAGTTGCAGTAAATTACTGTGAAAAGTTGGCAATATTCTTCGTTATATATATTTAGGCAAGTCAGGATATACCTGAGTGGATTGGACACATCTTGAATTAATCAACCAGCTTGTCTTTAATAATTTGCTGCTTTTTACATGGTTTTAATGAACTTTATTAAAGGTTAAGTCTTACACACAATATTGTATGTCAATATTCCACATACTACATTTCCCAGTGATCAGTTCAGCACAGTTATCTCTCTTTTTGAATAGGATACATTGGCACTCTTGTTTTCCCCTAAAATCTTGGGTTTAATTTACACCTGAGTATTACACACAGGTGCATATTATACTTGAGATTTTTTGGTACATCAATGTATTTAACTACTAGTTGAACAGCCCTTGTACACGGGCCACAGTGCCTGGCACTAACGGCCGTGGTGCAGTTGTCTGTACATGACAGCTTCTGACAAACATACACCTAGCGAATTATTATATAGGATATGAAGACAAGATGGGAGGGAAACACATTGTAAAGCAATGTGTTGCTCACCTTTTTCATCCTCAGGAGATTAACCTGACTGTCTTCTTTCCTTTGAGTTCTACAGTGCAGTCCATAAATATTTGGAAATTTACACAAGATTTGTGGTTTTGGCTCAGTACTCCAGCACATTAGATCTGAAATGAAAAAAATGACCAGTAGTATAAAGTGCAGACTGTCCACTTCAATTTGAAGGTATTTACATCCATAAACTGTGAATCATGTAGGAATTACAGACTTTTTTTTTACATAGTCCCTCCATCTTACGGGAGGGGACCAGTTGGCTGTCCAGCTGTTACTTGACAAGATGTGTGTCGTTCATACAAAAGGGAGATAACAGAATGTCTAGAGGTGATCCTGTGTGTGGCATTTGCATCTGGAGTCTGTTGCTTTTGTCTCTCAATATGAAGAGCAGAGACGTGTCAATGCCACACGTAACGCATGTGTTCTCTGTATGTTTCCCTTAATCACTTTAGATTATAAGCTTTTGAGCAGGGACCCCACTTCCAGTGTTTCATTTTACTAAGCACTTTTAACCCTGTATTGACTAAACCTTAAAACTGCAAAGCTCTGTGTACACTTGTGGGACTATATAAATAAAGATACTCACTCATTCCTTCCTTCCTTCATTCCTTCATTCATTCATTCATTCAATCATTCATTTAATGCCAGTAAAGCAGGCCATCATGAGTCTGAAAAATCAGAATAAAGTGACCAGAGATATCACTAAAACATTAGATGTGTGATACATTGTTAATAAGAAGAATGCACAGATGAGCTCAGCAATAGCAAATGACCTGCTGGACCACAGAAAGCCACAGTAGTGGATGACCAAAGAATGCTTGCAATAGTGATAAAAAACCTTATCAACTGTTGAACTGATCAACACTCCCCAGGATGTAGGTATGGAAGTGTCAAAGAGTAAGACTATGCAAGCAAAACCACTGAGGGTTTACCACAAGATAAAAAACCATTGGCAAAAAGTGTCAAGTACACAAAGGTCAGGTTACCGTTTGCTAAAACAACCGTAGAGTTCTGGATGTTTTATGGACAGATGAGATGAACGCATATCACAGACATGCCCACAAAATATACACACACGCACACATCTTATTTAAGTCCTAAGACAAATTGAATCACAACAGAACACAGACCCAAGGTGTACTTCTCCATCGGAAGATCTCAGAAGGTTTTTGTGTGATGAGAAAGACAGCAATTAAAGCAACTACATTATAACATCAGAGGGCTGGTATATCATGATTCATGACCCACATGCTGGCAGTTTACCCCTTTAAGTCTCAGAGAAATGCCCAGTGCATTACTTTGAAATGTGTTGAACTCGACTCTGAAGCTTGAGGGGTATTGAAGAAAAGGGAAGAAGCTCTTACCTGGGCATTAGCATATATTTTTTCAGGAAGGGGCAAAACCAAAAATGTCGCCACTGGGCCAGTCATCTTAGTCCACTATGTTAATCGGACACTGAGGAGAGTAGGTAAGTGCTGGGGGGGCAAGTGTCCCCTCTTGTTTCTCCCCTGTGGATGCTCATGGGCTTACTGATGCTATTCCTCTTTTAATGGTTGACAGTGGCCAAGTGTGATGATCTGTGATGATCAGTAAACTGATTTGATTTAAAGGGGTCATAGTGCAGCACAAATGGGCTCCATGGATGATGGACCTGGTCACAGCTGTGCCTTTTGCACCCTCTGTTTTTATGCCATGGACATGTATACTGATCCAGGATACCCCTGGCTAATTTTACAGTTTTCCATTCAAATGTTAAAGAAGCAGTAAACTTTTTTTTATGAAAACACATATTATAGATATTTTCCTGCTGAATAAAACAAGGGCACTCCCACTGCTGTCAGATGTTTTATTAAAAACTAGTTGAACAGCCCGTTACACGGGCCACAGTGCCTCAGACAGCCGGTCGCGGGGCAGTCACACGCAGTGGAGACTGCCCGCGCCTCGGCTGATACAGAGCTGGACGCTCCTTCGGAGCGCCTAGCTCTGTATCAGCCGCGGTGCGGGCAGTCTCTACTGCGCATGACTGCCGCATGCGCAGCAGTGTCTACTGCGCATGTCGGCCGTTACACACAACTTGGCGAATTATTATATAGGATGTATAGCAGTTTAAATAATCAGGAAGTGAATTTACTGTGTTTACTTCCTGATAGTTCTAACTGACAGGAAGTGAATTTACTGTGTTTACTTCCTGATAGTTCTAACTGACAGGAAGTGACAGGCAGTTTCTGTCACATTCCATGGGGAACTGTATGTCTCTGACTTTCATCTCCATTAGAATTTAACAGGAAAACTAATTTGAATTTGACCACTAGGGGGCACTGCTAATGTAAAAAAATTGGGTTTAAAATGTAATAACTCTGGAAATATAAATCTCTCAGCAGTGGGAGTACCCTTATTTTACTCAATAGGAAAATCCCTACAATATATATGTTTTCATAAAAAAAGTTTACTGCTCCTTTAATACTGTGCAGTTGCTTAAACTGAATGTGTTGCTGCTTGGAAATTGTTTGACAGATGTATAATGAATAATCTATCTCCTATTGTCACAGTGAAAACCAGGAGAAGAAATCTTTGCCTTCCTTTGTTCTCTGTACAGATGGAAACAGTAGCTGACTATGTTGTGTGTGTTCATCCCACTGCATTTGTTTTAAAGCAAATATTTAGCTCATTATTTATTTTCCTTGTAATTACATTTAGTGCTGCTGCAATTATTAGAACATGTTTTATCTGTCATTCCAAATATTTAGGCAAGAAATTCTTTGTTTCCAGTTTTTCATGAATTCATTTAACCTTTTAAAGGGGAATTATCACCTCAAATAAAGCCTCCCCCCCAATAATTGTCCATATAGTGATAAGCTTACAAATAATACTATTATCCAGAATAAGTACCGTGTTATTAAGAAATCCTGCTTCATCTGAGTCTGACAGGCAGGCGTCTTGCTTTAGAGGCACCTGTGCTCCTGTACCATCAGTCACTTCCTGTTACCTTAAGGTACAATGCAGCGCCTCCTAGAGGAGACCAGTATGGACAGCACAGGAGCACAGGAGTCTCTAATTCAAGATGTCTGCGCTGATGCCTGGCCGTCCATCTCAGAAGAAGTAGGATTTCTGAATAACGTAGTACTTATGCTGAATAATAGTACTATTTGTAAGCTTATCGTTATATGGCTAATTATTGGGGGAGACTTTATATAGGGTGAAAGTACCACTTTAATGTCAGAGGGGTACGCAACGCTTTGCAAAGCAATGCATTGTACACTCCTCTGGCACTCAAAGGGTTAAGAGGTTTTTTGTTTTTTTTTTAGATTAAATACTGTACAATGGTTGTATGCACAAGGTATAAAGAGCAATTCTGGTGGAAGTCCATTTCCACCATAAAGGAGAAAAATTTGCATTGATGTAAATGAGGATTTGAACTCACTGAATGCTTAAGTTGTATCCTATGAATTACTTCTGGGCAACAGGATAATAGACTACTGCTCAGCCATCCCCGAATATCATAAATATTAAAAGCAAATGATAAAGATGGGTATAAACTCAGTCCTCGGTTGCAACAAATCTCTCCAAAAACAGTGGTGATGGATATAAAAACTATTTATTATAAACTGGTGTCATGTATTAGTACTACAAAAATAAGATAAACCATATAATAAATAACCATAAAACAGTCTATCGACACGTTTTGACATCTCATATATACCTTCTTCAGGATAAAAGAAAGTAGTCATTCAAGTTACCCAAAATGGTGGGACTTCCATTTCAACCTTATTCAACCAATCCAATGTTACAACTTGTGCTGCATGGCAATGTCTTTGTTTCATTCATAAATCGATTCTCTTCATGACCTTTGTTGAGTTTCTTATCGGTAAAATAATTTATACAATCAAAATAATCTATTTGTTCTCTATTCATTTTGTGAGACAGAGAATGTTCTGTGAGTATCAATTAGAAACCTTTGAAAACAAGCAGATACAGCACAAGGCACCTCTAAGAACAATCTCTCTTGACAAAGAACCTCTTTGGTCATATGAGGTGTGAATTCACTGGACAGGGTTAACCAACCTCATGGTATATATGCACAGAGACAAAATTACACGATCCTCTGTCATTCTTTCTGGGGGCTTGGTCTCTGTTGTGGTAATCTGGTCTTCAGAAATATATGATAACTAGTTGAAGAGCCTGTTACACGGGCCCCAGTGCCACTGCCAGCCGGTCAAGGGGCAATCATGCGCAGTAGAGACTGCCCGTGCCACAGCTGAGCTGCGGTGAGGACAGTCTCTACTGCACATGACTGCAGCACAGTTACACACCTTTTAGCGAATTATTATATAGGATACCTGCCAAGGCCCAGCCTCTTATTTATTGGTAAATAATGTGCCATAGTGACAAGGTTTGCTGTTATTTATAGTGTGTGCGATGCATCGGAGACCTCCCAATATTAAAGACCGCACATGAAGCTTGCATGAAAGTAGTGGTTTATAGCCAGTCATCACGTTATGAACACAAATTCACTAAATTTGATTTTGAACCCCAAAAGGTCCAAATAGATCTATCTCAAGTCTCCAGGGGGGAAGATTCACTAAGCGGTTATAAACAGGATATAAAATGGAGAGGACTTCTCCAGTTCCTATGTTATTCTATAGAGCCTATGCACTAAGATCTCCGAAGTTAAAGACATTTTAGTACATTGGCTCCATAGAATAACATAGGAACTGGAGAAGTGATATCACTGGAGAAGTTGTCTCCACTTTATCACTGCTTAGTGAACTCCCCCCTGGTTTCTTTCACAACAGTTGTTGATAAATCCCCAAATTAAGAACATATATTGTTATATGTTCTATATGTATATCGTTATGCCAGCTAGATATCCAACAGGTCCAATTCGTGCCTTATCGAGATACTAAGGGGGAGATTCACTAAGCAGCGATAAAGAGGTGATAAAGTGCAGATGACTTCTCCAGTTTATTACTTCTCCAGTTCCTATGTTATTCTATAGAGCCTATGCACTAAGATCTCCGAAGTTAAAGACATTTTAGTACATTGGCTCCATAGAATAACATAGGAACTGGAGAAGTGATATCACTGGAGAAGTTGTCTCCACTTTATCACTGCTTAGTGAACTCCCCCCTGGTTTCTTTCACAACAGTTGTTGATAAATCCCCAAATTAAGAACATATATTGTTATATGTTCTATATGTATATCGTTATGCCAGCTAGATATCCAACAGGTCCAATTCGTGCCTTATCGAGATACTAAGGGGGAGATTCACTAAGCAGCGATAAAGAGGTGATAAAGTGCAGATGACTTCTCCAGTTTATTACTTCTCCAGTTCCTATGTTATTCTATAGAGCCTATGCACTAAGATCTCCGAAGTTAAAGACATTTTAGTACATTGGCTCCATAGAATAACATAGGAACTGGAGAAGTGATATCACTGGAGAAGTTGTCTCCACTTTATCACTGCTTAGTGAACTCCCCCCTGGTTTCTTTCACAACAGTTGTTGATAAATCCCCAAATTAAGAACATATATTGTTATATGTTCTATATGTATATCGTTATGCCAGCTAGATATCCAACAGGTCCAATTCGTGCCTTATCGAGATACTAAGGGGGAGATTCACTAAGCAGCGATAAAGAGGTGATAAAGTGCAGATGACTTCTCCAGTTTATTACTTCTCCAGTTCCTATGTTATTCTATAGAGCCTATGCACTAAGATCTCCGAAGTTAAAGACATTTTAGTACATTGGCTCCATAGAATAACATAGGAACTGGAGAAGTGATATCACTGGAGAAGTTGTCTCCACTTTATCACTGCTTAGTGAACTCCCCCCTGGTTTCTTTCACAACAGTTGTTGATAAATCCCCAAATTAAGAACATATATTGTTATATGTTCTATATGTATATCGTTATGCCAGCTAGATATCCAACAGGTCCAATTCGTGCCTTATCGAGATACTAAGGGGGAGATTCACTAAGCAGCGATAAAGAGGTGATAAAGTGCAGATGACTTCTCCAGTTTATTACTTCTCCAGTTCCTATGTTATTCTACAGAGCCTATGCTCTAAGATCTTCAAAGCTGAAGAAATCTTAGTGTATAGGCTCCATAGAGTAACATAGGAACTGGAGAAGTAATATCACTGGAGAAGTCATCTCCACTTTATCACCTCTTTATCACTGCTTAGTGAATCTCCCCCCCCCCCCCCAGTTCTTGTACTAGGAATATATGTTCTACTAACAACCACTTTCATTTAAAGCTCCATGTGTGGTCTTTATTATTGGGAGATCTCCGATGCATCAGACACACTATAAGTAACAGCAAACCTTGTCGTTCTGAAACATAGCTTTCTAATTGATAATGTCACTGAACATACTCTATTTCACAAAATGAAAATGAAAATCCTGCCCCTCCTGAAAGGTTTTTCAGGTTTTCCCTTATGCTCACTGAAGATTGTCCCTCTCTGTGATCCATAGGGACAGTCTTGCAGCTCTGAGGTGAGCAGTTTTACATCAGTAATAGGGGCGGGAGGGGGAAACTTTATCATTCAATTATACTTGAACAATCTTCTTACTGTGATCATAAGGAAAACCCGGCCCCCCTTGACATGTTTTTCACTGAAGATTGTCCCTCACTGCGATCCATCCGGACAGTCTTGCTGCTCTGAGGTGAGCAGTGTTACATAAGTAAAATGGGCAGGAGGGGGTTACTTTATCATTCAATTTCTCTTGAACTACAACTCTGACAGTATTGATATAACACTCTCCATGGCCCACATACTATGAAGATTAATTGGAGCTGCTTTCACTGTGAAACATTACTATCCCTTTATGGATAAGGTTGGAAACCACTAATGTATAGGAAAGAGAAAGTGATAATCAGACACATTACTAAGGACTAGTGTTGAGCGAGCATGCTCGGCCGATGCTCGGATCGGCTCGAGCATCGCTCTGCTCGGCACATGGTGGTACTCGTTGAGTACCGCCATGTGCTCGCCCGCCATGTTCGGGTGGCAGGGATCTGTGCCGGAAGGAGGCACAGATCTTACAGACGCTCCGCTGGACCACCAGGGACTGGAGGTAGGGGGCATTGTGGAGATGAAGGGGGACATTTTGGAGATGAAGGGGGACATTGTGGAAGGGGGACATTGTGGAAGGGGGGCATTGCGGAGATGAAGGGGGCATTGCGGAGATGAAGGGGGACATTGTGGAAGGGGGACATTGCGGAGATGAAGGGGGCATTGCGGAGATGAAGGGGGACATTGTGGAAGGGGGACATTGCGGAGATGAAGGGGGCATTGCGGAGATGAAGGGGGACATTGTGGAAGGGGGACATTGTGGAAGAGGGGCATTGTGGAGATGAAGGGGGGCATTGACCAGGCACCCTCCCCTCATCAGAGCAGGGGGTGCCTGGTGTAATGCTCGTGTCGCCCCATTGAATTCAATGGGGCTCGGGTGCTCGGCCGAGCACTCGAGCCTCCGGCGGTGCTCGGTCAGAGCACCCGAGCACCCGAGCATCGGGGTGCTCGCTCAACACTACTAAGGACAAGATGGAGGATTAAAGAGAACTGTACAGGGGAGAATTAAAGAGAAATGTGCAGGCAGACAAAACAGGGATTGACATTTAACCCCTTGGGTCTCTGAAAATATCTTGTTAGCCAGAAAGGTTAGCCAACACAGATCTGTAAGTTAACTATAATTCTATGGAATTTTTTGTACACCCACCTCTGATGTCCACTCTTCTATGATTAAAATTACTTGGCTGATTGCTATTATTGATTAGTAATGGAATCAGCAGTAAATTACTGTGCTCGTCTTATTGATTATTCCTACTAGTTTTCTCACACATCCATACTTGCTGATAGTCGTCCTTTTGCTCATTCAGTTTTGGAAATCCTGCTTTTATTTATTTATTTTTTTTAAACAAACAAACAAACAAACAAAAATCATGTTTTTTTTACATTAGTTCTTGGCTTAACCCCTTGTACACTGTTCCTGAATGGTTAATGGAACAGAAAAGATGTTTTTAATATAAAAGTAAAAACAAAATTAGAATTGTTAATGAAATAATACTAGTATTACATCTGTTAGAGAATCTGATCAATAGAAATGGCTAATAGTTAAAGGGATAGTAATACTTTAATTATTATTATCCCCCATATTGTAGATATTTGTAAAATAATTTAATAGCCCCCAGGTTCATCTCACAAACCTTTTGAGAGATAACCAAAGGCAAAGTTCCCCCTCCCTCCCCCTTCCCTGAAGTCAGCGTTGTGCTGACTGCAGGGATATCCGTTCTGACTTCCATCATGTGGCTCTGCAGCAGAGCCATGACCGCGTTAGTGACAAATAATTATTTTACTGAAACGGTCTTCAACATGTGCTTGCAAACCAAGCACAAACCAAGCACATGTAGAAGACCGTTTCAGTGAAATAATTCTTTGTCACTAATGTGATCTCGGCTCAGCTGCAGAGCCGCAAGCCTGTCGTACGACAGACTTCCCCTGCAATCAGTACAACGCAGGATTCAGGGAAGGGGGAGGGAGGGGGGAACTTTTCCTTCAGTTATCTCTCAAACCTTTATGGTTTGAGAGATAACTGAAGGAAAAGTTCCCCCCTCCCTCCCCCTTCCCTGAATCCTGCATTGTACTGACTGCAGGGGAAGTCTGTCGTACGAACCTGGGGGCTATTCAATTATTTTACAAATATCTACAAGATGGGGGATAGTAATAATAAAGTATTACTATCCCATTAATGGTCTGATACAGCCATTTTTGCTTGCTTTTGCATTATTTCAAGCCTGTGTGTATAAAGGGATAGTAATACTTGTATTAAAGTTGAGGCCCAAGTCTTCTTTCTTCATTTTTTTTAACACATAGTGCTATATTTCAATACTTACAGTGTTGTAGTTCAAGAGCTATTCATTCTGAAAGGATCCACCGCCCCTTCTGGACACCTCCCATCAGATCTAGAATCCAGTCGTGGGACCAGAATGATGTAGTCAGGGACAATCTTCACTTGACGAAGGAGGGCAGGATTATACTTTTGCTTACAGAAGACTGTCCCTCACCACGCTCCATCTGGACCAGACTGAGAGGCAGCATGACGCAGGGAAAGGTGAGAGAGGAGGATCCTTTAGGACTGAATAGCTCTTGAACTACAACACTGTAAATAATCAGATATAGAGCTATCTGTTAAAAAAAATAAAGAAAGAAGACCCAGACCCCATTGAGTGCCAGAGAGGTGTGCAACTGGTGGTGGCACTACAGTGTAAGCATAATAAGCAACTGCCTAGGGCCCTTCCTTGGTCAGGAGGCCCTGCAGCACTTACGCAATGCAGCCACTTCATGTAAACAAAATCAGGTGGCAATGTTTTATTAAAATACTGACACATTAGTAAAGAGAGGCCCTAGATGTATTATTCCCTTAGGGCCCCCAAAAACATACAGCCCCGTGTGTAGCGCATTGCAAAGCAATGAGTTGCACAGGTCTCTGGCGCTCAAAGGTTTAATTATTAATACTAATGTAAAAATGTGTTATAGTGCTGTTCTTGTTGAGAAAAGGAATAATTTTTGCAGCAATTTCTTTTATACATTGTCTTGTACATTGAGATAAACAAGACATAAGGCAATGGGACTACCCAAAATGTCCATACACCCCCCCCCCCCCCCCCCCACACACACACACACACACACACATACACGCGCACATATACACACACAAACCCTTAGAGTAAGCAGAACAAAAAGAAAAAATCTTTTGGTGTAGAACTTGGTCTTATATATAAAATCTGAGAAGTGGGAAAGCAAGATCATATCTAGGCACATCCTCACTGAGATCCAGCTTAAAGCACAACCTCAGGTCTAATTGGGAGATGAACCAGCAGCACATCAGACACAACTGACAGCAGTAGAAGCACTGTTTAAAGTGCATGGGGCCAAAGGTCACATGATAGTAGTGTTTAGATGTCTCAGGTAGCGGGATAACATTTTTCTCTGTAAAAATAACACTCATGGTTCTTGTTTCTGCTGCTGCTGTAGTGCTAATGCAACACATAGTGCATGAATCTTAGTTAGTGAGAGGTACCAAGAGTCACAGAGTTCCCCCCTAGACTTGTGCACGGCAAACATTTTCGGTAAAATTCAATTTCGGACTACATAGTAGATAGATAAGGCTGAAAAAAGACATGCGTCCATCAAGTCCAGCCCATTCCAATAACACCCCTGTTGATCCAGAGGAAGGCAACAAAAAAGCCCTCTGGAGCAATTTTTATTTTTTATTTTTTTTTAATTCTGGAGGATCCGAATTTTGGACCAGACCTGTTTGACTCAGACGAAATTCGTCAACAGTCCGAATTATTCGGCAGAATTAAAAAAAAAAATTAAAATATTCAATAAAAAAAATTAAAATTAAACAAATAAAAATTTTAAAAATACATTAAACTACCTTAATAATAATATTAAATCTCTAATGAGGCAGGAAGGGGTATTTTATAAACCCCTACACACTTATATATGTATATGTTGCATCAAATTAAAGCCCTTTCTGACCTTTAAAAAATGATATATAATATGTGTTTGTGCAATAAATGAGAAAGATAGGAATTATGGTTGAACACACACATAGCAAAAATGGCAAAATTGCTTGTGTCCTTATGTGGTTAATATCTGCACTTCTCATGAACTATAAAGCACCTGTTTTACCAGATCTATTTTTAGCAGTATGTAGCAACATTGTAATAGTTTCAGGTGGGAAAGCGCCATGCCCTTTATTTTTAGTAGCATGTAGCAACATTGTAATGCTTTCAGGCGTGAAAGTGCCGTCCAAATTTCTGAAATTTACACCAAAATTTTGGACTAGGTCCGTTTCGGATTCTGATTTTTTGTGTGGGCAGACCTTGGCTTTCAGAAGGTCCGAATGATGCCGAATATGCCTTATTCGTCCGAATTCTGAAATTAGCCGAACCGAATCGCACAAGTCTAGTTCCCACACTGGCCTCCAACACCACAATAAAGATACACAGTTCTTCTGCTATGTGTTGACAATCCAGCCTTACAGAGTTCTTAGAAAGATGAGAAAATTGCACAAACATAACCCTAAAATACACCTGTTTAAAAAACTAAATGGATTACGTGATAATGATGTACCATCAGCCTCAAATAAATCTAAAACCAGTGCGCACTACAATAGACAATTCTATATGTTTGGCCAAAATTGTTGATTGAATGAGTCCCAATAAAAAAGTCCCAATGGTTTTGGAATCTTCTTCATAGGTCCCCCACACCAATGGTTCCATGCAGCCGAATTTTGGTCACCTGGTCATGTGACCATCAAAACCCAATCAGCTGTAGAAACAGAAAATAAAGACCTGATGTCATGTGTTGCACTGCATTGGCATATCCCAAACTGCAGTTATTTTTTAAGGAATGACTGTAACAGAGTTGTACAAGCATGTGATTAGTGTCAAGGGCAAAGGACAAAGGGACTCAGCCTGATAACAAACTTTTGTTGTGGTAGGACTCTGAACTTTTATTTTAAACTGTGGGTTTCTCCATTTTAGCACTCAGCATTAGTATATAGTGTATAAAATAAAGGAAAGAGCAGTGATATACCATTCTTTTAGATTAGGTTTACGGTCACTATTCCTCTTAACAGATGTTGTTTTCCTATAATTTGTGTATGGCATCAAAACCTTGGACACAGTTGCTCTGAATGCACCCATTAACTGTCAGTTTATGCCACAGATGCTACAGGTTAAAGTGCACAAACAAGCTGTCCTCTTTTAAAATCAGACAAGTCTGTCATTTACAATGTTTTCATATGCTTTCAGACTCCAGACAATCTATAATTCATTTTAAACCACATAACCTAAAAAAAACAAAACAAAAAAACAGAACAAAAGATAATCATTAGAGTTGTTGTTTCAGTGTCATCAACAAAAAAAACATATTTATCCCTAATTCTCTGCATATGTATAAAGTGTTTTGGACCAAGTATGAACCTTCCTCAGAGTAACCAGAATACAATGGTGCTATAAGTATATACAAATACATTAAATAAAACCCCTTATCCTATTCATAACTGTCAAAAACCTTCCAACCACCAAGCTATGTGTTGCCTTTACTTGTGTATCCTTTTGAAACATCGCCCTCTATTTTGCGTTAAAAATGGTGCCTGCATCAAAGGGTGACATTCTGATGTTGCAGACTTAAAGATTGCACGCTAAAAGAAAATAGCGAAGATGTGGAGAACTGCTGTGAGTATAAGGGTTGCATGCTTAAAGATAATATAGAGCAAATCTGGAGAGCAAATCTGAAATGCTGCCCATTAAATATGTTAATACAATTTGCAGGTGCCCTATACCCCCCGATTAAATATAATGTACATGTCGACTGCTCTGGGTAATGTTATGCATACTGTCTTCCTCTCACATGTCCTCTGCTCTGAGTGACTGAATGGGTTAAGATGCCCTCTTCCTCTCACAAGCCCGCATCAGAATGTCACCCGAATCACAGTCACTCTTAAGTGTTGCAAATCTGTGGACGACATTCTGATGCGAGCTTGTGACAGGAAGAGGGCATCTTAACTTGTTCATTCAATCGAAGCAGAGGACATGTGACAAACCAGTCTGATTATACATGTTTATGGAATGTGAAGAAGCTACATTTTGAGGTTTCGGTTGTTTATCTTTGTTCGCTTTGAAAATATTGCCCTCTATTGGGAGTGCAACACAACTGTGCATTAAAAATGTCATTGTGTTGAAAACATCAATATCAGAATGCCACCTGCATGAAAATAGCGTAATTCTGATATTGTATGCCACAATAACGTATCCACACAGGGAGCCAGTGCAGAGGCATCAGGGTTAGCGACTAGGGGTGGGCGAAAAGTGTGAAAATTTCCCCTCTAAAACGTGCCGATCTTTAGTTTTTCCCGCAAAAAATTTCACCTTTCCGCCTATGCAAAAATATCCTCCTTTTCACCTATTTTAACAATTTTTCCGCCCATGTTAAAACATTTTTCACCTATTTTAACACATTTTTTGCCTGTATTTCCTACAGGTACTACATTTCCCACTGTAATATTACTTCTTCTGAGGGCTGAAGGTTAGATATAAGTGGCTGAAAGTCAAAGTTGCGAGTCCTACAGCAAAATATGGCTTGAATGTGTTAGCATGCAGAGTGCATTTGTCCTTTCCCCACAACACTTTCTTGCTTAAGTGACACTGGCACGTATTCATGATGATATCAAGTAATAAAAAAAATAAAGTACAACCTACAATGTGGTAGATATGTATTTTAGTGGTGGTAGTGGGGGACTGGCATGGTGTGATTTGTGTATGTATTTTTACCATTGTCATACTCTATCCTCCTTCTCAGATTATTGACACACATTACTTATCGCTCATAGCAGTGGTCCCATCTGTCTCCACCTCCTCATCTGTGCTGCTGTTAATATATTTGTCCTGGCTTTGTCTGTCATGTGTGGTTTCTGCTACTACTACTACTACTACTGGAGCTAGATGTTGATATAATTCTACTGTCACTACTACTATGTGTCAAAGGTGCAGCACTTAGAGAGGTACTCCTCATATCTAACACTGCAGATGTTAACTTTTGTTGCTGTTGCTGGGTACTCAAAACAGGTGTGTGTGGCTGAGTGGGACTTGGACTTTGAAGAGGTGATGATGCTGAGGATGACTGATATGGTGACTGTGCGCTTTTTGACATCTGTGCTTGTCCAGGGTCAGACTTTCCAATGGCTTTCGCAAACAGTTTTGTAGACAGGCACAGTGCTCCTTAAAAGTGGCGGAAGATACAGCCTTTGACTTTCTGCTAACCTTATAGCCCTGTCATCATCCTCACTCTCAACTTCATCTGTATCTGAACAAGAGAATGATGCCTGAGGGATATATTCTAGATATGCATCATCATCATCATCATCAGTCATCATTAGGTCATCCTCAGCAGCATCAGCATCACCTGACCGTTCTTGCCCACTACTACCCTTACATTCCTCTAAGCTTTTGGAGGTCTCAAGCAATTTCTTTTTACTTTTACTATAACAAAATTCACTACTGCTTTGAGGACAGGTGTTTTGGTGTCTCACTGCCTGATGCAGCAGGCATTTCAGCTGCTACACCTTCCTCTATTATGCTGTTGCCAGCATCATCAACACTTGAATGTGACTTGTTGTCATCTTCGGTGTTCTTCTTATATGGTTCTATATTTCTACTGGCACCGGTGGTGCTGGACCTAGTTTTGCTGGGACCCTGACAAACTGCATCCTCCCTTGGAGTAAAGGGATCATCATCATTGATTGCACACACTGCAACAACCATTGCTGCAGTAGGTTTTTGGACTACTACTTTACTCTCACATCCCTACACTGCTCCACCTCTCCACCTTTCCCTTGTGTGATTGCTGGACATTCTGCAACTACACTGTGTTATTTTACTGTACAATACACAACACAACTGATGGAGCTGTATGATGCCTTGCCTAAGCCCAGTCAGCTGTCTGTCACTGTCACCTAAGATATTTTTTTATTCTTTTTTATTTATTTTTTATTTTATTTTATTTATTTTATTTTTTTAAGTTGTCCACCATGTTGTCTTATCACACTCTGTCCAAAAAAAATTATAACTGAAAAAGAAAATCAACAACGTCTTTCCCCAGACTTTCCCACCCAGCACAGGGACAATAACAGCAAGATCAGCAAGCAAATAGGTTGCCTGTGTCTTGTCTGTCAGTCACATGGAATTTTTGAGTATCTGGGGGACAACCTCCTTCCTTCCTTCTTATCCCCTAGAGTGGTCTAGAAATATTTTTCTTCCCATGGATTTCAATGGGCTAAAAAGGCGGGAAAAAGCTGAAAAACAGCACTTTTCACGGGAAATTTTTCACCAAGCAGAAAGTGCCATTATTCACCGATTTCAGTGTGAGGATAAAATTTTCGCCCATCCCTATTAGCGACCCCTGTCTTAGATATTTTTCCATTATTGAAAAAAATTACAAAATGTCAGTAGTTATTGTTGCAGTGTCAGTCCTGGTTTTTGTAGTCTCCTTCCCTCTTTTGATAATATTGTGGGTTACCTCATGACAGGAACTGCCCATCCTCTGACAAAGGTTTGATATCACACTGACAGCCAATTACTCCTGATTCAGGCTGCCTGACAGCACGTGCAGCTTAACCATTTTTTCTTATACGCCTTGTACCTGCTTATGCTGTTTAACAACCAATAGACAACAGCGTAACTGGGTACAAGTAGTACAGGGAAAAGAGGTTAAGCTGTGTGTGTTGCGAGGCAGGCTGAATCAGGAGTAATTGACTGTCATAGTAAAAACAGAAGCAGAAGCACTCTGGGTGGCATGCTAGGAGGCAAACCCTTGTCAAAGGATGGGCAATTCCTGTCACAATATTAGCAAAACAGGGAAGGAGACTTTACGGTGGAGCAGGCATACTATTACTATTATTTTGTTGGTCAACCAATAGTGGGCGACATATCAGAAGCCTACCATTTATCATCATAGTGCCACTTCTAAATGTTTTACTCTAAATATATATAGCATGTTTATGTAAATATATGCATTTTTTTTAGGTGATGAGCTGAAAATATCATGTCTGAAGTACAGGGGACAATAGAGTTTTCAGTGGAGCTTCATAAATTCCATAATGTGGACCTGTTCCAGAGAGGGTGAGGCTGATTTTAATAATATTGTTGCAAAATTATACTCAGTGCTCATGTGCGATATTTGGATGGCTATTTGCATCACTCCATTCAATGGGGTGTTATAGTCACATTATATAACACAACCTTATAAAAAGTCAAACCAAATTGGAGCTGTCAAGCGAATATGTTTAATTCTGAAGCTAATAAAAACTGAGCATATGTTGTTCTAGCCCAGTGGTTCCCACTAACAGGCCAGGAATTAAAGGAGAACTCTCACCCTTTTTAAACTGGTCGTAATATAAAGTTCCCTTCTAGCGAAGCTGCTATCCAGTTTATTTTTCATTATAAATCTTTATTGGCTGAAATTTTTTCTTTTAATGTTAAGCCAGTGACGTCATTTCTCTACGGGCTTTGGGTACAGCTCTATCCCACAGCCTGTCAATCTTCCGCTGCTCCCCTTCCCAAGAATTGCCTCCTTCTCACCTCCTCCAATGATGGAGGATTCCGGCATATGACCTGGCACACTCTCTTGTCAATGTGCATCCAAGTCATTGTACAGGCACAGACTGAGCATGTTAACCCTTTGAGTGCCAGAGGGGTAAGCAACGCATTGCTTTGCAATGCGTTGCGTACCCCTCTGGCACTCAAAGAGTTAATGCACTCAGTCTTTTATAAAAAAAAGTGGCAGTCCACTTACCCCTGTGGCTATTTTTAATTTGGACTGCCACTTTTTATACAGGAATGAATACATGAACACACTCAGTCTGTGCCTGTACTTTGACCTGGATGCGCATTTGCAAGAGAGAGCGCCAGGTCATATGCCAGAATCCTTCTTCATTGGAGGAGTTGGGAAGGAGACAATACTTGGGGAGGGGAACAGAGGAAGATTGACAGGCTGCGGGACAGAGCTGTACTTGTAGCCTGTAGGGAACTGACATCACTTGCTTAAAGGAGAAGTAAACTTTTTTTTATGGACTCTAGCATTGCCCTCTCTCACACCCCTCTGTGTTCAACGTGTTCAAGGTTAATGCTACCCTTGCACAGCTTTCAAAACATTTGCTGAGTAGCACAGGACATATCAGGCCCTTTTTTTCTCTTCTTTCCCTATCCCTCCCCCTAGCCATCCCGTTACCTTTTCCTTCCCTGACAAATAGATAACTCGTCTACTCAAGTTAGACCCTCTTAGTTTTTTTAAATGCTGGTTGGAAGGAATTCCTCATCTGCAACGATTTCTCTCTCATTGCCTCTTATCATATGTGATTATTAATGTTATAGTAAGCTCCGTTGTCCTACTTTACTAAGATCAGCATATTGTTATCCATATGTGCTATGTTCAGAACTGTATACTTGATTTTGTTGTATTTCTTTTCATTCTTTCAATAAAATATAATTAAAAAAAAAACAAAAACTTTTTTTATGAAAAAAACAAATATTGTAGGACGTTTCCTGTTGAGTAAAATAAGAGTACTCTCACTGCTTAGAGATGCATATTTCTAGAGTTATTGTCCTTTAAACCTGTGTTATTTTACATTAGCAGTGCCCTCTAGTTGTCAAATTCCGATTAGTTATTCTGTTACATTCTAATGTAGAGGAAAGTCAGTGACATACAGTTCTCCATAGAATGTGATACAAACTGCTGAGTCACTTCCTGTCAGTTAGAACTATCAGGAAGTAAATGCACAGTAAATAAATGATTATTTGAACTGTTAATTTTTTGAATAAAATAACTGACAGCAGTGGGAGCGCCCTTGTTTTACTCAGCAGGAAAAAACTTTATAACATATGGGTTTTCATAAAAAAGTTTACTGCTCCTTTAACATTAAAAGGCAATATCTCAGCCAATAAAGATTTATGATGAAAAAATAAAACCGGATAACAGCTTCACTAGAAAGGAACTTTTAAATATAGACACGTTTACTAGAGGGGACAGTTCCCCTTTAAAGATTTCCTTGCTAGAACACAGGGGAGTTAATTAGAGGATAAGTGACTTTGATTAACGTTCATGTGATCTACAAAAAGAAAGCTTCAAATCCTGGACTTAGTAGGCCCTGAGGGCATGGGTTGGGAACCACTGTTCTAGCCACTATTATATAGATGTTTCTAAGAAATGAACCTACATTTGTAGGTGTCAAATTGTTGCATTTTTTGTTAATTAGTATATGTGCTTGGTCAATCAGGGCCAGATTTTATAATAGGCAAAGTAGGCAGCTTCTTAGAGCACTACATTTTGAGGGGCGGTACTTCAACTGTGCTAGCTACACCCACATTCTGAATTGTGTTGGAGATCACTCAAGTAACCAAGGAGTTTAACCCTTTTTTGCCTTTGCTTTACAAGCCAAAGGAATTTTCTGTGCCAGGGAATAGTAGATTGGGCTAAGGGATGGGCCAGGTGGCAAATAACATAGTAACATAGTTGATGAGGCTGAAAAAAGACATGCATCCATCAAGTCCAGCCCATGCTTAAAACACCCCTGTTGATCCAGTGCAAGGCAAAAAAGGTCTCTGAGTTCATTTCCAATTTAGCCCAAAGTGGGTAAAAAAATTCCTTCCTGATTCCAAATGGCAGTCATATAGTTCCCTGGATCAACTTCCTATCTTTATTGAAGCCATCTGTCATAATTTTGAATATTGTTCTGTGCTAGATAGGCATCCATTGCTTTTTTGAAAGCAGTTGCATTATATGCAAGTAAAACATCCAGAGGCAAATAATTCCATAGCTTTACCACCCTTACTATAAAGAATCTCTGCCTTTGTTTTATTCGAAAGCGCTTTTCCTCTAGTCTTAATGGATAACCTCTTGTTCCTAGCTCAGCTCTATAAGGATATGGACATGGGTGGGGCTAAGGATACCTCAAGTGCATGGGTGTCCGGGGGGGCAAGGGGGCACTTGCCCCCCACCCCTACAATCACCCCCTCCATATAAACAGAGGGGCTGGATTGGCAGGCCTGGGGTCATATTATGGCTTTACCCCCAGCCCGGAAACATTTCTACGGACACCACTGCTCAAGTGCCTTGCTAGGGGTGCTTGGGAGGTAAAAGCGAGTGCTGAGACCACATTTCTTACATTCCGCCCTAAGAATATTCAGTTTTCACATAACCAGTTTTTTTTTTTTTTTCTTTAACACATCTGTTTTGGTGGTCACTGGATGTTATTCTATATTTTGAGTTTGCAGACATAATCTATTTTTCAATTGTATCTTTACAGATATTACCACGTAAGAGCAGCCTTGAAGATTTCATCAAGAATCCCTCACAGGCTAACAGCAACACTTGTGGGACTGACAGGTAGCAAAAACCTTTATTGTCAAGTTCTCTCTTAATGATAAGTTATATCACAATAATGACACTGTAATCGTGTAGAGACCTAAATCAAGACAAATGTGTTAGTAAAAAAAAAAGAGAATATACATACTTTCCACAAACAAACCATTTGGCGCAAGGGGCATGTATGATGTGAAAGCAAACGTCTGAGAAAACTAAATGCATACCACCATAACATCATCCATCATGGTAGATGGAGGTATTGATTATGTGTCACATAAACAGTGGTGTTATAGAATCATATTCGCAATACAGATGCCTACTCATTCATATATAATGTGCTTAAAGGGATAGTAATACTTCGTTTTATCTTTATTTTATTTTGTAGGCATTAAAAAACCATGAAGAACGATATAAGTCTTATCTCTCAAACCTTTATGGTTTAAGAGATATTCACAAGCAAAGTATCCCCCCTCCGTTCAGCCACATCAGAAGGGAGGTGCCCAGGTAGACTGCAGAGAGGGACAATCTTCAATTAAGATAAGGGAAAAACCTGAAAAACTTGTCAAGGGGGGCAGGGCTTTCATTGTTCTCATATAAAGAAGATTGTCCCCTGCTGTTATCTGTCCAGTCTATGGACTGCATTCCACATCTGAGAAGAGATGACTTACACTAGGCAAAAGGGGCGGGAGGGGAAACTTTGTTTGTGAATATCTCTTAAACCATAAAGGTTTGAGAGATAAGACTTATATCATTCTTCATGTTTTTGTAATGCCTACAAAATAAAATAAAGATAAAACGAAGTATTACTATCCCTTTAAATATACCATGAGGAATAGTCTGCTAGGAGATCATTGTGATACCAGCTAATATTCCCTGGGCAAGGAGCAAGCATGGATATTTTTTAAATTTCTTTTTATTGATAAGGAAGGCGGCATTACATAACAGCATAGTCATACAATGGTTACATCAGTACTGTTCAGCGTATACAAAGAAGTAGTCATCCTATGTAATAATTCACTAAAAAGTGTGTAACGACGCAGTCATGCACAGTAGAGACTGCCCGTGACGAGGTTGATACAGAGTGGGGTTCTCCGAAGGAGTGTCCGGCTCTGTATCAGCCGAGGAGTGGGCAGTCTCTACTGTGCATGACTGCCCTGCGACCAGCTGGCAGTGGCAATGTGGCCCGTGTAACGGGCTCTTCAACTAGTATGTTACAATAATGACAAAATAATAAAATCCAGCTTCCTTAAAAAAATGTTTCAATTAATACTAACAAAAAAGAAAACAAACCTCTATCCCCATATAGAGCACCCCCTCCCCCTATTGTAGGGCAATAAGTTCCAGTATTATAAATCGTATTATAAAGAGACAGCAAAGTGTATCATATATAATATATGATAAGACAAGACTAAGCATTTGAGATCCATGGATCCCAAGTTTTGAGAAAGTGATGAGGTGATCCTCTGGGAGTATGGACCAATTGATTGTGGGGGAGTGTGCTGGACTAACTGGATCCAAGCATTACACGAGGGAGTCTCAACCAACATCCATTTCAATGCAATAATTTTCCTAGCCATAATCAGTAGTTCCCTAATCAATTTGGACTGATGTGGGGAGAGTAGGCCATCCGGTACAATGGAAAAGATACATAGTTTGGGCAATAGTGGAATAGGGAGCGATAGAATGGACGATATTTTAATTACCACTTGATTCCAGAATGCTTGTAACCGTGGCCAAGCCCACAGAAAATGCCAGAACGTACCCTGCCCCTGTTTGCACTTCACACATAACCCTGACATCCGTGATCCCATCTTGACCAGTCTACAACAGATTTTACATCTCTTCTTTGTATTAACCCTTTGAATGTCAAAGAAGAATGCAATGCATTGCTAAGCAATACGTTGCATATTCCTCTGGCCCTCAAGAGAGTTAAAGGGATAGTAATGTATCAAAATAAAATCAGCTCCAATTAATATTCATAGTATTTGGGCCATGGAGAGTGTTACTTCAATACTGTCAGAGTTGTAGTTCAAGAGTAATTGAATGATAAAGTATCCCCCTCCCACCCCTTTTACCTAATGTAACACTGATCACCTCAGATGTGGAATCTGGTCACTTGACCAGACAGGTCACAGCAAGGGACAATCTTCTTACTGTGACCATAATGAAAGTCCTGTCCCCTTGACAGGTTTTTCAGGTTTTTCCTTATGCTCACATAAGACTGTCCCTCTCTGTGATCCATCCGGACAGTATTGCTGTGCAGCTTTACATAGGTAAATGAGGTGGCTGGGGAAAATGTTATGATTCAATTACTCTGGAACTACACATAGTAGACATGGCTTATGATTTTAAGTCCTTTGCTAGTAGCCACACCAGAAAAGTTACTCGCCACTGCAAGACATAACATACCCACCAGGGCTGAATTTCTACTCGCCAGGGCTAAATTTTCACTCGTCATTGGCTAGTGGCGAGTGGAAATTTTGAGCCCTGTAGTAGAGAATGATACCAAAGCTCTACATGGCCCAAAAACTATAAAGAATAATCAGCATTTATTTTGAAACATCACTACCGTAAAATCTCAGGTATAATATGCACAGTTTTACCCCAGTTCACTTTATGCATATTATACTCGAGAGTTTTTTATTTTAAAAAAACAGTTAAGCCTGCCAGAACCCTTCCCTCCCTCCCCTGGCGCTATCTGATTCTAAAATGCCACTTACTTTCTTAAAAAGACAAGTCCCCACATTTTCAACATTATCAGGAAACATGGAAACAATGTGAATCTTCCCCTGCGGGCGGCATGCTTGCATTCGCCGCCCGATTCCTTCAATTGGCTTTCAGGACCTACCGGCTCCAGCCAATGGTAATGCCCTGTGAGAATCTGAAGGTCCTCACAGGGCAGTACCATAGCTGGAAGGAAGCGGGCAGCGAATGGAAGCGTGCCATCCGCAGGGGAAGATTCACATTGTTAACATGTTTCCTGATAATGTTGAAAATGCGGGGACTTGTCTTTTGAAGAAAGTAAGTGGCATTTTAGAATCAGATAGCGCCAGGGGAGGGAGGGAAGGGATCTGGCAGGCTTAATTGTTCTTTTCATAAGAGGGGAAAACAAGGGTGTGTATTATACACAGGCACTCTTGTTTTCCCCTAAAGTCTTGGGTATCATATACACCTGCGTATTATACCTGAGATTTTACAGTATTCCTTTAAGCTGCACTTCTCTATGGTGTTATCAGGTGATATTATTTGTGTCACTAACTAAAGAGAACTGTAGTATTTGACTCAAGTTCTATTATAAAATGCATTATATCAAAGTAATCTGTTGCTAACAGTTTTGATTTGAAAAAACAGGTCTGAACTATAACAACTATTGATTTATGATCACCCTTGTTTAAAGCAACAGGAAAATAATAATATGTCTTTTTAATGATTAAAAAAAAAAAAAGGAAACAAAAAAAGATGTTATAGGATTTTCCGGATGAGTAATACAAGAATTATCTCATTGTAGAGAGAGTTTTTACTCCAAAGTTAAATAAAACCCCCAGCTGAATGTCAGAAAGGTATCCAACACATCCGGCACTCAAAGGGTTAATCAGTCTTAGCTATAGGTTGAACTGGTATCCAAAAGGTATTTTTTTTTAATAACACACTTTCAGGGAGATTCACTAAGGTGTGATAAAGAGGTGATGAAGTGATAAAGTGGAAATGAGTTCTCCAGTAATATCACTTCTCTAATTCTCCACTTCTCCAATTCCGCTTTATCACCGCTTAGTGAATCTCCACCCCACCCCCTTATGAGAGAGCATGAATCACAGGCATTTGTTTTAGAAAATAAATAAGAACAGTGCCACCTGTTGATCACAATAGAATATTGCAGTTTAATAAAATTAACGAAACCAAGGAACTTTTGAGCTGCAAGATTTAGGATTTAAAATCTACCTGGACTGGTAGTACCCTTGATTTAGTCCTTTAAATAGGCTAAGCAGAAGGAATCTGGTTGCATTATAACTTGTATGTCCGTAAAATACAATTACAACTATTTATTATTATGTTGTATTAAACCCTGTGAGTGTTAAAGGCATATCCAACTCATTGCTTCTCAACTTTTAGACATAATTAGCTGAACAATTCAAGAACTATCTAGTATAATCCTGCTTTGAAATTGTTGGTGACATCTTATTGTACTTTTGCGTTTGACATATTTTTGTTGGACTGTCTGTGAGCCAGATGTTTCCAATGCTATTCAGAATATTAGGAAGGTTTTTGACACTGAAGAGGTTAACATTTTAATGATTCATGCTAGCAATTAGACTATCCCTGTATCGCACAATTGTCTAGCCTGCTTTTACAGTGTATAAAGGTTAATGATCTGAAAAGCAGAAACGATAGTGTACCAGACTAAACCTTGGCTTAATCAAAATGTCTCCAACACATTAGTGTTTATGCACTGTCGTAATAAAGAGGTGATATAGTGGAGATAACTTCTCCAGCGATGTCACTTCTCCAATTCCTATGTTATTCTATGGATGCTATGCAGTAAGGGCTCAATACTATTACCACCATAAACTGGCGGTAATAGTAAAATCAACTCTGACCGATAAACCCACACATGTACCTCGGCTATTCTATAGCTGTTGAGTTACGTGGAACAACGAGTGTTGGTGGCCAAAATGCTCGTTGTTGGGTTTTGTTCCCATTAAATATCATGAATTGTGGGAACATCAATGAAAAAAAGCCAACTCTCATTGTTTGACAGTGTCAAACAACGAGAATGAGCTCAAAAGTCAGAAATGTAAAACTTGCCTGTCATCCACTGTCCGTCTTCTTCTTTAATCTTCTCTTCTTTCTTCTTATCTTCAGTCTTTTCTTTCTTCTTTCCTGTTAAAAAAAATAAAAATTAGTGCTGTCGCTTAGAATAAAATAATGAAGCCCCCCAAAAAAATGTGACCGTTAACCCTTTGAGTGCCGGTGGGGGGTAGCCGTCAGGCGCTCAAAGTGTTAATCAGAATGGCAACTGAGATGTTGGTAATGTAAGTGAAGGTTTACTATGAGGAGTTATTATACATTGAAAAGAGTATTTGTATATGAAATAAATATTGCTTTGCTGTTCATTTGATTGACAGATGACCCTGGACTGTATTCTCCCTGTGTGTATGACAATGTTGTGTACAGTCGGATATTTCAGATCCTTTACAGAAATGAAGATATTGTGATTAATGATGTCATGGCTTTCAAGGTGCATTTACTTCTGGATGGTGAAAGGGTATGTATTCTGTACCACTTCCATATTTCCGCATACGGGTCAGATCTGGAATTACTCATGGGTCCTTGGTCTGGAGGTTAAATAGGACAGTTCTGGAACAAACCAACTGTTCCAAAATGAAAATTCCTAATGATATGTCTTTAATCTCTTCAATGCTAGACTGGTCTTCAACCCAATGCAAAGCAAAGACTTGTCTAGCATTGAAAGAGTTAAAAGCTCAAAGTAAATGAATGGAAAATTGGAAAACAATGTGTTTGTTCCTTATGTTGCAGATATTTTGGTCTATAATTTACCCTTTGAGTGCCAGAGAGGTATCTTACATATTGCAACACAATATGTTGGATACCTTTCTGGCACTCAATGGGTTAAATCATTTCTTTTTAATACATTGATCCATTCTGGTCCTCATAGTATACCTCTCCGGTTTGGTCCTCATAGCACACGTCTCCGTTCTGGTCCTCATAGCACACCTCTCCGTTCTGGTCCTCATAGCACACCTCTCCAGTCTGGTCCTAATAGTACTCCCCTCCTTTCTGGTCCTCATAGCACACTTCTCCGGTCTTATCCTCAAAGCACACCTCTCCGGTATGGTCCTCATAGTACACCTCTTCTGTCTGGTCCTCACAGCACACCTCTCCAGTATGGTCCTCATAGTACACCTCTTCTGTCTGGTCCTCACAGCACACCTCTCCAGTATGGTCCTCATAGTACACCTCTCCGGTCTTGCCCTCATAGCACATCTCTCCAGTATGGTCCTCATAGTACACTTCTCCGGTCTGATCCTCATAGTACTAGTCTCCGACCTGGTCCTCACAGTACTCCTCTCCGGACTCTTCCTTATAGTACTCCTCTCCGATCTGGTCCTCATAGTACACCTCTCCAGTCTGGTCCTCATAGCACACCTCTCCAGTCTGGTCCTCATAGTACAACTCTCTGGTCTGGTCCTCATAGCACACCTCTCCAATATGGTCCTCATAGTACACCTCTCTGGTCCGGTCCTCATAGTACATCTCTCCTGTCTGGTCCTCATAGTACACCTCTCCGGTCTGGTCCTCATAGTACTCCTCTCCGGTCTGGTCCTCATAGCACACCTCTCTGGGCCATAAAGCAAGAAAAGTGCCCAATGCATTGCAAGGCTCTGTGTTGGAGACCTCTCTGGTCTGATCCTCATATCTCCTTTCTGGTCTGGTCCTCATAGCACACCTCTCCAGTATGGTCCTCATAGTACACCTCTCCAACATGGTCCTCTTAGCACACCTCACTGGTCTCTTCTTCATAGCTTCTTCATAGCACACCTATCCATTCTGGTCCTCACCTCCCCGGTCTGGTCTTCATAGCACAACTCCCCGATCTGGTCTTCATAGTACATATCTCCATTCTGGCAATCATAGCACACCTCCCTGGTCTGGTCTTCATAGCATACCTCTCCATTATGGTCCTCATAACATACCTCTCTATTCTGGTCTTCATAGCACACCTCACCAGTCTGGTCATCACAGTACACCTCCCCGGTCTGGTCTTCATAGTAAACCTCTCCAAGCCATAAAGCAAGAAAGTGCCCAATGTAGTGCAAGGCTTTGTGTTGGAGACCTCTCTGGTCCAGTCCTCATAGCTCCTTTCCAATCTGGTCCTCATAGCACAACTCTCCACTAGAAAATGTAACATTTTCGCTGAAGGCAGACACAATAGAATCAGCTACAGAGCGAGATAGACGTGCTGTGCTGTTCTCTTGTGATATTTAGCAAAACTTGAGGCAGGAGAGGCTCATAGTGACTATCACTATGAGCAGCAAAAAGAGGAACTGAAAGGACCCTTTTTATGTGTCCACTGAGTCTGAGGAGGAGGAGGAGGAAGTGACTAGCAGTACTCAATCAATGCTGTCTCGTCCCCCTAAATAAACCCAAAGGATCTTGG
The DNA here is from genome assembly GCA_037306005.1 of Rhinophrynus dorsalis. Classification (NCBI taxonomy): domain Eukaryota; kingdom Metazoa; phylum Chordata; class Amphibia; order Anura; family Rhinophrynidae; genus Rhinophrynus; species Rhinophrynus dorsalis. The sequence goes on from CM074723.1 coordinate 24,755,167, forward strand.
GGAATTTATTAAGAAGGGAGGGAGAAAAGGGAATGGGAAGGAAGGGAGAAAAGGATAGTGAGAGCAGGACTGGTTAGCTGCCTGTGCTTGCTGCAAGACGTGCTGTCCCTGCTGCCAGTTCCACCATTGCTGTTCCTGCAGCCACTAGTGTTGTACCTGTTGCCAGACATGCTGCCCCTGATGCCAGTGCCACCATTTCTGATCCTGCAGCCACTAGTATTATACCTGTTGCCAGATGTGCTGCCCTTGCTGCTAGTGCCACCATTTCTGTAACTGCAGCCACTAGTGTTGTACCTGTTTCCAGATGTGATGCCCTGGCTGCCAGTGCCACCATTTCTGATCCTGCAGCCACTAGTGTTGTACCTGTTGCCAGACATGCTGCCCCTGATGCCAGTGCCACCATTTCTGATCCTGCAGCCACTAGTATTATACCTGTTGCCAGATGTGCTGCCCTTGCTGCTAGTGCCACCATTTCTGTAACTGCAGCCACTAGTGTTGTACCTGTTTCCAGATGTGATGCCCTGGCTGCCAGTACCCCCATTTCTGATCCTGCAGCCACTAGTGTTGTACCTGTTGCTAGTACTAAACCTGCTGCCAGTGCTGAATCTGCTACTAGTACTGATCCTGATGCCAGTGCTGAACCTGCTGCCACCCATACTTTGCCTGCTGCTAGTGTTTCTTGTAGTACTCAGGGGGGGAAGGAGAAAATGATGCCAAGTGTGACAGCAAGGGACCCTAAATCACACTTGCCATTCCCAAGCAGTCCTGCCACTGCTAGTACTACTGCTACTAAGGTCCAGCAGCTTATTAGCCTTAGGAGTGAAGGAGGTGGTAATCAACAATATCCTGATATTACTAGTGACTTTGAGACTGAGGAGGAAGACTCTGCGGCTGAATTTGATGTGGTTGGTGTTAGTAGTAGCAGTAATGGTGAAGCAGCCAGAGTGGTAGGAGAAACATTTTATAGCATCCAGACTAGTGGTCAAGGGAGCTCACACCATTCTACTGACCCTGGGACTGAGAGTCCTCCCCTTCGCTTCACTACAGTGTCCAGGTGGAACAGGAACCTGAAGAGGCCAGAACTGGTGTTGGGGGAGGAGAGCAGGCTGAGAATTAATATCACCACCACCAGCAGGAGCACAGATCAGCTGCCTGTGCCTGCTGCTATTACTGCTAGTGCTAGTCTGCCTTCTTCTTCTGGTCAAAAGTCAATGGAAAGTGTGACATTAGGGGACCCTCTGTCACATTGCTCGTCACCTCCTCCAAGCAGCAGTGAGATGTCTGGAATAGAGCAGCAGCAGCAACAACAGCATGTAGGGACTAGTGGTGGTGGTGGTGATGATGCTGGAGAAGCTGGGGTGGAAGAGACATTGATGGCCTTTTTAGCAGAAACTGAGAAGGAATGGGAGACAGGAATCAGGATGGGCATCACCACCTCCACTAGCAAGGACATCATGGAATTAGAGGGATTTGCAACTGCTCTAATTTCTTCTGATGCTGAGATGCAAGGGCAGCAGGATGCTTAGGAGCAGATTAGTGTGCCACAGACCACTGTGGACACAGTGGGAATGGGGTCAACAAGCGATGCGGGACTAGGACAGGTTCCACTTGCCAGCAGTAGCAATACTCCTGATCCGGCAACAGCCGCAACATTGTCCGCTGCCAAAGGCAATGAAGGGGAATGTGGAGGACAAGAAGAAAGAGGCCATTCTTCTCCACCTTTCCCCTTCCCTTTGAAGCCATCATGGGTGTGGGACTATTTTTCTGATGGGGCAGGCACAGTACAGTCATCAACAACGGCACTGTGCACTATTTGTGACAAGTCAGTGAAAAGAAGAAAAAATGCAATCAGTGCATCAAGTGGCATCTGAAGAGATTCCATCCTGCAGAATATGCTAATATGGTGGCAGAGAGGGTTAATCACTACTATTAAACTGTCAGCAAGTTGTCATGTGTCCTTAGCTGGTACGGAAAAGGGGTACAGTGACAGCTGCAGTACTTGGTTTCGGGTGTCATGGTGTTTGGATACAGTTGTGCCCCAGGTGTTATTTACCACACACATACTGTACGCATTGCAGTTGCTGAGGAGACCCACTGATCCTGCTCTCAAGGGAAAAAATATATTCTAATAACAACACACTCATGATAATTTTTGATGAGGGGCAGGTGGAGAAGATTTAATGGACAACTTGTTCTTTTCTCCCTGGGAGCTACTTATTCTGCTGCTACTGCCTCAGGCACATCATTGGAGCCAGTTGTGGCAAATGGAACCTTCATCATCCATCTTCCATGTTACTGATATTGTTGATCCCATTCCCTTTCAGCTGCCTAATCATCCTGCTGCTTACATAGCTCAGTAGCAGCAGTATGAACAATAGTTGCAACTCAGGACACAGGAGGAAATTTTGACAGTGGCCACTCATCACGGTGCCTGTGATTCTGCCTGACCGACATTCTTACTACCGGGTTTACCTTGGCTGCTTCTTATTGTCTCTGGGTTTTCAACCCCTCCCAGGGCTTGCCTTTATATACGTCCTCCTGTCACTATACCGGTGCCCTTTCGTGGTGTTCCTGACCAGACGTTTGTTGCTGTGTTCCTGTTCCATGTACGATACGGTTTCATCTGACCTTGCTCCTGTCTTCACTGCCCGATTTGTTTATGACCCGGCTTGCCTGACTACGATTCCCGTGACCGATTCCGTTGACTATTGCTCGCTGTGTACCAATCTAGGCTTTGGCTGACTACCGCTCTCTGTGTACCGATCCAGGCTTTGGCTGACTACCGCTCTCTGTGTATCTATCCAGGCTTTGGCTGACTACCGCTCTCTGTGTACCGATCCAGGTCTTGGCTGACCTCCGCTCTCTAGAGTACCGTTTCTGCATTGGCTACTCTCCTAGCATTAGCTTTACAGCAAGTGTCCCTGTTGCTTCCGGTCTTGTGTCCTATAGCCATTTGCTCTATGGTTGCCCGGTTGCTCTCCATACAGCCTGTTCCTTAGCAGTCACTTGTGGTTGCACTACCTTTCAGCCTGCACCTTTCCGTTGCCTCCGGTTGTGCTACTAGGCATCCTGTGGCATAGCGGTTATCTCTGGTTGCACTTCTATACAGCCTGTGCCTCACTGTTGCCTCCTGTTGCGCTACTATGCAGCCTGTGCCGTACGATTATCTCCAGTTGCGCTGCTAGCTACCGGTGCCTCGCTGTTGCCTCCGGTTGCGCTACTATACAGCCTGTGCAGTACGATTATCTCCGGTTGTGCTACTAGCTACCAGTACCTTCCTGTTGCCTCCGGTCGCGCTGCTGTACTGCTTGTACCTTACGATTGCCTCCGGTTGCGCTATACTCAGCCTGTTATTACTGTTGCCTCCGGTTGCGCTGTTCAATCTGTGCCTCACGATTGCCTCTGGTTGTGCTACTATACAGCCTATGCCTATTCCGGTTGCCTCCGTGCATAACCTCCGAGTAAGTGTATCTGAGCGTCACATGGGCTATACCTGGTTTTCTGGGCAAGTGCGGTAGTCTCAACTGTCTCCCTGTTCTGATGGGGATTTTGCCCTGCAGTACTTACCTCACCTAGGGCACCTCCTGGCCAGTACTGCTGAGGTTTTCTTCCAGTTCCTGTTCCAGTTCTACACTCTACATTACAGTTATTGTACATACCTGTTTCTGTTTGCAACCTGACCTGTGTCAGATCCAGAAGAGCTTATCCTCTGTCTGGGTCTGGACCTGTGAAGGGCATTTCTATTCTTTATTATTTATTTAATAAAGTTACATTGTTTTACCTTAACCAAATTGTCTGAGCGTTCATTAAAACCGTGACGCCACTGGCCAACATGACCTGCTGGTATTAGGCCAGTAGGGCATTTTTATTTTTTTCTCAGGGCTTGTGATTAAGAAAAAAAAAAAATCAAAAATAAAAAAAATAAATAAATAAAAACTAGTCCTACAAAAAATAAACAATTTTGGGTGGTTTGTTTCTAACAAGCTTAAATCCTACAAATCAATTTTTCCTTAAGGCTTGTGCCAAACTAGCTTAAGTCCTACAAATGAATGTTTCTTCAGAGCTTGGGCCTCTAATAAATCTAAGTCCTACAAAGGCCTCTAACAACAAATCAAACAAATCATCCTCTACAAAATACTCTATCAAGTCAAGTATCAGTCCAACCCGGTGGCAGCTTATGTCAAGGGGATCCTGTCTATGTCACTTTAAGTACAAATCTCTTATTTTATTGATTTTTTTTTTTTTTTTTAATAACTGTCATCCCAATAGCAGTCAAGAAAGCCCCCGAAAACAAATTCCCTGTTCAAATTATTCATTCATTCACCAACACAGGCACCCTCCTCAGACCCCTTTATGCCATGTCTTATGTTTTTTATTTTATTTTACTTAGGATTTCTTTTTTATTAAGTGCACCCCCAATCCCAGTAAACAACCCTCCAAAAACATTCCCTGTTCAACTGATTCTTTCCCCACACCCCACCAACACAGGCACCCTCATGCCCCTTTTATACTATGCCTTTGGGAAATAAAATATTATTTGTAATGTGTTGTGTGTAACGTCTATGTTCCCGTTGATTATAATGGGCGAAAAAAGCGGAAAAAAGTGGAAAATCTGCACTTTTCACAGGAAATTTTTCGCCAAGCAGAAAGTGCCATTTTTTGCTGATTTCAGTTTGAGGCGGAAAGTTTCGCCCATCCCTAGTCCTCATAGCATACCTCTCTATTCTGGTCCTCATAGCACACCTCTCCATTCTGGTTATCATAGCATACTTCTCTGTTCTGGTCCTCATAGTACACATCTTCAGTCTGGTCTTCATAGCACACCTCACCTGCCTTGTCCTCATAGCACACCTCTCCAGTCTGGTCTTCATAGCATACCTCTCTGTTCTAGTCCTCATAGCATACCTCTCTGTTCTGGTCCTCATAGCATACCACCCCGGTCTGGTGCACTTAAAATACCAGCAAGTCAGGATATCACTGATTAAGCAAAGGTGAAACAATCACAATGACTGAGCCACTGATTGCCCTCCTGTTAACATTCAGCAAGATCTCCTAAATCTTCACTGTTGATGTGTCGTGAAGCCTAAAGTTGAGCGACACAGATTCAAGTAGTTAAATCTTAAAGCCTAGTTGGTTTAACCAATAATTGCTCTGCTTTAGCCTTCTGATTAAGATCAACAGACCGATATTCAAAAAGTGAAAGAGATCCCATTTTGCACCATACGTCAGTGAAGCTCAAGCCGTTCCTCAGACACCCCCCTCCAACAGTGCACAGAAACATAAAAATATAGAATATGATGACAGATAAGAACCATTCAGGCCATCTTGTCTGCCCATTTTGTCTACTAACCTAAAAAACAAATTTCAAACCTTATTTGGTCTTTGGTCTTGTCTTATGTTCAGAACAGCCTTATGCCTATCCCATGCTTGCTTAACCCTTTGAGTGCCAAAGGGGTAAGCAACGCATTGCAAAGCAATGCGTTGCTTATCCCTCTGACACTCAAAAGGTTAAATTCTGTCATTGTATTAACCTCTACCACATCTGTTGGTAGGCTATTCCACTTAAAGGGATAGTAAACCCTGAAAATAAGTTTATTTTATATTGTAGCCCTTAAAAAAACACGAATAATGATATAAATCTTATCTCCCAAACCTTTATGGTTTGGGAGATATTCAGAATTAAAATAAAGTTCCCTTTTCCTGGCTGTTTCAGCCAAGTCTGCCATCTAGTGGACAGATTTGGAATTCGGTCCACAAATCAGCCGGCAGCTCTTTAGCAGCGCCGAGATCACAATCTTTAAAAAGAACTACTTAATTGGAACTGTGTACAAAGTGTGCCTGGCATGCAAGTACACTTTGTAGACCATTCCAATTAAGAAATTCTTTTTAAAGATCATGATCTTGGCACTGCTAAAGAGCTACCGTGGACCGAATTCCAAATCTGAGAGCTAGAATGGTGACTTCACTCAGGGGGAAACTTTGCTTCTGAATATCTCCCAAACCATAAAGGTTTGGGAGGTAAGATTTATATCATTTTTCATGTTTTTTTAAGGGCTACAATATAAAATAAACTTATTTTCAAGGTTTACTATCCTTTTAACCTCCAGTGAAGTAAAACTTTCGTACATTACGTCTAAACCTGTGTCCCTCTAGTTTTAGACTATGGCCTCTTGTTCTAACACTTTTTTACTCCTTTGAAATGTACTTCCCTCCTGCACTTTGTTGAATCCCTTCATGAATATGAATGTTTTTATCCCCCTCTCTCTCTTCTCTCCTCCAAGCTATACATGTTCAGATCCTTTAGTCTATCCTGATATTGTCACCATTTTAGTAGCCCTTCTCTGAATTCTCTCTAGAGTATCTATATCCTTCTGGAGATGGGGTCTCCAGTACTGTAACACAATACTCTAGAGTATCTATATCCTTCTGGAGATGGGGTCTCCAGTACTGTACACAGTACTCTAGGTGAGGTCTAACCAGAGATCTGTAGAGTGGCATGACCCAGCACCTTGCTTGGATTCCCCGTGGCTTTGTTACATTGTCTGCCTACATTTAACTCATCAGAAATAATTACTCCCAAATCCCTTTCCTCTGTTGTCTCTGCATGTTTTTCGGCTCTCTTCAATTAAACACAAATGAATGTTGTTAACTCTGGCAGTTCCTTCCGATTGATTGAACCACTGACTGGTTTACCTGTGTTCATATGAGGAGATCCTGAAACCTGCACTGTTGGAGTGAACCTAAAAAAAGCTTGTTGAGTACCTCTGGTAGAGGGGTTAATTAAAAATTCTCCAAATTCTCCATTGCTTATAAAAATAGTGATCATAATCCTTAGAACCTTATAAAGGTCTATAACAAGTTGTGAAGTAATGCATTGGAGACCTCTCTAACATTCAAGGGGGTATGATAAAGAGGTGATAAAGAGGTGATAAAGTGGAGAAGACTTCTCAAGTAATATCACTTCTCCAGTTCCTATGTTATTCTATGGAGTCGGTTTACACCAACCTCGACGCTCTTGGCTCCATAGAATAACATAGGAACTATAGAAGTGATATCACTTGAGAAGTCTTCTCCACTTGCTCATCGCTTTATCACACCTTAGTTCTTAACCCCCAAGGTGTTAAAGGAACAGTAAAACTTTTAACGATAAAAAATGTATTGAACGGCTTTTCCTGATGAGTTAAACAAGGATACTTTAAACTCTTTGCTTTTTTTATATTAAGAATAACCTCCTGTGGAAATATTTTGATTAGTTATTCTTTTGCATTGTATGGGAGAGGGGAATCACTGACAAACAGTTCTCCATTGAATGTGATAGAAACTGCTGAGTCATGCTATCAGTTAGCACTTTCAGGAAGTAATCACATTGGAATTCACTTCCTGACAAGTTGGAATGTTATAACATTTGAATAGAACAACTTACAGCTGGAGAAGTCCCCTTGTTCTCCTGTGCAAGAAAATCCCTATAACCTATATGTTTTTATAAAAAAGTTTACTGTTCTTTTAAAGCCCCATTTATATCATTGTGATCTTATTTTTTCCTATGCATGATACCATATCAATGCATTATAACTTACTGAACTTAGATTAGATTTAAATGAGCTGAGGGCAAAAGAGGTTAAAGGTATAGTAATGTTTCACAATAAAAGCATCTCCAATTAATCTTCATAGTATTTGGGCCATGGAGAGTGTTATTTCTGTACTGTCAGAGTTGTAGTTCAAGAGTAATTGAATGATAAAGTATCCCCCTCCCGCCCCTTTTACCTAGTGTAACAATGCTCACCTCAGATGTGGAATCTGGTCTCTTGACTGGACAGATCACAGCAAGGGACAATCTTCTTACTGTGAGCATAAGGAAAACCCTGCCTCCTTGACAAGTTTTTCCTTATGCTCACTGAAGATTGTCCCTCTCTGTGATCCATCCAGACAGTCTTGCTGCTCTGAGGTGAGCAGTGTTACATCAGTAAAAGGGGCAGGAGGGGAATACTTTATCATTCAATTACTGTTGAACTACAACTTTGACAGTATTGAAATAACACTCTCCATGGCTCAAATACTATGAAGGGTAATCGGAGCTGCTTTTTTTGTGAAACATTACTATTCTTTTAAAGTAGAACTAACATCTCCTAACAACTTGAGTGATATTGAAAAAGCTTTCAGAATAGCCTATGATATTCTAGGTATTTTTTATTTAAAGCAATAGTTTGAGATATTTTGTTTATTTATTTCTTTATGTAAATTGGAAAATACTGGCTGTTATACGAGCTAAATACGAACATTCCACACTGTTCCTCCTCCCACCTGCCACTAGCTGCCAACCACATATTAACATTCCACACTGTTCTACCTCCCCCTGTTAACCCCTGCCTGCCACATACTAATGGTCCACACTACTCTCCCTTCTATCTGCCACTCACTGCAAGCCACATTCTAACATTCCACCCTGCTCTCCCTCCATCAACCACTCTGCTGACCAGATAATAATACTGTGCACTGATCTCCCTTCCATCTCCCAGTCCCTGACGGGTATCAACATTCCACACTGCTGTCCCTCCCACCCATTAACTGCCAAATACTAACATTCCCCATTCTTCCTGCCACTTGCCGCTCCCTGCTAGCCAGTATTAGCTTATTTGCATAAACTGACAATCATGTAAAACATGTCAAGATAGAATCCCCCACTATGGAAAGAATTCGACAGATGACAGTTCCACTTTAATGCTGCCTGCTGAAATATATTGTATAATAATGATATTTTAGCCACGCATACCAAACAAATTATAGGAAATATTTCATTTTTATCAAATTTTATTCTAATGAATATCTATATTCCATCCTGAAATGAAAAATTATGTAACATAATTTTCGCAGAAATATATTGAAAGTTCAATATTTGCATCAGCAATTGTTCTGTTTCCTTGGAACACAAATACGCTGATACAGATGGAAGAAACTAAATTAAATCCCTGTATGTTCCATTATGGTAAAATTGGGCTTATGAATAAAGAGCAATTCTGGAACAAAGCAATTTTTTTACCCAATAAATGCCGGATAGGTCTCCAATGCATTTATGTTGCCTTTTTCTGTAGATCCCAATGTGCACTACACTTTAACAAATATTTTCATTCTTTGATTGTGTTTTTCTTGTAGGTAGAAGATGCACTGAGTGAAGTCGATTTCCAGCTGAAATTAGATCTCCACTTTACTGACAGCGAACAGCAGTAAGTGTGTTTGTTTAACCCCTATGGAAAAGAGAGGTTCACCAGAAATTGATCAGCAATGTTTTAAACACCCCTCTAGTCCTTAAGGGGTTATTAATAGTGGCATCCTTTTGAAATGTTGCCCACTAATGGGCGACCAACAAAACAACGCATTCAAAATGTCTCCAGGTTGTAAAGTTGGTCGCTAAATAGATGGCTATATTTTAATAGTGAACTATAGACTTTTTGAAATGTCACTCATTAATGAGCAACCAACAAAATGGAGCATTAAAAATGTTGCCTGGTTGAAAAGGGCTAAATTATCTGTGGCCGAGACCAGTCTGATATGGCTGGACTTTTTGTGGGCAGGACCAGTCTGATATGAATATGGAGATTTCCTCTCTGCAATGGCACATTGGGAGTGAAAAACATGAGTTGTAGCACCATTGAGAGGCTACCATGCCTTGAACAAGACACTTTATCTTGTCCCTGTTTGATGGGTGCTCCTCACAATTCTCCGTCTCCCGACATTGTTATGTCACAGGCTTAAATGTCGAGACACCAGAATGTCACCCACATAAGTGTCAAGTAATTAAATAAAGATGGGCTGCAGTGTATGCTGTAGTTGTATAACATCCTCCATTTAAGCAAAATCAAGATAATGTCATCTGCAAATAATAATAAACATAATATAACTTATTTCATGGTTAATTCCAGTTAATCCTTTGGGGCCACAGATTAGCTCAGTTATACAGGAAAATATCTGGTGTTGCTCTAGTTGTGTTGGCCTCCACAATCTCAGTACTTCTGGGTCTCCTAAATCAAACATGAGCCTCTGAGGAGCTGTGGTGGGGCTTGTGGCAACAAACAAATCATTTGGCCACCAGAGGTTCTTGTCAGTCTCCTGGAACATTCATTCAGGGGTGATTTTCTAATAAGAAGGGTACCAGCTTAACTTCCATCAAGGCCAGATTTCTCAATAGACAAAACAGGCAGCTGCCCAGAGCACCAGACTGTAAAGAGAAGAGCTTCAACGGTGCTGTCCACAGCCACATTTTAGTAATGTGTGTGGTCAGTGCATATCCCAATCTCCCTGCACCAAATACTTGCTCCTTGTATATGGTGACTCTGTAGTGTGTATTACTGCCCATAACACCCACAAATTAACTCACATTTTTCAGATTGAGGATTTTGTAGCGTAGTTTGGCCAAAATAAGTTCTAGCTTGTCTGCCATGTCAACATTTATTTCCCATATTTATCTGAACTCATAGGGCGAAATTTTCAGAAAGTGGTGGTAACTGAAATTGTCTGTATTCAGAAAACAAAAGTTCTTACTCCATAGTCCGTCACTTCCATAATTTTTTTGTATCCAATTCCACCATCTCCGTCAAAGGGAAAAAGCGATCTTGAAAGTGGGTGTGGTTTAATCTACCTTCACATTGTAAAGTATTTTCAGAAAAAAATATTCATTTGAATATCACTTTTTTGTCTGAAAAATGTAATATTTTCCAGGCAAAGTAAAAATTATCTAAACTTGGCTTGGAGAAGACGAATTAAGGTCCTGTTAGCAGGAGTGAGAAGCAATTTGTCATTTCAAAGGCAAAAAAATTTCTTTGTTTCTTTGAAAATGTTTGTTTTAAAGACAAAATCAGACATTTTTAATATCAGAAATTTTAAAGACAATATTCATCAAGATCCTCTTACCGTCATTTTTAATTCTTTAGACACATTTGCAGATGTGACGGATTTACATCTGAAAATATTGTCCTTCTGTTACCACCAACTCATGATCCGACAATTTACCATTATGACGACTTTTTGAACATCTCGCCTATAGAGCGCTGGTGGAATATACAAACTTGAAATCATAGCATTAAAAATTAAAAACGTCTAAAAAAAAAAAAAGATGAACAATTCTGGTATAAACTGATCATAAGGAAACTAAACCTTTTTGGTTTGAATGGGACTTTTAACCTCTGGAATGCCAGAAAGGTCTCCAACGATTTGCATACCACGGGATAAAAGCCCCATTTAATCTAATAGACATTTATATATGTCCCCACTGAGCAGCTCGTGTTGTCTGGTATTGTTCCTCTTCAGGCTCTGGAATAGGATTCTTGTTCCATCTGATGATATGTACAGATGGCTGTAACAACATCCGCACTTGCTAACATGTGTAAACATTTCTTCCAGGCTTAAAGACCTTCCAGCCGTCCCCTTGATAAGCAGCCGCACTTTAGGGCTTCATTTTCATCCGAGACGAGGTTTGCACCACCATGTTCCTGTCATGTTCGACTATTTCCACTTGTCTGTGATCTCTGTCACAGTGCACGCTTCACTGCTCGCTTTACATCAACCACTTATAAGGTAAACAGAGCGAACACATCATCTGTCTATTCCTTCCTTCATAAGATGTTAAAAATAATGGAGAAAGCAGAGACTTTACTTGTGCACTTATTGGAGGCAAGAGGGGTTTCCAGTTGCCCAGAAATCCCTCTTGCCCCCTATTGCCACAGTCAGATCAGTGATCTACAGGGGAAAGTAGAAATCAGAAGCAGTAGCACATTTTCTATGCATGGGATTGGCTTCTTACACATTTACTTGTACAGCAAGGTTTTCATACATTCCAACATTTCAGATGGGCAAAGAGGGACACCTTTGGTTTAGGTGGTGTTGTTGGGGATGGCAATGCATTGCATACCCCACTGGCACCCAAAGGGTTGGAGAACGTGAACAATCCGCTATAGCCTGTGTAGGGAAAAAGAGCAAAGTTATTCCACCTTCAACCTAGTAAAAAGAAAACGTTCCTACTGGCCTGTAGCTGGGTATCTCACTTGCACTCTGACTATTAACTCTTTAAGGGTCAGAGGGTTGCCATTGCATTGAGAAACACTAAGTTGAGCACCCTTCAATCCTTAACCCCTTAAAGTAACAGTAATGTCCCATACATTTTTTTTTCTTGTTTTGTAGAGTTATAATAATAAATTTTGTGCACAAATCCTATCTCTCAAACCTTTATGGTTTGAGAGATATTCACATCTAAAGTTCCCCTCTGTCCTGATGTTAGCTGTAAAGCTGACAGCAGGAGATTTGAATCAGGTGACTCGAGGAGGCTTTTCAGCAGACCCGAAATAGCTTTATTTAATAAGAACTACGTCACTGGAATGGTCTGCAAAGTGTGCTTGCAAACCAGGCACACTTTTTAGACCTTTCCAATAAAGTAATTATTTTCCAATATCGCAATTTCGGCTCTGCTGCAGAGCAGCCGGCTGGCCCCAGGACCGGGATCTCCTTCTGTCAGCACAGCTATGATGTCAGACCGTAAAGGTTTGAGAGATAGGATTTGTGGCACATAATTTATTTTTTTAAACTGTAAAACAAGAAAAAAATTTTATGGACCTGCGATGTGCTAGGGCCATCATGGTACTTAAGGACCGGTCACAGTCCTGGCACGTCATGGAATTCCGAGATGGCAGTGAGGCTGCATGCCCTTCTGCCATCCCAGAATTCAATGAGGAAAAAAAAAAAAAAGCTCTGTACAATTCCCACCTGCTGGATCTGGCAGTCATTAAGTAGTTAAAGCTTAAAACTGTGCACATTTATCTGCAGACCCCTGTCTGCCCCCTGGTGGTGAATTACATGAAAACATAGATTTTGACAAAAAAAAATCCACTCTTCTCATTTCCCGTCTAATAAAATACCCAGTCTTACATATTTCTCAGAACAGACATGTCTATCCCAGTCATTTTTGAATTCCCTAAAAGTATTTGTCCTGACCAACTCAGCTGGGAGGCTGATCCATTATTCTCTAGTAGCAATTATGCAAATTACTTTATAATTTTCTACCCTCTGACTTCAGATCATGTTCTAGTATTTTTCTATTTCTGAAAAAAGCCACATTTTAGTAATGTGTGTGGTCAGTGCATATCCCAATCTCCCTGCACCAGATACTTGCTCCTTGTATATGGTGACTCTGTAGTATGTATTACTGCCCATAACACCCACAAATTAACTCACATTTTTCAGATTGAGGTTTTTGTAGCGTAGTTTGGCCAAAATAAGTTCTAGCTTGTCTGCCATGTCAACATTTATTTCCCATATTTATCTGAACTCATAGGGCGAAATTTTCAGAAAGTGGTGGTAACTGAAATTGTCTGTATTCAGAAAAAAATCCACTCTTATCATTTCCCCGTCTAATAAAATACACAGCCTTACATATTTCTCAGAACAGACATGTCTATCCCAGTCATTTTTGAATTCCCTAAAAGTATTTGTCCTGACCAACTCAGCTGGGAGGCTGATCCATTATTCTCTAGTAGCAATTATGCAAATTACTTTATAATTTTCTACCCTCTGACTTCAGATCATGTTCTAGTATTTTTCTATTTCTGAAAAAAGTACTATATTAAATCCATTAATATATTTAAAATAAGTAAAGGATTATTATTATTAAAAGTCCTCTTTATTTATTTGTGGAGCTGTTTGCTGCGGCTCACACCTGCAAACGTAACCCTCTGAGTGCCGGAGGAATATTTAACTCATTGCAAAGCAATGTGTTGCATACCCCTCTGGCACACAAAAGGTTACATCTATCCTTTAATTGCTGTATCATTTGCCATGTTAAACTTTTAGCAAGTATTTCATAAATCGACTATAATTACTAAACCAATAATGTAACTGTTACTTTATCAATAGATCTTTGTTCTCCATTTGACCTTGACTCTTATTCCTATTTGAGTCATTTTGTACCTCACCCATGTCTCGTTTTATTTTTAATTTTATTTCTCTGTTTAGGGTAGAGTTTAATCTGCTGTTGTTATAAGTAGAAAATCGCAGAATAAAATCTTGAAAAAAAAAAAAAACTTTAAAGGAGCAGTAAACTTTTTTATGAAAAAATATATATTGTAGGGATTTTCCTATTGAATAAAATAAGGGTACTCTCACTGTCAAGAGATTTATATTTCCAGAGGTGTTACAGTTTAAACCCATGTTTTTTTACATTAGCAGTGTCCTCTAGTGGTCAAATTCTAATTACATTTTCCTGTTAGATTCTAATGGAGAGGAAAGTCAGAAAAGTCAGAGACATACAGTTCTCCATAGAATGTGATAGAAACTGCTGAGTCACTTCCTGTCAGTTAGAACTATCAGGAAGTAAATACAGTAAATTCACTTCCTGTCAGTTAGAACTATCAGGAAGTAAACACAGTAAATTCACTTCCTGTCAGATAGAATTATCAGGAAGTAAATACAGTAAATTCACTTCCTGATTATTTGAATTGTTATAAATGTTGAATAAAAAATCTGACAGCAGTGGGAGGGACCTTTTTTTATTCAGCAGGAAATGCTCTATAAAATATGTGTTTTCATAAAAAAAGCTTACTGCTCCTTTAATTCCTCTGCATTTTGTTTACCATTTGAATGCTAGAGGGGTGTGTAATATATTCCAAGCCAATGTGTTGCATGCCCCTCTGGCACTCACAAGTTAATACATAGAAAAGAATGCCCCCAAAAATACCCATATATTAGCCCACTGATGTCCCCTTGGTGTGATCGAAACTAATCGGAGAATATTCAGTGTAAGCAGCTTAATACATTGTTGTTAGCAGGTATAGCACTAAAAATTTGATCCAGAGACAAGTTTCATATGTAATCATATTAATACATCTCCCTGCAAAGTTTTAGTACATCAGCTGAATTTATTCTACCTACCTTGGGTCTAAATGACCATTGAGATACAATGGGTTTTTCATGCAGAATTATGCAATTAAAAATTCTAGGTACTGCTATTGCATCTGTTTTAAAGGGATAGTAACGTTTCACAAAAAAAGCAGCTCAGATTAATCATCATAGTATTTGGGCTGTGGAAAGTGCTATATCAATACTGTCAGAATTGTAGTTCAAGAGTAATTGAATGATAAAGTATTATGGTGTTCTAATACATACGCATGCTTTCCACCTGTTTTGTAGCTTTGCGCGTCCCGTGAAAGGGTCCTGGTTAGGAAAAAGTAGCCCAGATCTGGGGACAGACCAGTCCAGTTATTCCTTAGAGAATCTGGTGTTTGGAACTGCTTACTGTAAGTCACCTTCTTCTGAGGTAAGTACCTATGGAGTGGGACAGACAGTGTTTCTCATATCCTCTGCACTCTTCCTATATGAGACATATTCACAGAGCAGAAGAGGAGCAATCGTGGAACAATACAAATCCTCCATAGGGGAAAAACATTTCCTCAAATTGCCATAGAGTGTAAAAGGGCATTTAACTCCTTAAATGCTCTGCATTTAAGGGGTTAACCTCTTAAAGGAGATCTGTCCCCCCTATACAAGTTTGTCTTAATGGAAGTTTATTTAGTGACTAGCAGCTATGCAAATTTAAGTTTTTTCTTTTTTTATTCAGTTTTTGGCCAAAATTATGCGTGTTAAGATTATCCCGTGTCTTCCTTCCAGACAGACGGCGGTTGCCAGCTCTGTACCACAGTCTGTCACTCTTCCTGTACTCCCCTCCCTCTATCCAGCCTCCTCCAATGACAGAGGATTTCTGCCTGTAAGCTGGAGCAATCTTATTGGACAGAGACCACTATGACTTACTATCACGGTGCCCGTGATTGGCTGCAGTTACTTGTCTGTCACCAGTAGGGGGCTTCTATTGGCTGTCTGCAGATAGCCCGCCTCTTATTGACTATTTAAACCTGGATTGGGCACCCTTTGAGTGCCCTTTCGTGTTGTTTCTGACCTTCTTGCTATCACTATGCTAGTGATAGCTGGGCCTCTGTTCCAGTGTTCCTGAGTTCCTGATCTCATGTGTTCCTGAGTTCCTGATCTCTACTGTTCCAGTGTTTCCTGCATGCTGAAGTACTTCCAGTCCTGGTTCCGGCCTAGTCTCTGGTGTTGCAGTTCCTGCTGAACTTCTCTGCTGTTTTCTGACCTGACTGATCGTTGCTGGTTCCTGTCATCTCATCACCTGTCTTCAGTATCCTGGCGACCTTCTGCCTGGTCGCGTTGGTGACATTGCTACAATTCCGTGTTGGTCCCAGCGTGCGGACGCTGGTTTGCTCCCAAGCCTTGCGGCTATACAAACTCGCTTGTTACACCAGTGTGCGGTCACTGGTTTGCTCCAAAGCCTATCAGCTATACAAATCTGTGTTGGTCCCAGCGTGCGGACGCTGGTTTGCTCCTAAGTCTTGCGGCTATACAAACTCGCTTGTTACACCAGTGTGCGGTCACTGGTTTGCTCCAAAGCCTATCAGCTATACAAATCTGTGTTGGTCCCAGCGTGCGGACGCTGGTTTGCTCCTAAGCCTTGCGGCTATACAAACTCACTTGTTACACCAGTGTGCGGTCACTGGTTTGCTCCAAAGCCTTTCAGCTATACAAATCTGTGTTGGACCCAGCGTGCGGACGCTGGTTTGCTCCTAGCCTTGCGGCTATACAAACTCACTTGTTACACCAGTGTGCGGTCACTGGTTTGCTCCAAAGCCTTTCAGCTATACAAATCTGTGTTGGTCCCAGCGTGCGGACGCTGGTTTGCTCCCAAGCCTTGCGGCTATACAAACTCACTTGTTACACCAGTGTGCGGTCACTGGTTTGCTCCAAAGCCTTTCAGCTATACAAATCTGTGTTGGTCCCAGCGTGCGGACGCTGGTTTGCTCCTAAGCCTTGCAGCTATACAAACTCGCTTGTTACACCAGTGTGCGGTCACTGGTTTGCTCCAAAGCCTATCAGCTATACAAATCTGTGTTGGTCCCAGCGTGCGGACGCTGGTTTGCTCCTAAGCCTTGCGGCTATACTACTCGCTTGTTACTCCAGTGTGCGGTCACTGGTTTGCTCGCTAAGCCTAACGGCTATACTATTCAGTGTTGTTTCCAGCGTGCGGACGCTGGTTTGCTCCAAAGCCTTGCTGCTTAACGATTCTGCTAATTTGCCAGTTCCATCTGACTGCTGCTATTATCTCTGGGCTGCCCTGCCCGGTATTGGTAAGGCCGGTAGAACCTTTTGCCACATTCCATCTGAGGTTGCCTTACCCGGTATTGGCAGGGCCGGTAGAGCCTACATTGTGTATCTATTGAGGCTGCCTTGCCCGGTAATTTGGTAAGGCCGGTAAACCGTTATGCTATTCCATCTGCAGGTTGCCTTACCCGGTATTGGCAAGGCCGGTAGAGCCTAAAGACTGTCCTGTCCGGTATATTGACAGGACCGGTAGAGTCTGCCTTCTGTCTGTGCTATATTCTGTATATATATATTATGTATGTTATTGCCATCCTAAGTTATCATTTATTATTTCAATAAAATTGATTTTTTTTACCTAAAACTTGTGTCTGAGAGTCATAATAAACCGTGACAGTACGAAAGGGCCATGACCTCAGACAGCAAGGGTGAAGGTAACGCACAGAATATCCATTGGAGGATGGATGTGCTCGAGCAACGTTTGGATCAGTTGGCAGTTGCAATTCAAACGATCCTTGAACGCACGGTACCTACTGCCCAATCTAGCTCTAGCCCGGTGGTCTCGCCAAGTCAGACACCGGAAAGTGATACCAGACCCCTAGGGGGTACTGTTAAAGGGTTAACGGCTTCTGCACCCTTGCCGCTAAGATATGATGGTGACCCTAGTCTCTGCAGAGGGTTCATCAATCAACTCGAAATCTTTATGGAATTGACGGCACACGCATTTCCCAATGATCGTAGTAAAGTGGGGTTCACGATATCACTGCTCACTGGCAGAGCATTGGCTTGGGCTAACCCCTTGTGGGAGAATGCTAAACCTTGTACTAAGAACTTTAGTGAATTTGTGCGTTCCTTTCGAAGAGTGTTTGAGCCTCCTGGTAGAACCAGCTCTGCTGCCAAACGCCTTATGGAGATACAACAGGGCAGGCGTACAGTGGGCGACTATGCCATCGAATTCCGCACATTGGCAGCAGAGGTAGGTTGGAATAACGAGGCATTATTGGCAGCCTTCTCTCAAGGCCTGAATGACCACATTAAAGACGAAATCGCTGCTAAAGATCTACCTATTGATCTAGATGATTACATTGAGTATGTTATGATAATTGACTCCAGAATACGTGAGAGATCAATTGCCAGAGATCGTAAGTTACGGTCAAAAAATAATGAGCCTAGTAGCATGTTTTGCCCACCCATCCCTCCCTTGGCATTGAAGTCTAGTGAACCAGTACGGGAAACAAGTGAACCTATGGAAATAGGCTTCACTAGACTATCCAAGGCAGAGAGACTATATCGCAAAAAACAAGGGTTATGTTTATACTGCGGTAAAAAAGGGCACTTGCTAAATTCCTGTCCGGTACGTCCGGGAAACGCACACACCTAGGGTATCTTGGGGGACAGGCCCTAGGTGGTGTACAATCGTCCCCAGTGTCGGGCATAATGAAACCCACCATACAGGTGGTATTGTCTTGGGCACAACGCTCTGTGGAGGTTTTGGCCTTGGTTGACTCCGGTGCAGCAGGGTATTTTATGGATAATACCTTTGCTGAATTGCACGGAGTTCCACGCATTGAAAGAGAAAACCCCTTGACTATTGAAGCGATTGATGGTAGACCCTTAGAACCGCCTCAGGTTATATTTGAAACTATGCCATTGTCTATGACTATTGGGGCACTTCACAGAGAAGAGCAGCAGTTTCAACTGATTAATTCCCCGCACCATGCGGTGATATTGGGATTTCCGTGGTTACAGTTACATAACCCACAATTCGATTGGAAAAAGTGTGAAATTGCTGCTTGGTCCCAGTTTTGTATGGACAAGTGCGTCATCCAGCCTATTAAGGTCATGTGCACCTCCTCTGCTATGCCGGATGTGTACCAACAGTTTGGCGATGTTTTTAGCAAAGGAGAGGCTAGTATGCTACCCCAGCATAGACCTTATGATTGTTGCATTGAATTGCAGCCTGGTGCAGTACCTCCGAAAGGACGCACTTATCCATTATCTTGTGATGAAAATAAGGCTATGGAGGATTACATTTCTGATGCCCTTGCTAGAGGGATCATACGTAAATCTACCTCTCCAGCTGGGGCTGGGTTCTTTTTTGTAAAAAAGAAAAATGGCGAATTAAGACCATGCATTGACTACCGGGGCTTGAATAAACTAATGGCAAAAAACGCATACCCAATACCACTCATCACCGAGCTTTTTGACAGGCTTAAGGGCGCTTCGATATTTACCAAGTTGGACCTACGGGCCGCTTACAATCTGGTTCGCATTCGAGCAGGTGATGAGTGGAAAACTGCCTTTAATACTCGAGCTGGGCACTACGAGTATCTAGTCATGCCTTTTGGGCTGTGTAATGCACCCGCAGTTTTCCAGGAACTGATAAATGATGTTCTGAGAGATATGTTACAGACATGTGTTGTGGTGTACCTCGACGATATACTGATTTACTCCCAAAACATGGCACAGCACATCAAAGATGTATCCGCAGTATTGCTACGACTCCGTGAGAACAAATTATTTTGTAAAATGGAAAAATGTGAGTTTCATAGAACCAGTGTGCCATTCTTGGGGTTCATAATTGGCAATGATGGCATTGCCATGGACAAAGAAAAGTTGTCAGCTGTCCTACAATGGCCAAAACCCAAGGGTCTTAAAGCCATACAGCGTTTCCTGGGTTTCGCTAATTATTATAGGAGGTTTATTAAGAACTTTTCTTCCATTGTCAAACCTCTGTCCGATCTTACGCACAAGGGTGCTAATCCTTCTTGTTGGCCGGTATCTGCTGAGAAAGCCTTTGAGAATTTGAAGCTGGCATTTGCTGCGGCTCCTGTGTTATCCCACCCCAATCCTTTACTTCCATTTACGTTAGAGGTTGATGCCTCAGATATTGGGGTCGGGGCAGTACTTTCGCAGCGACACGAGAAAGGTGGAACTCTCAGACCTTGTGGGTTTTTCTCTAAAAAGTTGACTGTCACTCAAAGTCACTATGAGATAGGTGACAGAGAATTATTGGCCATTATCCTTGCTCTTAAGGAATGGCGTCATTTGCTTGAAGGTACTAAGAATCCTGTCTTAATCCTAACAGATCATAAGAATCTGACCTATCTCTCGGAGGCCAAGAGATTGTCCTCTCGTCAGGCCAGGTGGGCACTGTTCCTGTCTCGATTTAATTTCATTGTATCATATTTACCAGGGTCAAAAAATATCAGGGCTGATGCACTGTCAAGACAATTTGAGGCCGACAGTGACAGAGTGGAAGCACCAGCTCCTATCATCCAACCTGATAGAATACTGGCTACTATACGCACGAGTATCACTTCTCCTCTAGGGGAGGAGATCCTGGCCTCTCAGGGGTCCGCTCCCCATGAAACCCCAGTGGGCAAATGTTTTGTCGCTGAATCATTTCGTACTAGGCTGCTCGAAACCTACCATTCCTCTAAGGCTGCGGGACATATTGGTAGAGACCAATTGTTATGGTCCCTTTCTCAGTTATTTTGGTGGCCTTCCATGAGAAACGATTGTGCCGAATTTACGAATGCCTGTGCCACCTGCGCCCGCGCTAAGACCCCGAGACATCTCCCTGTGGGCTTGCTTCAACCGGTGCCTAATGGCGAACGCCCCTGGTCTCATGTTTCCATTGATTTTATGGGAGAGTTGCCTATGTCGTAGGGGTACTCCTTTATATTCATGGTGGTGGACAGGTTTTCTAAAATGGCTCATTTCGTGCCCCTCCGTGGTCTTCCTTCAGCGAAGGAATTGGCAATGGTGTTCGCCAGAGAAGTATTCCGGTTGCATGGAGTGCCTAGGGTACTGGTGTCTGACAGGGGGAGCCAGTTTGTGTCTAGATTTTGGAGGGCATTTTGCCAACAGATGGGCATACAGCTGTCCTTCTCCTCTGCCTACCATCCCCAGACCAATGGAGCCGCTGAACGAGCTAATCAGGGCTTGGAACAATTTCTCCGTTGTTTCGTTACTGACCATCATGATAATTGGTCCGACTTGTTGCCTTGGGCAGAGTTCGCCAGGAACTGTGCGGTCAATTCTTCATCTGGGAGCTCTCCGTTTCTGATTAATTATGGGTTCCAGCCCTGTTTGCTTCCAGACTCATTTCAGACGCAACAGATTCCAGCTCTGGATGAGCATATCGAGCAACTCCGTTCCACATGGGCACAAGTTCAGAGGGCACTTGGTCAGTCATTTCAGCGTCATCAGCGCCATGCTAATCGCAGAAGGCTTCCAGCGGTTTCCTTTCAGGTTGGGGATAGAGTATGGCTTTCCTCCAGAAATCTCAAGCTGCAGGTTCCGTCTAATAAGTTGGCTCCTCGGTTTATTGGTCCATACAGAGTTATTCGCAAAATTAACCCTGTCTCCTATGCACTAGACCTACCTGCATCCATGCGTATCCATAATGTGTTCCATGTGTCCCTTCTTAAGCCTCTGGTTTGCAATCGCTATACTACCACACCTGTGGTGCCAGGACCTGTTGAGGTCGAGGGCCAGGAGGAGTACGAGGTTCAGAGCATTATTGATTCCCGTAGGCTTAGAGGAAGGGTACAGTACCTGGTACATTGGAAAGGGTATGGTCCTGAGGATCGATCATGGGTGGATAGTACGGACCTTCATGCACCTAGGTTAACTAGGACCTTTCATGCCAATTACCCGCAGAAACCTAAACCCTATTCTAGGAGAGGGGGTCTTTGAAAGGGGGGTACTATCACGGTGCCCGTGATTGGCTGCAGTTACTTGTCTGTCACCAGTAGGGGGCTTCTATTGGCTGTCTGCAGATAGCCCGCCTCTTATTGACTATTTAAACCTGGATTGGGCACCCTTTGAGTGCCCTTTCGTGTTGTTTCTGACCTTCTTGCTATCACTATGCTAGTGATAGCTGGGCCTCTGTTCCAGTGTTCCTGAGTTCCTGATCTCATGTGTTCCTGAGTTCCTGATCTCTACTGTTCCAGTGTTTCCTGCATGCTGAAGTACTTCCAGTCCTGGTTCCGGCCTAGTCTCTGGTGTTGCAGTTCCTGCTGAACTTCTCTGCTGTTTTCTGACCTGACTGATCGTTGCTGGTTCCTGTCATCTCATCACCTGTCTTCAGTATCCTGGCGACCTTCTGCCTGGTCGCGTTGGTGACATTGCTACAATTCCGTGTTGGTCCCAGCGTGCGGACGCTGGTTTGCTCCCAAGCCTTGCGGCTATACAAACTCGCTTGTTACACCAGTGTGCGGTCACTGGTTTGCTCCAAAGCCTATCAGCTATACAAATCTGTGTTGGTCCCAGCGTGCGGACGCTGGTTTGCTCCTAAGCCTTGCGGCTATACAAACTCGCTTGTTACACCAGTGTGCGGTCACTGGTTTGCTCCAAAGCCTATCAGCTATACAAATCTGTGTTGGTCCCAGCGTGCGGACGCTGGTTTGCTCCTAAGCCTTGCGGCTATACAAACTCACTTGTTACACCAGTGTGCGGTCACTGGTTTGCTCCAAAGCCTTTCAGCTATACAAATCTGTGTTGGTCCCAGCGTGCGGACGCTGGTTTGCTCCTAGCCTTGCGGCTATACAAACTCACTTGTTACACCAGTGTGCGGTCACTGGTTTGCTCCAAAGCCTTTCAGCTATACAAATCTGTGTTGGTCCCAGCGTGCGGACGCTGGTTTGCTCCTAAGCCTTGCGGCTATACAAACTCGCTTGTTACACCAGTGTGCGGTCACTGGTTTGCTCCAAAGCCTATCAGCTATACAAATCTGTGTTGGTCCCAGCGTGCGGACGCTGGTTTGCTCCTAAGCCTTGCGGCTATACTACTCGCTTGTTACTCCAGTGTGCGGTCACTGGTTTGCTCGCTAAGCCTAACGGCTATACTATTCAGTGTTGTTTCCAGCGTGCGGACGCTGGTTTGCTCCAAAGCCTTGCTGCTTAACGATTCTGCTAATTTGCCAGTTCCATCTGACTGCTGCTATTATCTCTGGGCTGCCCTGCCCGGTATTGGTAAGGCCGGTAGAACCTTTTGCCACATTCCATCTGAGGTTGCCTTACCCGGTATTGGCAGGGCCGGTAGAGCCTACATTGTGTATCTATTGAGGCTGCCTTGCCCGGTAATTTGGTAAGGCCGGTAAACCGTTATGCTATTCCATCTGCAGGTTGCCTTACCCGGTATTGGCAAGGCCGGTAGAGCCTAAAGACTGTCCTGTCCGGTATATTGACAGGACCGGTAGAGTCTGCCTTCTGTCTGTGCTATATTCTGTATATATATATTATGTATGTTATTGCCATCCTAAGTTATCATTTATTATTTCAATAAAATTGATTTTTTTTACCTAAAACTTGTGTCTGAGAGTCATAATAAACCGTGACACTTACATGCAGAAAGTCTCCGTCATTGGAGGAGGCTGGATAGAGGAGGGGAGGAGAAGAAGAGTGACAGACTGCATTACAGAGCTTGTAACCACCGTCTGTCCAGAAGGAAGGCACAGGATCATCTTAACATGCTTAATTTTGACCAAAAATGGAATTAAAAAAAAAATTATATTTGTATACCAGCTAGTCGCTACATACACTTCCATTTAAGATAAACTTGTGTAGGGTTGATAGATCCCCTTTAAGGACCACGTGGTCCCGGGGTGGGTGGCCATAGAGGACCAATGCACTTTTTTTTCTGGAGCGATGCATTCTGGCATGTCAGTGTAGCGTGCAGCCACGCTGCTATCCCAGAATACCATGAAGTGCCAAGACATCACTGGTTCTTAACGCATAAACAATGATGACAGCCCTGGCACGTCATTGGTGGCCAAGGTGTTAAAAGCTTAATTTAAATCAGTGTGGATTTGGGAAATTTTATTCAACCCCCCCCCATGGTGTGGTTGGTCTTCTCCACTTCTTCTTAGTACATCAGCCTTGCTGTGGAGCGAATGTATGAATTCTGCAGTGTTTCCACCACAGTGTTAGTCTCTAATGCCAATTCTGCACATAAATGGATAGGAATGCTTAATATTAGAAATTTAGGGTTTATTCTTTTGAGTAACAGATGAGAGTTGGTACCGTGGTAGCTGTAGAAATACAGGAGGCAAATATAATTTTGATACCTTTTATTGGCTAACTAAGCAGATTTAGAATGCAAGCTTTCAAGACCTCCTCAGGCATGTTATACAGATATATACGAAAACATCTCTCTTAAATACAAGTACACATTGCATTGTTTAGGATGGAAATCAGATAAGAAAACTCAGTCCAGATACTTTGATCAGTCAGTGGCAAATTGCACTCTTCCTCTGAGGCTTTAGAGGTATTTACAATGCTCTTGGGTCTGTTGGAAAGGTCAACCCACTAAGTGATAATGTGACAAGAACTCTTGTTTTTATTCAAACCATTACAAATAGCATTAAATTTCAACATTAATTTTACCTCCCATACCTTTCTGTCCCTCTGAGTGCGGAACCATCCCATCAATACAGTTAACTTAATGTCCCTGACACTGTGTCCATTTTAACAAGAATTTTCTCCCACTGGTGTCTCTGTCTTTTTGTTATTAACACAGATCCCACCCAGCAACAGCACCACAGGTTAACATTCACAGTGCTAGATATGATGAGTACCTCTGGTGCTGCTGCTGTAAGTGCTGCACCTTTGACACCTAGTAGTAGTGGCAGTAGAATTACATCAACATCTAGCTCCAGTAGTTGTAGTAGTAGCAGAAACCACACATGACAGAAAGAGTCAATGTTGCAGGGAATGTTGTGTATGTGGCCTTGACTGTGTTTAAGTTTGACATGCCTGACTATGTCTATGTACTACAGAGCTGTATTGCATATTGGAATTATTGAAGGAAATACTCTGTAAGCTTTGTACTTTAATGCCAACAACTCCTTTACCAATAAACCCATAGTATGCTCAGAGATATTGTGTAAACTAATGCCATTTCATCTAATCCTTGTTTACTACATTGGTCCAAGTCAGGAGTAGAAGAAAAGACCACCCCAAAATGCCCACAGATTTCCCACTTTTTCACCCCTTGTGCAAATGATGCTAAGGAGGATTTTGTGAGTACGGTACGGAGCCTAGTAAATAGACATAGGCAGGTGTAGGGATAGAACATTAGTTCCAGCACTTGTTATTGTATGAAATCAGCATGATACATTGGCCCTATGATGTCTGTGTATTATCATTGTTACCCTTTGTCCTTTACATCTGCTTTTTTTTCCATTTTATTGCCATATTGTGCCAAGAGAGCAACATAATTACATGCAATGTTTGCCAAGGCTTTTTGTAAAACAGACATCTTCAGTCCTAGAAACAAGCTTCCTGTTTAGGTTTCCGTGGTTACATTACCATCCCTACACAGTGTTTTAGTGGCAGAATGGCAACAAAAATGTATATCATTGCTGGACTATGAAAAAATGAAAAACATAATGCCCTGTAATTATATATATATATATATATATATATATATATATATATATATATATATATACATTATATACATATAAACATTATGAACATAATGACAGTTTAATTTATATGTACAGATAGTTACAACTCTCTCTATATATAGTATTTGTATCTACCTGTCTGTACACATAAAACATAAAATCATCTTTATTATTTTGGTGTCCCTCAAGAAAAAGGGCTCACTTCTTCTTTCGTTATTTAGATTAAAGCAATAATAACACTTAATATGTAAAAAAAATATTGTATGGTTTATTCTCCTGAGTTAAACAGAGTTATCCCTACTGCTGAAAGGTGTTTTATTCAAAATTATGACAGCTTGAACTTGAATTTCCTAGGTGCAATATCGCAGTGGCCTGAAATTGCACGGTGGCGCTGTTGCTACACCATCCTATGCCGAAGACAATATCTAAGATTAACCTCTAACAGGAGAACCAATTAGGTTGGATATCTTCACATAAATAGATAAAATTAAATTTGAGAACTAGGTATTGACACGCTACTTCACAGTAACGAACTGATTAAAATAATTAATCCCGCATATTTGTGCAAAAATATATATAATTTATTTAAGTAAAATATACTATATATAAAGTGTAAACAACAATGATATAAATGAGTGACCAGCAATTGCAATAGTTATACAGTAACTCAAACCACAATTATCACAATTAGCATTACCAGCAATTAAAGGGTTAACCACACATAGGCATAGTCAGATGTATTGAATAACAATAATTGAATTCAGCAGCATAGAAAAAGGATAATTGATCCTATAATTAATTAAAATACAGTTGGCAACAGCATATATAACTACCTCTGCCCCAGAAACTGTATAAACTATACTAATATCACAGTGCCTGTGAGCCTCCTGTCACTCTCGCTTGTGGTACACTCTGATTTGCTGAGTTGGTTTGGCCCGCCCCTGGTGACCTTTTTATGCCTGGCCTGGACACCTGTCAGATGCCCTTTCGCGGTGTTTCTGAGCCAGTATTGCTGTTGCTGTGTTCCTGTGTTCCGGATTCTTGTGTACCGACTCGGCCTGTCCTGACTACGCTCCAGTGTTCCTGATCGTGTTTGACCCAGCTTGTCAGTGAACCACCTCCGTTTCCTGACCTGGCTAGGCTGACGTTCCTGCTCGTGTATGACCCGGCTTGTATGAGAACCTCCTTCGTGCTACAACCCGGCCTGGCTGACTTCCTGCTTCGTGATCGGCTACCGGCCTGTTCCAGTGACCTGCCTGTTCCTGTTGTCGCCGCCGCAACATTCTTCTTCTGCTGTTGCCGTTTTCCAGCTGCCGTGTGACCACTTCAGCCTTGTGTTGCCTCAGTTCAGTGCAGTGACCCGTGCTGTTGTGCAGAGCTGTGCTTCCTTCCTTGAGCCTCCATACGCTTGCAGAGCTCCGATACCATACTAAGCCTTGTGTGTTAAACGTGCATTTTGACCCTTGCAGTGCTGCTTTACTCTCGCAAAGCCTTCATTCCCCGATATAGAGCCTTACTCACTGTGCTACATCTGCCGAGTTGGCCACTTGTTGGACGGCGACTCACTCACTACTACTGCAGAGTAGTCACGGCACCATTGGCTCTTGGTCTTAATTTAAGTTTACCGGTGGACACCATTTGTGGCTTCTTGGCTCGTGTGGCAGCAAAGGGTAGGCTTCTAGCTCTGGCAGGCTCCCGCTGGTATATGCCCGTGGAGACTATTGGCTCTACTACCGCTAGTGTTGGTCTCCGGTTATACGCCCGTGGGGGCTAATTGCCAGCTCTTGCATTTCAGGCCAGATTCCGTTACGCCCGTGGGGGCTATTTACACTTGCACTCGCAGAATCAGTTGTCTCATTGGGTACGCCCGTGGGGGCTATTTCGGGTAACTGTTCTGCTGAACCCACTATTGGTCACAGATTGGCTACGGCATTTGTATCTCAAGAACACTGTGTTGGCTACACCTATCCAGCACCTCCTATTACCACCTAGGGAGTGCCAAACCTCCACATCAGATACTGACTGATTATTGCATTTAACCCTTTGGTGACTGTATACCATTATCTGTGCCGAGATAGTGTATGTTACCTTATCCTGTGTATTGAACCTTTGAGTTATATCAGTCTTTATCGCTTAATTATTTCCTGCTGCCTGTAGAGGGCGATCGTTTGCGTTATTTTCTATTCAATAAATTGGGTTTTATTTTACCAACTGGTCTGAGTGTCCTAAAAACCGTTACAGTTAATTGAGGTTTAAGGTAGGTTGTCAGGTGAGTAAGCTTTAATATTAAGCCAGGTCCTCTGACCATTCTCCTTGTACCATATGCAATAGCAAAATTTAGAGAAACTAACTGGAATAAAATCCCAGATTTAGATCACTATAATTTAATTATCTACCAATTTCAAATATTGCATGCCTTCTGAATAAAACATATAAATTGCAATTAATATAGTCAGTAATAGATTATACAAAGAATATACTCAGAATCAAATCTAATAATATATGTTTAGACAGTATACCAAACTTCGTGCAACATATATCATAAACATGACCATAGCAATCCTATGTAAAACCTATAGGGTACTCCAAAGATGAATCCACTTATTAATATAGGATGCCACTCCCAAGATGGCGGCTTCTTTTGTCTAGTGAGAGGATTAAATAAACTTTCCACTGTACAAAAGTTTAGCCACAAAAACATACACAAAGAAATCCAAAGAAACCCATCAAATAATTAGACAAATAGCAGTTGAAGGGTTAATAAATTAATTCAAAGAGTTCCCCAGATCAAATATTAGCTATAATTACCTTTCTAGAAACACAATATATTCTATCAATTCAACAATTATATTAACTAATATATAAACAAAGACATATAGATCTCACTGCTATCAACTATTTTACACTTATCTGGCAAAATATGACAATTTACCAATTAATCAATTCTGCTTAACTCCAGAATCACTACAGCCAATATGGCTTATTATCATTTCTAAAAATGGGTGGCCAGTCCAATAAGAAAAAAATTATAAGAAAATTATGTTTCTTCAAATATAGAATAATTATGTATTTGTTTCTGAAATTTTGCAGAGTTAAAATAAGGAAAAATATAATTACCAGTCAATGAGTGTTTCTTAGGATCTCTTTAGCAGCCAGCCATGAATACTTTGATGAAGCAGAATCAGGAAGCCAAGAAAGACCTCATGAAGCCAAAAATAAAGCCCCTTTCTCTCTCAAAACTTACATATTTATAATGTAAAATTACTCTTATCAGAGAAGCCCAGCCCATCTTCTCTGACTGGGTGAAGAGCCATTTCATTATACGGTGATGTCAGAATATATTATCTGCATTTTTGGGAATTCCTTAAAACACTGGTAATAACGCTATGCACTCTAAACATGGTGCTCTTACTCCATCTTAAAATTTGCACCGAAAATGACACCTGGTCTGTGTTTTCTCAAAAGACAGGAATTTGGGGAGTTATCATATGTCACATAAACATGTCATCCTGCCAGACTTTCATACATGGGAGTATACTTTGTCTCAGACATTTTGTCTGTAATAGAGTCGTATAGCATCGTAAAAATCACTCAAATATTTCACTCCCATATTGAAGTAAAGAGGCCCCCTTTGTTTAGAAAAATGAGTTAATTTAAAACATTTTAAACAGACTTTCAAACAATTCTGCTTTTTAAAATTAACTCTCTACTCTCCACCAGGACAAAGTCTCTGACACCTATGGGCAGCTCTGGTCAGTTGACCATAAATTTACATAGGGTGATGTAGCAACAGCACCACTAACTTCAGGACATTGAGATATTGCACATTATGGCAGATACAATGGATATATTTAAGAGAAGATTAGATACATTTCTTTCACCAAAAAAACACACATTCCATTGGTTGACTGCTAATACTATACTCCGGCTATCAATGTGTTGTACACTCCTCTGGAACCCAAAGGGTTAATAAATAAAGTGGCAAAACTTACATCTTGACAGAGCCGTTTTCTCAGAATATGTCTTCTTTGAAAAGTGGCACCTATAAATAATGTATAGGGTTATTTACAATTTGATGTAAATAATGCATTGCTTTATATACAGTGCCAGGCTTATCGGGCGGCTAACGTGGTGGAATAAAAAACAAATACGACAAAGCAGCATCTTATATTAGCATGTAATAGCTGTAACTCTATCCTCTGGTGGTATCAGTATTGCAGACTTACAGTCCTCAGTGTACAAGCACACAGCAGAGCTTCTCCTCCTGAGCTGGTGATAGATACCCTAAGGTTCTATAAAGGTTTTGTGTGAAGATACAGAGGCAAATTTGATTTGAGTTTATCTTGTGGCTTTCTCTAAGATCCATTCAACATTTAATCCTTTTACTTACACCTCAAACATGTCTTTAACACTATGATTTTGCTTCAGTAACAATATTTAAATGTATTCTTCACCAAAAGCTTATTTGGATATTAACCTTTTAATTAACAAGCCATTTTGATATCCCCGTGGGTGTGTTTTTATGTTAATGGACTATACTTCATATACACTGAGGTCCTATAGCAGGGAGTGATGTCAGAGCTCTTTCTGAGGGTGGTTATATGTCCACTTTGTCATAGTTTTCTATGCAAGCCTTGGTTATACTTATTTATGTATACCACCTCACATGCGGCTTTAGTAATCTTTATATTTTTGACTGCTTTATCTTTCATATTTCACCATGTTTCAAAATTCACAGTATTTACAAGATCTTCATAGAAGTGTATTCAATTTCTCCAATCATAAGTGTATTTCAAACTTGTCCATAGTGCTTAAATATGAAATCTCAGATAAAACTGAAAGGGGGAAGCTTAAAGGGGTAGTAATGTTTCATAATAAAAGCATCTCTAATTAATCATCATAGTATTTGGACCTTGGAGAGTGTTATTTCAATTCTGTCAGAGTTGTAGTTCAAGAGGTATTCAATGACAAAGTATCCCCATCCAGCCCCTTTTACTGATGTAACACTGCTCAGCCAGAGCAGAAGGGAGGTGCCCAGGTAGACTGCAGAGAGGGACAATCTTCAATTAAGATAAGGGAAAAACCTAAAAAACTTGTCAAGGGGGGCAGGGCTTTTATTGTTCTCATAGGAAGAAGATTGTCCCCTGCTGTTATCTGTCTGGTCTATGGACTGCATTCTACATCTGAGAAGAGATGGCTTACACTAGGTAAAAGGGGCGGGAGGGGAAACTTTGCTTGTGAATATCTCTCAAACCATAACGGTTTGAGAGATAAGACTTATATCCATCTTCATGTTTTTTTAATGCCTACAAAATAAAATAAAGATAAAACAAAGTATTACTATCCCTTTAACATTAGACTTCTAGGTGGAACTTTTAAAGCGGAACTTTCATGCATAGTAAAGTGCCTCCCAAATCATTTTTCACATAGCGTTAAGCATATCAATATTTGTATTATCCTTAGTAAGTCTGGCATTTTTTAAAAATTCCACTTTTCAGAGACTCACCGCAGACAACAGCACAGACATCTTGCAGAAGAGACATCTGTGAGTCTATTATGTCCATCCCTTTCTCGTCTATGATTGGTGAGGGGAATTTGCATTATACCTTAAGTTACAGACAGGGATGGACAGCGCAGGATCTCTACGTTAAGCTGTCTGCCGGTGAGTCTCCAAAGAAGTTGGACTTTTAAATAATGCCGGACTTACTAAGGATAATACAAGTACTGATTGACAAGTAACGCTATGTAAAAAGGATTTTTTTTGGGGGGGGCACTTTAATATGCATGAAAGTTCTGCTTGAAGTACACAAGTATTGAGTAGTTTGAGTAGTTTTTATCCAAACTGCTGACTTATAAATTTAGGATTACATTTACAGCACATAGGTGAGATTTACACAATCATTATGCTAATAATTGATTTATCTAACTCTCCCCTTGAATATGTAATTTTTGTGCATAGGGCAGTGTGAGACCTGTCATGGTGTGATATTTATCACCACGCTTCTACTGGCAGATTCCACTTAGTTCACCATCCTGATGCTGTAATCCAGAAGGAGTCAAATGATGATTCCTATTGGCTGATATAACATCACTCCCACCTGCATAGCCAATAGGAATGATACTTCCACTGGGAGCTTCAGCTCTTTCAGGAAGGCTATATATTTATACTGCTTCTTCTCTCGGAATAGATGTGGGAATAGATATGATTCAGAAGGATAATACACAATTTTATAAGTCACATTATTTCTTCCTGGTTATATCTAATTAAAACTTAAAGGACAGGAATCCTTTTCTCAGATCAATGTACAGTTTATTGAAGAATCATTCACAGAATATTAATATATTATAAATGAGATAACGTACATGTGGTATCTAATCGTATCCAAAGTGGAAATTAGCACAAGGTAGGTGAATTTATCATGCTGATGTCTGTTCCATTTTATCTAGAACAGTATATTTCAATTAAGTAGGATGTCAGGAAATATAATATAGTCCAACAGGACTTTCTTTGTCTCTGTGGTACAGTACTAGCTAGCTTTAGCTTTTCTAAGCATTTGACTTTAAAAGGATAGTAATACTTTGTTTTATCTTTATTTTATTTTGTAAGCATTAAAAAAAAATGAAGAACGATATAAGTCTTATCTCTCAAACCTTTATGTTTTGAAAGATATTCACAAGCAAAGTTTCCCCTCCTGTCCCTTTTACCTAGTGTAAGCCATCTCTTCTCCGATGGGGAATCTAGTTGTAAGACCAGACATATAACAGCAGGGGACAATCTTCTTCCTATGAGAACAATGAAAGCCCTGCCCCCCCTTGACAGGTTTTTCAGCTTTTTCCCTTATATTAATTGAAGATTGTCCCTCTCTACAGTCTACCTGGGCACCTCCCTTCTGATCTGACTGAGAAGTGTTACATCAGTAAAAGGGGCGGGAGGGGGATACTTTGTCATTGAATTACTCTTGAACTACAACTCTGACAGAATTGAAATAACACTCTCCAAAGTCCAAATACTATTATGATTAATTAGAGCTGTTTTTATTAGGAAACATTACTATCCCTTTAATTACACATGACCTCTCTAGTCATCTTTGAATATGCAGTCATTTTGAATCTCTCTTTTAGACTAACACACACACACACACACACACACACACACACACACACACAAACAAACAGTTCATGAAGTGAAATAAATTCCATCAAATTTAATGTTAACTACTGTAGATTCTTACTGAATTAACTCAGTGAGAGACAATATAATAATAATAATAATTATAATAAAATACAAACAAGCAATTCCAAGCTTTGCCTCAATGCCAAAAAAATACTTTCCTGATTCTAAGAGTGAAATTTAATTTCTCCATGGATCAAACTGATTGAATCTCACAGGGCTCTTTCCCATTTGTTCCTGAGTCCTGTTGAGGAACCCTGCATATTTCATATGGCTGTAAGTAAAATAAATATTAATTCATTCATTCCATTCTATGTTCCATATTGTAATTCTATTTTTATGGAGACTAGTGCTCAGTAAATATCAGCATGACAACAGGATTCCAGTGAATACATTAATTTGTTGTAGTCGTATTAGTCCAGTTTTAGTAATACAAAGATAGGAGTCCTTTGGAACTTGAGGATACCTTTTTATTGATCTAACAGAGATCATCTGATCTCCACCGATCAAGACTGCAAAGTCTGTGAAATCATAAGTCTGTTCAAAACAGTACATAGTTCTAAATTAGACAACAATCTAGAATGCAGCAGGAAAAGTTTGGATACTGTGAAAAGGGTAATATCTGCAATAAGCAACTGGAGTGGGCAATAAATAAAAGTTGCCTGAGCTGTGATTTGGATGCAGAGCTGAGACAAGATGGGGGGGGGGGCTACAGATGAGTCATTCGTTATAGAAATTTCTGGTTGTGAGATAAGAATCCCAGATCTTTGAGTGTTTTTTTTATGTGTTTTTAAGAGAACTATCTTCCATCTTCAAATTTATTTTTTTGTTGGATACTTTTAAAATTACCTTTAAGGATCCTGATTATAAGACTATTCATTGACTGATCTGATTAAGAAAAATGGTGTTCAACTTTAGGGTTTACTATTGAAACATCATCACCTATATGGTGACCATCCAAAGGGCGAGATCACAATGTCGCCTTTATGAAAAGGGTGACAAGGGAATGTCTCCAGCATCAAAAGAGCAACATTCTGATGTTGCATGCATAAGGGGTCACCCTGTATTGTAGATGCATGTCCAATGTATTCTCTACCTTGTCCACTCTGCCCATTAGCCATAATTCACTGCACAAACATACAGAAAACATAATGTGCAAAAGCCAATAAAGTACTTAAATCAGTAAGATCAAACAAGCTGATAATGGCCAAGCCTGTATAGAGCATGCAGGGTATTATAGCCCGTCCTGCTCAGTGATATCACTCACAGAAGAATGAACAGGATCTGCTGCTCCCAGATAAAAATGTGGCTTTAATAAATATGGAAGACAACCATATGTAAGCCCATATGCAGTCAACGGTTTCAGGGCCCTCAACCCCTTCCTAATACAGAAATTTTCTTCATCATGATGTCTTATATGGGTTTGCATTTTTGGCATTTATCCCTAATGTAGTGTCCTTGGTTGCACTTTTTGCATTCAGTCATATATGCCACATTTTGTATGTGCAGCAGTATAATCATGTGGTGGTAAATGTCTCTGTAGTTTGGATGGTTATGTTGGATTCTTTATGTGTTTGCAAAATTGACAGTGGATGACTTTAAATGGTTTTGAGTATATGATCACTGTCATTGGGGAGTTTGTTGCTTATCAATTTCTGTTTGATGTTTCTAAGTTGCTAAAATGAAAAGATTGGAGGTTTGACAAATATTTATTTTGAGGTTGCATCATCAATCTTAATGGGTATTAAATCTATGCATTATTTTTCACATACCTTCTAGTAGCACTGTTGCCTTGCAGTGCTGGGGTCCTGGGTTCAAATCCCACCAAGGACAACATCTGCAATGAGTTTGTATGTTCTCACTGTGTTTGTGTGGGTTTCCTCCCACACTCCAAAAAACATACTGAATCCTGATAGGTGA
Source organism: Rhinophrynus dorsalis (assembly GCA_037306005.1). NCBI lineage: Eukaryota > Metazoa > Chordata > Amphibia > Anura > Rhinophrynidae > Rhinophrynus > Rhinophrynus dorsalis. The sequence continues at coordinate 24,789,819 of CM074723.1, forward strand.
ATTTAGATTGTGAGCCCCAATGGAGACAGGGACCAATATGAGTGTAAAGCGCTGCGGAATCTGTGTGCGCTATATAAATAAAGGATTATTACTGGGTTGTTTGTGGTTGCTAGTGTTATGTGTGTGTTTCTGTTTATTCTGTTAATGGTCTTTGGCTTGGAACAAATAACATTAGAACATGCTTAATATTTTCTTTCTGTTCAGTTTTTTTCCCTTGATTGTTCAATCAAGAATAAACGGGTTGCAACAAACCATGAGCTAGAAAGGTCATTGGTAAATGTAACATCTCTGTCACTTAATTAGCTCTTTTCATAAAGAGCAAATTCCCTATTTCAAAATGAAACAGTTTTTGTGAAGAAACAGGAGGTTAAACTTTCATGTCCCTGTGATATATGAGGACTGTGGGATTACATGGACATTACAGCAATACAGCCCAGGTCAGTGCTCTCCATTGGGCTGGCTGCACCTGGAGGTCTTCCAATCTGGTTGACCGCTCCTCCTCTGGGTGGTGAAGCTAGATCCAGTGACAAACGGCCCAGGTCCTCTGAGGCTGGTCCGGTATGGTTTAAATGACCTGGTAGGTATGCTCCGGTATGGTTTAAATGACCTGGTAGGTATGCTACAGGGGCGGGCGCCTGCTGCGGGGCCGTCACATCGGTGGCAGCGATGAGATCTCTGCAGTATAAAATCCAAACCACCACTGGGATTCATCTCTATCGGGAGGTTCAGAGGAGAGCACAGCTGGACCCCGAAATGGAAGCCATTTACAAGCAGCTGAGTGTCACAACCTTGAAGGAGTTGATAGCTACACGAGGGTCTGATCATGGTCAATTCAGTAAGCCAGAGCTTGTTGTTCAGCTGATCAAAATGGATGTGGAGGCTGGCATAGCTAAGGCCCCAGCTTCACAGCAAAGAACAGAAACCCCCTTTCAGCAGAGGATGTGGGAGAGACTGGCTTACTTGCCCACACCCATCTCCGAGGGCACCATGATAGAGGTAATGCGGCAGGTTCGGGCAGATCTAGACCTTGCAGGTAACCCACTAGCCCTTCTAAAATCCAGAGGTGGAGAGGAACCTCAGAGAGGAATGCTAGATAACCAGTCTGGTTTCCCAACCAGATGCCTGCAAAAGGATGCCTGAGGAGATCCACTGTGAGAACACCAGTAAGGGTGTAGAGAGATTGTTGCCCAGTAGTGTCATGGAACTGGAGAATGAAAGACAGTGGGATGACTCTGCTTTCCAACAGCCCCTGCAGGACACAGAGGTAGATTACCCAAAAGGCCCTGTTCAAGTGACAGAAGATGTCTCAGAGAGGAAGGCTACTTATGAACTTAAAGGAATCACTTTAAGGGACTCGTTGCTAGAGAAAGACCTGGGTATCCTTGTAAACTACTGTCATGGTAATCAGGCAAAGAAGGACAGACACAAAGATAAAATATAACCACATTTATTTATTATAACAGCAATAATGGTAGAGCCCACATAGAACCCCAGACATATGCAAATAGGACCCAAGGTTCCTCCGGAGCTTCACACTGTGCTGTGCACTAAACTACTCAAGATCTCAAGACTAGGGAGCCAGCTCAGGTGGGACAGCAGAAGAATGGTAGAATATGTGTAAGTCACCAGTTGGTCTGTGAATGGAGGCAACAGAAATCGTCAGAGGAGACACCGAGACTACAGGTCAGGTAAGCAGGTAGTGTACGGAGCAAGTAGGTAGCCAAAGTCACAGGTCAGACAAGCCAGGGACTACACAGAGCTAGAGTAACCAGGCCACTGGTCAGACAATTGGAGATTATGCTGAGCGAGTAGGAACCAAGGCCACTGATCAGGCAAACTGAGAACTACAAGGAGCGAAAGTAACCAGACCCACAGGAAAGGCCACCAGAGGCTACACTGAGCAGGTAGTAGCCAGAGCCACTAGTCAGGCAAGCCGGGGTAATACACAGAGTGAGTAGTCAGCCAGAGCCACAGGTCAGAACTGATGTGGGTAGTCAGACAAGAGTGAGATTCTCAGGCAAACACGGGTGACAACGGAGAGCAAGAGTAATGAGCAGGAACACCACATAAGGTCAATGACTCCCAGGCCCAAGGAGCAGAAGAAGGTAGGACCCAATTAGGCCACCCAGAATAGACCCATAAACAGGTGTCCGTGCTAGTGCCTGTTACCTGATGTCAGCAATGAGGAAGTAGCCGGAGGCCATACAGAGGTAGGGAGCACAGGAAAATTTAACCTCTAAGGGAGACTGTGATAACTACAAACTTGGAAACAGTGACCAGTGTCAAATAGCAGTAGCAAAAGCGAACAAAATCCTGTCTTGCATAAAAGGGGTATTGAAGTAAGAGTGGATAACATAATTTTGCCATTGTACAAATCATTGGTAAGACCTCACCTCAAATATACAGTACGGTTTTGGGCACCAGTTCTAAAAAAGGATGTATAAGAACTAGAGAGGGTACAGAAAAGAGCAACAAAATTAATTATGGGAATGGAGGACTTGACATCTGAGGAACGACTAGACAAACTTGGTTTATTTACTCTAGAGAAAAGACGACTAAGAGGAGATCTTATCACATTGTACAAGTATATGATAGATCAATACAAGGATGTCTTCTAGACTTGTGCACGGTCCAAATTTTCGATTTAATTCGAATTCGGACAACATTTTTTTTTCTAAATTGGATGATCCTAATTTCGAACCGGACCTATTTGATTCGAACAAAACTCTGATCCATTCCAAATTATAGCAGTGCGCCTCCATGCACACTCATTCAATTTAGCACATAGTCGAACATCGACAACCCATGTCTGTCATATTCAATTTAGAACATGGTCGAACATCGAAAACCCATGCCTGTCACATCCTACTCAACATAAGTGGTCGACTCAAACATCGACAAACTATACATGTGACATTCTATGTTAGTATATGGGTAAAGGTTAAGGTTTCTTTTACTGGTACCAGCCTCCTACCCTACTGTCCCTCTTTGGCACCCAAATTCCTCTCCCTCATTTTCCTGCCCTGATTTTCCCTCATATCAGATAAGTCTATGTGTATATACATTAGTGTTTCATACTACTTCAAGAATAAACACATAAATGTTTGTTTAAACTGCAGTATGTGTGTCTAAATTAGTTTGTGTATTGAAAATACATTAATCTTATGCTAAATCATCAACTCACTTACCCAAAGAGTTGTCAGTAGGTTATGAAGTTAACTACAAAGTGACCGGAATATCCCACCAGTCACACCACTAGCAACACTTATGTATGATCTCTGTATATGCATCTCCCTTCACCACTTTAGGCTGTAATCTTTCAAACACAAACCCCACTTTTTAGTGTTTCATTCTCCTAAGCAATCTTCATCCTGTATTGTCCAAACCCTTAGCTGCTTTCACCCTTTGAGTGCCAGAGCAGTATCCAACACACTGCTTTTCAATGTGTTGGATAACTCTCTGACACTCAAAGAGTTAAGTAATTTGTTCACATACAACAAGGGCTGGCAAGAGTTCAACAAATAGGTTGACAGCCATGCCCCATGCACCACTAATTCAAAATAAATTTCCCCCATCTTCAGCCATTAATTTTCCAGTTATCTACATGCTCTGCTCATAGCTATCACTGTAAGTACAGTAATGTTATGTACAGTATACACTGGAGTTGTCGCGTAGTAGTAAAGTTTGAAAGAAACTGAATGTGCCGGGCCTGGAGCACTCAATTGCCTCCCCAGAATGATCTCAGATTGCCACGCATAGTTTGTCGAACATCACGAACATATGTCTGTCACAGTCTAACCTGCATAGTTTGTCGAACATAACCAAGCCATCCGACCCCGCCTACCCTGCACAGCTTGTCGAACAAACCATCTTGTCACTTCCTGCCCCTGCTTAGTTTGCAACATCATATAGTATCTTCCTCAAATCATATTGGATATATTAAGATGACATCGCCCATTCCAGCTCCCGCTTTCGAATACTATTGGCCCAAGTTTCGAACTCTTAGGATTCTCATTGCTGGTTGGCTAGATGCCTTACTAGCAGTGCAAAAAAAGTTAAAGATGACTCTATGACCTGGAAAAAAAAGTGGGGCATACCCCAAACAAGAACCAGCCCCCAACAGATAGCCATTTTAGAGAGCAGCAGCCACCATCTTGCAAGAAAGAAAAGCAGTAGTGTTGAGCGAGCGTGCTCGGCCGATGCTCGGATCGGCTCGAGCATCGCTCTGCTCGGCACATGGCGGTACTCGTCGAGTACCGCCATGTGCTCGCCCGCCATGTTCGGGTGGCGGGGATCTGTGCCGGAAGAGGCACAGATCCGAAGACGCTCCGCTGGACCACCAGGGACTGGAGGTACGGGGGCATTGCGGAGATGAAGGGGGCATTGCGGAGATGAAGGGGGACATTGTGGAAGAGGGGCATAGACTCTATGCCCCTCTTCCACAATGTCCCCCTTCATCTCCGCTATGCCCGTCTTCCACAATGTCCCCCTCCATCTCCGCTATGCCCCTCTTCCACAATGTGCCCCTTCATCTCCGCTATGCCCCTCTTCCACAATGTCCCCCTTCATCTCCTCTATGCCATAGAGGAGATGAAGGGGGACATTGTGGAAGAGGGGCATAGCGGAGATGAAGGGGCACATTGTGGAAGAGGGGCATAGCGGAGATGAAGGGGGACATTGTGGAAGACGGGCATAGCGGAGATGAAGGGGGCATAGCGGAGATGAAGGGGGACATTGCGGAGATGAAGGGGGCATTTGGAGATGAAGGGGGCATAGCGGAGATGAAGGGGGGCATTGACCAGGCACCCTCCCCTCATCAGAGCAGGGGGTGCCTGGTGTAATGCTCGTGTCGCCCCATTATATGCAATGGGGCTCGGGTGCTCGGCCGAGCACTCGAGCCTCAGGGGGTGCTCGGTCAGAGCACCCGAGCACCCGAGCATCGGGGTGCTCGCTCAACACTAAAAAGCAGCAATGGCCAGAGGAAGAGAAATACCCTTCAGCATGGAGGAGAATGAGGCACTAGTGGGAACACTGCAGGGCTGTTATTCCCAGCTCTTTGGCCCATTGGCAGCTTCCACCGCAGTAGTGGATAGGAGTGAAATGTGGGATAATGTGGTGGAAGCTGTCAATGAGGTGGCAGAGTCCCCACACACATCAATCAGATGCAGGAAGCAGGTATACGACATTAGATGATAGGTGCTGCGGAAAAGGGCCAGGATGGAGGTAACGCAGTCATCTGTGGCTTCCAGTAGACCTGTTCAATTCAATCACTATGAACAGGTCCTGGATGGCCTCATTGCAGCATCTGAGGCAGAAGCTGCTCCTGCTTCAGGTGGTGATGAGGCTGTTGCTGGTCCATCACATGCTGGACCAGCTCCCATCACCCCTGCAGCGTGGAATCCTCGGATTCTGAAGATGACCATGCTCCTGCATCTTCCCCTGCCCCTATAACACCTGTCTTCCCTGTCCATGTGCCCACTCCTATTCCTGCTGATGTACGTACCCATTCTCCATCAGCCGGAGGGAGTGACTCTTCCTCTGGTCTGGTGATTTGCACGAGTTCCACCAGAAGCAGTGGCAGTGACGTTCCCTCCCTGAATGCCTCAGAGTTGGGTACTTCAGCTCCAGACATCTCCGCAGCTGAGGAGTCAGACCATGCTGGCGTATTTTCTGGTAAGTAATTGTAATCTGATGCATGTGTTCATGTAATGTTGTTAACCCTTTGAGTGGCAGAGGGGTACGCAATGCATTGCATGTGTGTCACGGTTCCCCAGAATAATTCACAAGTCAGTATGGTATAGTAAAAATGCAATTAAAATAACAAATAAGGTAGCACACAGAGGTAAATAGCAGGAAGAAGTAGAGAGTCACAGCCAGCAAGTGCTACTACCAGAAATAGTATACTGCCAAGGTGGATAACTCTCCTAGAGACTAGGCCTAAGCCATTGGTAGTCTCTGCTGGAACCAGGAACAGGAAAGGAACAGGAGCAGTAACAGGAACACAAAGTCTTGATCGGAGTAGCGAGGAATCTACCAGACTCACACCTGCAGTCAGAATAGTAGTAGCAGATACTTGACTCACGCCTGCAGTCAGTATGGAGGAAGCGGATACTTGACTCGTACCTGCAGTCAATATAAGAGCTAGTCTACCAGAGCCCCAGGTCTGCACCAGATTGGGTGTCTGCTAGGTACAGGGGACAATCAAGAGAATAGTCAGACAGAGCCACAGGTCTGCACCAGATTGGATGGTCAGAGAAGCCAAGTCATACACAGAGCCCAAGGTAACAGAACTGCTTTGTACAACAACGCAAGGGCAACTGAGTCAGGACTCAGTCTGCCCTTTAAACCCCATCACAGGAAGTAGGAAGGAGGAGCCCACAGAAGGCCTAGACTAAAAACAAGACCCTGCATCATTCTGATGCATCTCATAGAATTGCGACCATTTTGCTCCACGATGCGTCATTGTAACGGTTTTGTAAGACACCCAGACCAATAGGTTAGAATAAAACACAGTTTTATTAAAAGACAAGGAACACTGCCCACTACTAGTTAAATATGACAGGTAAATGATATTCGGGTACATATGCCCTCTCAGGCCCAGTATGTAGAACAAGAACAAATACTGTCACAGGACAGGCATAATAAAGTAATATCAGCAACACATGGGTTAAAGTTCAAGTAGAGTAATCAGTCTCTGTTGTGGTGTGTTTGACAAGCCCTGTAGATGGTAAAAGTAGCAAGAGACTGTGGTGCCAGAGCCAATAACACCCTTCCCGTGCTGTAACTGAACTTTGTACACTGCGAGAGGTGATGGAATCGCCCAATAGCAACACCGGTGCGGTAACTGAACCACTGCGTATAGTAAGGGTTAAGCGGAAGCGCAGTGTTAACGGAGACCACAATGCTCTGCAAGTGTAACCAGGAGGCTCGGTATAACAGAGGCTGCAATGCTCTGCAAATGTAAACGGAAAGCTCAATGAACGGAGACAACAGTGCTCAGCAAGTGTCACGGAAGGCTCAATATAGCGGAGGCAACAGTGCTCTGCAAGTGTAAATGGAAGGCCCAGTATACAGAGGCAACAGTGCTCTGCAAGAGTTAACGGAAGGCTCAGTATAATGGAGGCAACAGTGCTCTGCAAGAGTTAAACAGTATGTTCAGTCTGCACTTAAACCGCTACAGCGGAAGTTCAGAATGTTGACACAGCATCAAGATCGCAGCTAGTACACTTCTCAGGATCGTCTGTATAGCTGGGTCAGGTCATCAGCCAGGCCGGGTCAAATCACAGAGCAGGAACATCAGACAAGCCGGGTCGGATCACGGAGCAGGAACGTCAGCAAGGCCGGGTCAAATCACGGAGCAGGAACCAATGAAAGTAGTCAGATGAGCCAAGTCGGTACACAGGTACGCAGGAACACAGCAACACAGTAGCACTGGTACAGTAACACCACTAAAGGGCACCTGACAGGTGCCAGAGGCCAGATATATGAAGGCCATACTGGGCGGGCCAAACAAGCTCAACCAATGGGAGCGCACCACAACAAAGAGTGACAGGTAGATCACGGGAACCGTGATAGTCATATAACGACCATGAGCCCCGAAAATGATGCATCTCCGCGATGCTTCCATGCACGTCGTCAATCAAGCAACACACACACGATACTACCATCCAGCCAGAGGCCATGGACGGTTACTGACACCACCAAGTGCGCATAGACCCAGAACATTGAGAAACGCCTGGAACTTGGTAGAAGCGCCAAGATGGAGGATACTTCTCCAGCGTCGCCTGAAGCGCAACGCTGGAAATTAGGTATGATAACAATATGTTGTGTAACCCTCTGGCACTCAAAGGGTTAAATATCTGACACTGAGCAGATAGGTGTGCAATGTATGGTAAAGCACTGCAAATCACACATATCTGCTCTGTGTAACTTAATCCTTTATAATGCAATGTCCATGTGTATGTACTGTAATGTAGTACTTTGTTATGCAATGTCCATGCGTGTGTGTAATGTAATGCAGTACTTTGTTATGCAATGTCCATGCGTGTGTGTAATGTAATGCAGTACTTTGTTATGCAATGTCCATGCGTATGTGTAATGTAATGTAGTACTTTGTTATGCAGTGTCCATGTGTGTGTGTACTTTAATCTAGTCTTTTGTTATGCAATGTCCATGCGTGTGTGTGTGCTGTAACGTGATGTACTCTTGACCCTGATGGAATACCTAGCTCTGGCAGGGACAGGGAACAATTCTTCACCCTGTATCTGCAGCCGGTCACTGCCACTGCTCTTGCCAGCTTGGAGGAAGAGGTAGCTGCTGGTAAGTTGTTTTTAAGATGTCTCCCTCATGTACAAAGGTGTTTTTAGTCAAGTTAAATTGTTCCATATGTGTATTAGCAACCCCAGCTTGCTTTAGCCATATTTACTTTAATTAACTATTGCATTGCCACAGGAGTGAGCAGCAGCGCATTGCTAAGCTATGCTTTGCTCACCTTTTTGGCACTCCAAGGCAGGGCCAGACTGGCCTACCAGGATACCGGGAGAATTCCTGGTAGGCCGCCTGCACTGGGCTTCCCTGGGGCTGGTTCAAAATCAAGAAGCAATCCGCGGCCACAGTCCTGCCACCTTGCGGCCGCGGATTGCATCTTGATTGCAGGAGTGCTGGCTGTGGCCACAAGGTGACAGGACTGTGGCAGGGAGATTTGAAGGGCCCCGCAACATGCTGAGGTCTGTGCCTTCTTGGGCACAGAACCGTAGCAGCTGAGCTCCCTATTCTGATCTTTAGTAATGTGGAGCTCTGGGAGATTACGTCATATCCGCTTTGCATTACTGAAGAGAAGACCATGCAGGAGCAACAGAAGTAAAGAGGTCTGTGCAGAAGGAGGCACAGACCTCTCATGCTACACCGCTGGATCACCAGGGAGGTAGGAAATGGACACGGGGGGGCAATGTGGAGATTGGGAGGCAATGTGGAGACAGGGGGCAATGCAGAGACTGAGGGGCAATGTGGAGATTGGGAGGCAATGTGGAGACAGGGGGCAATGCAGAGACTGAGGGGCAATGTGGAGATTGGGGGGCAATGTGGAGACTGAGGGCAATATGGAGATGGGAGCAATATGGAGATGGGGGACAATGTGGAGACTGAGGGCAATATGGAGATGGGAGCAATATGGAGATGGGGGCAATGTGGAGACTGAGGGCAATATGGAGATGGGAGCAATATGGAGATGGGGGCAATGTGGATATGGGGGGGCAATGTTGAGACTGAGGGGCAATGTGGAGATTGGGGGGCAATGTGGATACTGCGGGGCAATGTGGAGATTGGGGGGCAATGTGGAGACTGAGGGGGGCAATGTGGAGACTGAGGGCAATATGGAGATGGGAGCAATATGGAGATGGGGGGCAATGTGGAGATTGGGTGGGGCAATGTGGAGATTGGGAGGGAAATGTGGAGACTGAGGGACAATGTGCAGACTGAGGGCAATGTGGAGGCTGAGGGCAATATGAAGATGGGGGCAATGTGGAAATTGGGGGGCAATGTGGAGACTCTGGGCAATATGGAGGTCACCCATTGATGTCAGACACAGTGTGAAGAAGAGCACTGCGTCTGCCGATGAGACCACTCCAGCTTGCAGACAGGAGCCTCCATCATCGGAGGAAGGAGGAGAGCAGAGGCAGAGTGACGGACTGCAGTTACAGAGCAGGTAATCGCAGTCTATACGGAAGTAGGTAGGGGACAGATTTTAAATTTATAAGTAAGTTAAATTTATAAATAAGTTAAATTTACAACAAATAAAACTTAAAAATAAAAAATGAACAACATTTTAGAAGTATTCGATATGTAACCTATTTAGGCTATGTTATAAATAGGAGACACATCCACTTTAACACATTTTGTGTGGTGATTCTTAGCAATGGTCTTGTTGTCTAGGACGCACAATCATGTCCTCTAACCACCACACAAGTGCATGTTGTCAGTTGAACACAAGTTAATGTCAATACCGCTTGTGTTTAAGTGAGCACATCCTGATAACATCCACTGTTGGTGTGGTTAGAGGACATGATTGTGCATCCTAAACAACAGGACCATTGCTTAGAATCACCCTGCTAAATGCATCACACATCTGTGTGCCAGAGAGGTGCTCACTGCTTTGCATTTCTTCTTTTCCCACAGCTGCATCTCATGAAGAACAAAAGCAGCAGCAGCCCCCTTTCAGCCAGGAGTACACAGAGGCCCTGGACATCCTATCTGGGATCTCAGCTGACATCAGGGGCTTATGGCGTCAGCTGAGAAACGACATGCACCGTCTGAAGGCTCTGCTCCAACAAATGGTGGAGCAGAACAGGCTGATGCTGGGCCTCCAGTATACGATCTAGCATATGTAAGGTGGAGTTACACCTGGTCCCAACATCTTGTTTTAGGCAGTGCTCTGGGAGGTCTGCCTTTTTCTGTTCCTCCATGAGTAGCTGGCTATCTTTGACTCTCCCATGGAAGTGGCCAGAAATTTGTCAGCATGACTCCAGTGTTACTGCCATCATCAAGAGCAGCGCAGTGAGCAGCGCACACCCACAAATCTGCAATCCCGGAGAGCCTTGATCATGTTAGCTGCACCATCAGTAACCACAAACCCCATTTGTGCCTGTGTGCCTGCCTGCTCCCATAGTCAGTGCGCAACCATGTTGTGCAGTGCTTTGCAAATGTTATCTAAGGTGTGCTGCTGATCCATTACCTCAGCATGGAGGAGGAAAGAGTGGTGCCCTGCCTGCTTGGCTACTGCACCTGAACTTGTTGTTGCTATCGGTGTGTTTTGCAACACATTGGGTTGGCACCAATGTGCCGTCAATGACAGGAAGTCATGCTGGACACTCGGAGCACTCCATAAGTCAGTGGTAAAGTGCACTGACTGTCCAGCAGCCTTTCCTAGCAGTTCCTTCAAAAGACCAACTCACAACTGGTACAGTGAGGACACTATAGTTCTACTACATGTGGTGTGGGATGGAATTTTATATTGGGGTGCAACAGCCTCCATAAGTTGATGGAAGGGCTCCCCATCCACCATATTGAAAGTTGCACCCTCAACGGCTATGAGCTGTGCAATGAGGCGTGTAATTTTCCTGGACTGCTGTCTGCACATCCCCTTGGAATGAAACCCACCAAAATCTTCCAGTGTGGCCTGTATTGACTTTGGGATGGGCTGTGACTGTCTGCTGCATTTACTAGGACCAGACCACTGCCTACTAGTGGTGAGTGTTACACTGGTAAATGTAGTAGTGCCACCACGTTCTGCACTCATGAACACTGACTTGTGGTAGTGGTTCTGGTGTTGGTTCATCTCAGAGGTGGATAGATGACCCAACACCCTCCCACGGTTGACTTCCCTGCCACACAATTTACATTTCGATAGCCGGCCATCGCCAAGTGTCACAAAATGGTCCCATGCTTTGGAGTGACGGATGACTTTGGAAGGTGGTGAAGAAAAAACTGAGGTGACACTTTCTTCATCTTCACATGCTGGAGCAACCTCACTATGCTTTTTTTTCTACATACCATTACAGGGGTACTAGTAGACCAAAAGATGGCAACAGGGATATTGGGACTGGGATTGGAGGAGGATGGAGTAACACTGGTGGCAGAGCCACTAGCAGCTACTACCTGCCTGGTAGACTCATTTGGAACTGGAGAGGCAGGTGGTAAATTTTCATCAGTAGAAGACAGAATTGTAGCTGAAGAAACAGGGGGAGTACTATGGGCAGCAGCGGAAAAACAAATTAAAACAAATAACTTGTATTATAAATATTTTTAATAAAACCAACACAGGTGACTCCCCCTTGCGGTGGCTAAAAGACACCCTGTCTGCCTATACAACTGTGACACTGGCAGTGTGACTGAAGATTATTCAAACAAATAACTTGTATTTTGAATATTTTTAATAAAACCAACACAGGTGACTCTCCCTTGCGGTGGCGAAAAGGCACCCTGCCTGCCTATAAAGCTGTGACACTGTCACTTCGACTCTGGAAATTAGTCAAACAAATAACTTGTAGTTTCTATATTTTTAATAAAACAAACACAGGTGACTCTCCCTTGCGGTAGCGAAAAGGCACCCTGCCTGCCTATACAACTGTCAGACTGTTTGATGTGACACTGCACAAGAACAAAGATGACTCTCCCTTGCAGTGGTAATAACTGGCTCTAATGCTGGCTGGCTGCCTATACCTAGCCTAATGCTACCTGCCTGCCTACACAACAACTGGACACTCTTTAATCCCTTCTCTCTCTGAGCTCCAACAATTCAATAAGGAAATGCAGGCTGTCTGCCTGGGTGACTGTTTCATTAGTCCAACCCCATCATGAAACAAAGAAGGCTATTGGAATAGAAACAGAAGAGGGAAAGTAGTGCATGAAATGGAGAATGGAATTGGACTAGAGACATGGAGGGAAAAATATGGAGGGAAAGTAATCGAGCGCGCGCAGGTAGTACAATAAAGATCGGACTCCGAACAGTCCTGGTCCGAAAGTAGTCTAAACTTTTGGAAATTTGTCAAATGTTGAAGGTTTCAACGACTTTCGGACCAGGGCTGATCGGAGTCGGATCTTTTTTGTCGAATGATCCTTGCGTGTCGGATGGTCCTAATGTCTCCGAAAGACCCCATTTTCGACTAATTCTGAATTTCTCCAAATCAACTCGCACAAGTCTAATCTCTGCGGTGAGCTATTAATTCCAAGACCTGATCAGCTGACCCAGTGCCGGATTAAGAGCATCATGGGCCTGATGCTGAGGATTTTGGTGGGCCTATTTATGGAAATAAATAAAACAAAAACACAGCAATTGATTTAACACAAATTAAATATTTTAATAACCATTAAAATGCCATGACAGAAACTTACTGAAAATATTTCTTTTTATTGAAAATATTTTTTTTTTAGTCCCGTGGTACTGCACGTCCATTGTATGGCAGCAGTGGTGTATTTAGGTTTTTGCACTGCCTAGGCGTGACTAAACTCAACCCCACCCAATCTTCATAACCCCTTGTATGAAAGAGCAGTATGTAACCCAAATTATGCATTACCCCCTTGTAAGAGTCTTACAAGGAGTTAATGCATAAATTAGATTACATACTACTCTTTGGCATACAAGGAGTTAGTTAATCCATATATTGTATTACATGCAGCTCTTTCATACAAGGGGTTAATCCACACTTGGGATAAAAACAGCTCTGGTGCCGCCTCAGTGTCACTACAAGGCCAGGCACTGACTGAGGTAGTCTAGTCGCCATCTTCGAACAGCACATGAACCTCCATCCCCCCCAAGAACACAGGCAGCACTGCTAAGTAGTTCAGAGAGATGCACACGCATTAAATTATGCGTCTCACCCTCACTCACTGAGGCTCACATGATGAGTGTGGGTCAACACAGATGACACATCCCTTAGCTCTTGGAGCGGATTCAGTTCAGGCCGGTGGGGGTGTCTGAGCAGGAGTAGGGTGACCATATTTCCCCTCTGCCATTCAGGGACACTGTGTGGGCGGGGTCAAATGACATCACATGCCCCTGTGCTGATGTCACTGGATGTAAGAGAAAAAACTGTGTTCTCTCAGATGCACCATAGAGTGCTAAATGTACCAGGACTAAACCTGGGGTAAACCAAATGCACCATCATGAACAAATAAACATGCTCATTGATTTAAATGGGGCTTTGAACTCCTTGAATGATAACATTAGCATTGACGGCGTTAAGCACCCCATGTAATTAAATGGTCCCTGCTCCCTGTGATGCAGTTGGTTTGCCCCTGAATTGCTCCACTTGTGCCTTTGTGCATAGCCACATGTACAGACCTGTAGAATACACATTTATGTCTAACAACAAAGATGTATACACAAATACATTATAGGGCAAGAGACCCATTACAATCACCTGCACCAGAAATCAAATACAATATAAATACAAATATACATGTCCAAATTAATATATGTGAAAATGTAATCACTTACCCCCACGTTATTCAGAAATGCAGAGTAAGACAAGGGGTATAAAATACAAAGGGGTGAAGAGGGAGAAATACAGAAAGTTGCAGGGATATAGAAGGGTATAAGAGATTAGATGGGGAGAATGAGAGGGAAGACTAGTGTGGTGGAAGGAGAGTATGACCTAAGTATGGGACAAAAGCTGTACTTTCTGGTTACACCTTCTCTCAATGTCAGGACTCAGAAAGGGACTTAGCGCCGGCGGGAGCCACTCAGCTGTGGGACTCAGAACATAACAGTATATCTATTTATTTAAAGGGATAGTAATGTTTCATAATAAAAGCAGCTCTATTTAATCATCATAGTATCTGGACTTTGGAGACTGTTATTTCAATTCTGTCAGAGTTGTAGTTCAAGAGTAATTCAATGACAAAGTATCCCCCTCCCGCCCCTTTTACTGATGTAACACTGCTCAGCCAGATCAGAAGGGAGGTGCCCAGGTAGACTGCAGAGAGGGACAATCTTCAATTAAGATAAGGGAAAAACCTGAAAAACTTGTCAAGGGGGGCAGGGCTTTCATTGTTCTCATAGGAAGAAGATTGTCCCCTTCTGTTATCTGTCTGGTCAATGGACTGGATTCCACATCTGAGAAGAGATGGCTTACACTAGGTAAAAGGGGCGGGAGGGGAAACTTTGCTTGTGAATATCTCTCAAACCATAAAGGTTTGAGAGATAAGACATATTGTTCTTCATGTTTTTTTAATGCCTACAAAATAAAATAAAGATAAAACAAAGTATTACTATCCCTTTAAAGAACGATACAGTCTACATCCACCCCAAAGAAGATTGTCATTTGCAGTTCTCCCAAATATAATAGGAGACACTGTATACAAGGCACTCTCACTGCCCTGATTCTGAATATATAACTGACAGTTTCAGAACTGTCTTGGAGATATTCTGTTTACAGATACGAAATGGTGTATGTGGTTTTTCTCTAGCTAAATTGTACATGTTGCACAGACAACTGGGTTACATCAAACTCAGAGCTGTGGCCCTTAGCACTCTAGACCCTAAATCAAAGATCTGCCAGTTGTCTGTGCAACATGTACAATTTAGCTAGAGAAAAACCACATACACCATTTCGTATCTGTAAACAGAATATCCCCAAGACAGTTCTGAAACAGCATCTGGTAATAATGCAAAATACAAAAATAATATCGCATGTATAATTCATAAAAAAACCCTGACTACACTGTGGCATGAGTATAAAGATTAAAGTGGGACAACTGCATCAGTAACACAATATTTCGATTAGTTGGAACTTTTAACTCCTTGAAGACTATGGGTGGCCTCTAATGCATTGGTAAGAATTCGTTAGAAAATTATGTAACATCCATGGTGGTACCTGATCCCCTAAGGACTCGAGGGGTGTATAAAGTATTTTCCACCACTCTGGTTCTAAAGTGGTTAATAATGAACAGTAAGCTCCATAGCTGCTCCACTATTATATCCTAATCTATGTTGTCCCACTCACAGGAGCTTCCTATCACATGTGACTTATTAACGAGGACATAATATTCTATTGACACATTATTGTTGGATATTCTGCAGTGGTTACACACTTACTTTCCGTATCAGGACTCAGAAGGGGAGTCAGGCAGTCAGCGCCAGCTGGGTCTCTCTTTATTGTCCCGGTGGGGAATGTTTTGGGATGTGGGACACAGCAAAAAATTAAGGGACAGTCCCTGGCATTCCGGGACACGTGGTCACCCTAAGTGGGCAGCTTTTTATGCCGGGCTGATGGGCGGCCTGGGACTATTTTCAGTTGTTGGCCTGGAGCTGCAGCCCCCTTAGCCCCTATGTTAAACTGGTCCGAGGTGACCAGTGGACACCTCTTGAGATTAGAGGAATGGAGGTTTAGACTTCAGCAGAGGAAGGGGGTTTTACAGTAAAGTCTGTTAAATTGTGAAATTCTTTGCCCAAGGAGCTGGTTATGGCAGATATAACGGATACATTTCTTACAAAAGGTAACATACATTTCTTTTAAAAAAATGTTTGTTATACTGTATATTAGTAGGCGAATCAGGAAGGTCTGATAAAGACTTATTTGGTAGCAGGAAAGCTATAAAATTCTCATGTCACTAGGGTATAAGGCAAAGGTTGAACTTGATGGACTTGTGTCTTTATTCAACCTAATTTACTATGTTACTATGGTTTGAGAGATCGGACTAACCTAAAGTAAGCTCTTTTGTTAATATCTACAATATACTAATCCTATATCATAATTTGCTAAAATGTGTGTAACGACGCAGTCATGCAGCGTAGACACTGCCGCTCATGCTGCAGTCATGTGCACTAGAGACTGCCCATGACGAGGCTGATACAGAGCTGGACGCTCCTTCGGAGCGTCCAGCTCTGTATCAGCCGTGACGCGGGTAGTCTCTACTGTGCATGACTGCCCCGCGACCAGCTTGCAGTGAGACTAGGGCCCGTGTAATGGGCTCTTCAATTAGTTACTTAATAAACAACATTACTATCCCTTTAAGTCAGAGTTTGTAATACATAGACTGCATAGAATAATACTGGAACTGGAGAGTTTACCACACGGGAGATGTTATCTCCCCTTTTTCACACATTTGTCACACCTTAGTACATAACCCCTCTGGACTTTCTTCATATGGACTAAACAATGTCAAGCAGCCATTTTGTATACCTCTTAAAGGATAACTAACACCTGCTGATGATGAACCCCACTTATTTTAATCTTTGATGAATATTCAATATCATGTACCCAGGTAGAAAACATGAGTTTCCTACATCCTAGAGGACCACAAACTCCTTCCACACATATATCCTTATGAAGCCTTCAAAAAGAAGAGTTTGAGGTTCTGGAGTCCTGCAACAAACAATCATGTCTGTCTCCATGGAAATGACATCCAGGATTATGTAAATATTATTGTGGGGTAACCAATCCACATTGAGATTTTCATCCCATATTAAAGATTAAGTAATGCTTCTGTTTAACATTGTTTTATTGTTTTGTGTGCCATTTAAGGCCCCTTCAGGAGACAATGTTGCCTTGGGTATATTGTTTCTTGTGAAAGGTACAATTCTAGGTTATGGTGTCTTTCACATGGATGACTATTGCTCTGTGTGAATGCACAAAATCCAGAATACAACATATTAATTGCATCATACAGGGATTCAGAAAGGGATGTCTAAACAGAGGTCTGTGGTGTCACTAATAGACTTTCCCATGACTACTTGTGGATGTGGCAAATACTTATTGCAACTTTCAATGAATATCCAACACTTGTGGGGTCCAGCCAATAGAATCCTGCAGCTCTTTTGTTAAAACTCTTGGGCAGTCTATAATACGTTGATTATGTCTTTAGCAAGAAAGTATACTAAGAGTGTAATAATATGGATAACACCTTATTATTACATACTAAATATATTAACTAAGCATATATTTTTTTCATCTCTCAGGGAAGCTGTTATGTTCCATCAGAAAACTGCATACAACATGCATATAAATGGCATAAAGACCTCTGCCATCTCATGTTATCTTCCTATTGGGGACTTTGTTCATATTATACTGCAATTTTAAAAGAAATCCCAGATTTACCACACATGGAGATAGGTATGTGTATTTTATTTTTTAATTTATTTATTGTAATGTCACTATAAAAAACGATGCATCATTCTAAAATGTTCTAAACACTTTGAAGGGATAATAATATTTAAAATGTAAAAAAAAATGTCGTAGGTTTTTCAACCTGAATAAAACAAGAGTACTCCCACTGCTGAAAGGTGTTATATTCAAAAATGATTACAGCTCAAACTTGAATTTTTACCTGAGGTATCTCAATGGCTGGAAATTGTACAATGGCACTGTTGCTACACCATTCTATGGTCAGATCTGATCCGCTGACCATAAATATCCATATGATGGTGTAGTAACAGTGCCACTGTACAGTTTCAGGCCACTGTGATATTGCACCTAAAAAATTTCAAATTTGAGCTGTAATAAATTTTGAATAAAACACATTTCAGTAGAGAAGTGCCATTGTTTTACTCAGAGGGATAAACCCTACAACATTTTTTTTCATTTTAAATATTACTATCCCTTAAATGATATGGAATTCTTCCTTGAAGTGATATATTTTAGCCCCTTAAGGACCCATGATGTGCTAGGACCATCATGGGAAAACTTCCGTTAAGGACCCATGACGGTCCTGGCACATAGTCAAATTCAAGGGTCCCTGTGATGCTGCACACTGTTTGGGAACCGCTGATTCCATTGGACCAAAAAAATTGCCCCTTTGTCCTTAACTGCTGGCTGCATGGCCACGCTGCCGGTGCTTAACCCCTTAAAGGGATAGTAATATTTCACAAAAACAGCAGCTCCAATTAATCTTCATAGTATTTGGGTCGTGGAGAGTGTTATAGCAATACTGTCAGAGCTGTAGTTCAAGAGTAATTGAATGATAAAGTCTCCCCCTCCTGCCCCTTTAACTGATGTAACACTGCTCACTTCAGAGCAACAAGACTGTCTCTATGGATTGCAGAGAAGGACAATCTTCAGTGAGCATAAGTGAAAAACCTGAAAAATCCATCAAGGGGGCAGGGTTTTCCTTATGGTCACAGTAAGAAGATTGTCCTTTGCTGTGAACTGTCCAGTCAAGAGACCAGATTCCACATCTGAGGGGAGGTGGCTTACACTAGGTACAAGTGGCGGGAGGGGGATACTTTATCATTCAATTACTCTTGAACTACAACTCTGACAGTATTGAAATAACACTCTCCATGGCCCAAATACTATGAAGATTAATTGGAGCTGCTTTTATTATGAAACATTACCATCCCTTTAAGGACCATGTGACATGCTATGACCATCACTCGGTTTATACCCTTAAGGACCAGTAACAATCGTAGCATGTCACATACTTTTTACTTACAATGCTCCTCTGGGAGAACTGTAAGTAAAAATGTGGTCTGAAATTGACTGCTCCAGAACTGGAGCGGTCTCTCTCAGACCCAGACTCAGCGCGCTGGTACACATAACAGGTAACGTGTACAGGTGCGTCGGATAGGATCAAAGCGGTCCTTAAGGTAAGGTAACTTTTCCCGGACCACTGGTCCTTAAGGGTTTAAAAATGATAGGTTTCTTATCTCCCTTTATAAAATGCTTTTTGTTTATTTGGTCAATGTGTCTGCAAATGGCGTGTATGTGCCTGCTGACCCAGCCTTTACACCAATCTCCTGTACAGACCACCACTATAGGCCCATTAGTGATGTCATGGCAAAATTGTGGGGTTTTAGTTTAAACTGGGGTGGACAAAATATATGGCCTGAGGGCCGCTCTGTCTGGCTCACTCTCAAAAAACTGTATGTAACTTTCTACACAAAAACCAATATATTCACGTTATCATTCACTTTAAAAGTGGTTATTTAAACATAAATTAAACAAGTAGTATTCTGAAAGCATGATGTATTGGAACAAATATGATAAATGCATAGAAATACGGAGACCTCGTAGTTAAAACTCCTATTTAAGTTAAGGAAAATTTGGGGAATTTTTATTTGCAATATGGGGCAATTGGTTTGCTCCAGAAACACCCCAATTCATCTTAGTACACCAGCTTCAAGATATGTGCAATAAAATAAAGTGCCTTGATTTTACCATTTTTTGTACAGTTGAGTCACATGAAGTAATGATCATTTCATTAAAGGGATAGTAATGTTTCATAATAAAAACAGCTCTAATTAATCTTCATAGTATTTGTCACAGTTGTAGTTCAAGAGTAATTGAATGATAAAGTATCCCCTCCCACCCCTTTTACTGATATAACACTGCTCAGCTCAGAGCAGCGGGGAGGTGCCCAGGTAGATTGCAGAGAGGGACAATCTTCAATTAAGATAAGGGAAAAAGCTGAAAAACCTGTCAAGGGGGGCAGGGTTTTCATAGTTCTCACAGTAAGAAGACTGTACCTTGGTATTATCTGTCCGGTCAAGCAACCAGATTCCACAACTGAGGGGAGGTGGCTTACACTAGGTAAAAGGGGCAGGAGGGGGATACTTTATCATTCAATTTCTATTGTACTACAACTCTGACAGTACTGAAATAACACTCTATGGCTCAAATACTGTGAAGATTAATTGGAGCTACTGTTTTTGTGAAACATTACTATCCCTTTAATAAAGTAGAAATGTGCTGCCCATGATAACTTTTCATGAAGATATAATCTCATCATAGACAGCTCTTCACAGATAGCAACAGACACATCTGTCCACAAAAATTATGTTAACAACGACTATCAGAAAATCGAAGTTTGATTTGTAATAACATTTGAATGAAGCATCTCCCGGCTCAGGGATTACAATTGTTTTAGGAGGAAAATGTGCATTTTTCTTAAAAAAGTATTTTTGTTAAATTTATAGAACCAGCTTGCCTCTTGGATATTTATTTTCTTGTACAAATATGAAAATGTATGAACTGTCTGATACAATGTTATTTTGACTGATATTTTGTTTTCCAGAGGAACTTGAAGCTGAAAGGACATTATTTCAGCTCTGTAATCAGCTGCAGGTAATGGTAATAAAGTATTCATTGTTTAAAGCGTAGTCTTTTCATAGTGGTTAAACATAAATTAGAACCTGTTAAACTATCAGCTACAATAAACAGAGGCGTAGCGGACGCCCCCACAGCCCCAGCGGTGCGGGGGGGGGGGGGCCCTGCCAGACTCAGAGGCCCCTAGAAGTTTTTCATTCATTTTATTATATTAGAGGCCCCACCAGGGTTCAGAGCCCCCAGAACGTTTTAGGCGCTAAAAAATAAAGTTGTATTGGAGGCCCTTTGGACTTGGGAGGCCCCCTAAATGTTGCCAATAATAATAATAATTCCGAGCATAGAGGACCTCGGTCCCAGTAAATTCAGTGCGGTGGCAAAGATTCCCCCTCCCTCCCTACAGTGAGGTGGAGTGACATCTTGCAGCCACACGCTACCCTGTTAGCTACCGGGGGCTGCTTAAATTCAGCCAGCACCAGCTACACACTTCTAGCTGGTGGTGACAGTGTGTTCTGCCTGTGCTCACTGACAGTAAGTCCGATTGAAATACATTACTTTTTTGAGTGCCTGCATGGAGATAAACACTTAGAAACAAGAGCCTGGATGAGGAAATCATTTTTTTTCCTGTTGAATACTTTTTAAACCCTTAAATACAAGATGAGCAGCTCGATACACTTCTGTCACACTTATTCTTTTGCTCACCTTCTGCTGTGTTCCTCTGTTGATCCTATGGTGGAGAGGTGGCTGATAGACAGCCCTGGTGAATGCAAATATTTTTGGTTGACATCCATATGAGCATCATAACCTCATGTAGAGGTAAAAAGGGGGAGAAAAAGCAGGGAGTGTCCCTGTGTATATCAATCTGAATAAAACACTGGTCTACCACCAACACCTATAGGTGCTCACTCACAAAGGACTGGTTGGATGAATCACATATGCTACCTCCAACAATTCGAGCAACTGGGGAATTAATTAATGCCCCCAGACAAAACACCACAATGTTGTCTCTATAGCAGCGGCTCTCTCAATCACGCTCTCCCAAACAATACAATTTTCCAAAAAAACACGAAACAGAGAGAATGTGCCAAATTGTGAAATACCATCACTCACAAGGAATGTACTCACATAACATATTGGACAGACGGCTGATATCAGGCAATTGACAAAGGCACATACGGAGATAACCAACCCGTCTCCGTTCAGGTCTACTCTTGCAGGAACGTTTCTCCAATTATGCTGAGGCAGAAACGTTCCTGCAGGAATAGAGCCAAATGGAGATGGGTTGGTTATCTCCGTATGAGCGTTTGTCAGACTGTCTGATATCAGCCATCTGACCAGTACATTATGTGAGTACATGCATTCACTTTTAATATATTTTGTGAGTGATGGTATTTCACTATTTGTCACTTTCTCTCTGTTTCGTGTTTTTTTTTTTGGAACTCAAGGGTTGAACTTGATGGACGCAAGTCTTTTTTTCAACCTAAAGTACTAAAACTACTATAACCTCATATATCTTTCATGTGGAAGATCTGCTGGTGGCCACAC
The DNA here is from genome assembly GCA_037306005.1 of Rhinophrynus dorsalis. Classification (NCBI taxonomy): domain Eukaryota; kingdom Metazoa; phylum Chordata; class Amphibia; order Anura; family Rhinophrynidae; genus Rhinophrynus; species Rhinophrynus dorsalis. The sequence goes on from CM074723.1 coordinate 24,811,901, forward strand.
AGTCCTCAGTGTAGATCTCACCTGCTTCATCTTTACTGCATTTCTGTGTGGACACAATAAAGGTATGGTGTGTTGGAAATTCAGAGCGGTCATGTTGGGTCACCTGGGAGAAAGGCAAATAGATCAGCCTTTCACATTCCATCATGGGAAATACTGATACCTGAAAACCTTGATGTTCACTGGACCTGAAGTAACCACTGGAGATGTGGATGGTAGTGTCCAATAGAGTGATTTACATCATAATATGTGTGGGGCTTAAAAGGGATAGTAATACTTCATTTTATCTTTATTTTATTTTGTAGGCATTAAAAAAACATGAAGAACGATATAAGTCTTATCTCTCAAACCTTTATGGTTTAAGAGATATTCACAAGCAAAGTACCCCCCCCCCCCCCTGTTCAGCCAGATCAGAGGGAGGTGCCCAGGTAGACTGCAGAGAGGGGACAATCGTCAATTAAGATAAGGGAAAACCTGAAAACTTGTCAAGGAGGGAAGGGCTTTCATTGTTTTCATACAAAGAAGATTGTCCCCTGCTGTTATCTGTCTGGTCTTACAACCAGATTCACGTCTGAGAAGAGATGGCTTACACTAGGTAAAAGGGGCGTGAGGGGGAAACTTTGCTTGTGAATATCTCTCAAACTATAAAGGTTTGAGAGATAAGACTTATATCGTTCTTCATGTTTTTTTAATGCCTACAAAATAAAATAAAGATAAAATGAAGTATTACTATCCCTTTAAGGGGATAGGACTGAGGGCAGTTGCTCAACTTATTCACAGGGGCGTTGCCTATTTTATTTAGATATCTGCTGGAACAAAGTACACAATATAGGACAAATAAATATTATCAAAATTTCCTTTATTTAAAATGGGATTTTAAACCCTGATATGCTAGAGATGCACTAAGGTTCAATGCTGTGGTGACGTGTGTCTGCTGATGTGTGGTGCGTACATCGCCTTGGTGATGGAGACACACATCAGATATGCACTAAGAATTAGGTATGCAAGGGGAGGGGAGGTGAAGTTCCCCATTAGCATACAGGTTTGTTGAACTGCTGGTGATGTGGAAGGGATAGCTTCCCTTAGACATCGTCAGCAGTAGACAACAGTAAAGTCTGAGAACATCCTCTCTGCTTTACCACCTGCTCAATGGGGGAGTAGAGACAGACAGTATACTCTTAGCATGACAAATAGCATCATTCCTTAACCCTTTGTGTGCCATAGGGATGTGCACTGCACATTCCAGTGGCACTCATAGGGTACGAAAAGTACAGTATACCAATACACAAATATCCTCTCAGCTCTATTTTATTGATTTATTTTTAATTATTAATATTTGTACTGCACACACTACATTATTTAGAAAAATGGTAAATTAGAATATAATCATTTGCTGGGAGAGATGTGTCCAAGGTGTTGCTTTGCAATGCATTGGAGACACTTCAAGCAGCCAAAGTGTCCCTCTCTGTAACGCAGATCCTCTAATCCCTTTATCAGATTTGTTGCATATCACTGCACTTTTTTCAGTTCAATAATGTATTTTAATGTATTTTTTATGATTGATTGAAGGCTGTTATTGCTTAGGACGCAACAGGGACATCCCAATGTGGCCAACCTCAGGTAGGCAATGTTGGAACTGTAAATTCCAACAGCAGAGGCTGCTATCATTTAGGGCATGTGGAGAACAGCCACATTAACATACAAACACATCAACATGAATATGACAATGTCTCATTAACCTGTATTCCATATGGAAATGAACCATTGTTGATGTAATCAATTGTAAACTTGTCAAAGGCATAGGAGATCGATGGTGATGTTGGTGCATTAGTGGCAGATTGATGGGGATATTATGTGGAAGACACGTTAGAGCATACTAGCTTCAACATAGATCTGACACAACATCAGCATCCCGAGCCCTCATTGAATATTAGTGCATCTCAGCCCAGGAGTAGGGATTGGCTAAAATTTTGTCCTCAAACTGAAATCGAAAAATGGCACTTTCCGCCTGGTGAAACATTTCAAGTGAAAAGTGTAGATTTTCCTCTTTTTTTCCACTTTTTACACCTAGCTCATTCCATTGAAATCAATGGGAACATTAAAGTTACACACAACATAAAATAAATATTATTTAATTTCACAAAGGCATAGTCTAAAAGGGGCATGAGGGTACCTGCGTTGGTGGGGAGTGGAGAAAGAATCAGTTGAACAGGGTATGATTTTTGGAGGGTTGTTTTACTGGGATTGGGGGTGCACTTGAAAAAAGGATATCTTAAATAAAATAAAAACCAAAAGACATGGAATAAAGGGGTCTGTGTTGGTGAATTAATGAATCATTTGAACAGGGAATTTGTTTTGGGGGGTTTCTTGACTGCTATCGGGGGGACAGTTAATAATAAAAAAAAGAAATAAGAAATTTGTACATAAAGTGATAGCAACAGGCACCCCCTGACATAAGCTGCCAATGGGGTGGACTGATACTTGACTTGATAGAGTATTTTGTAGAGGATGATTTGTTTGATTTGTTGTTAGAGGCCTTTGTTGGACTTAGACTTAAATTAGAGGCCCAAGCCCTGAAGAAACATTGATTTGTAGGACTTAATCTTGTTTGGCACAAGGCCTGAAGAAACATTGATTTGTAGGACTTAATCTTGTTTGGCACAAGCCCTAAGGAAACATTGATTTGTCAGCACTTAGGCTTGTTAGAAACAAACCCCCCAACATTTTTTATATTTTTGTAGGACTACTTTTTTTTTTTTTTTTCAAAACACAAGCCCTGAGAAAAAAATAAAAATGCCCTACTGGCCTGATGCCAGCAGGTCATGTTGGCCAGTGGCCCACTGTCAAATGTCCTCCTGAGTCCTGCGTTGCAACTGCTGTTCATACTGCTGCTGCTGAGTTGTTTAAGCAGAGGATGATTAGGCAGCTGAAAGGGAATGGGATCAACAATAGCAGTAACGTGGAAGATGGATGAGGAAGGTCCCACTTGGCACGACTGGCTCCAGTGATGTGCCTGAGGCAGTAGCAGCAGAATAACTAGCCCCCAGTATATGTGGAGAAAAGAAGAAGTTGGGCATTAAATCTTCTCCACCTGCCCCTCCTCCAAAATCATGGGGTGTGTTGTTATTAGAATATATATTTTTCTCTTGAGAACAGGAACTGTGGCTTCCATCAGCAACTGCAATGTGCACAGTGTGTGTGTTTGGTAAATAACAACTGTATCCAAACACCATGACACCCGAAACCAAGTACTGCCGCAGTCACTGTACCCCTTGTCCAGGACCTCACTAAGAACAATTGATAACTTGTTGACAGTTTAATAGTAATGATGAACCCTCCCTGCCACAAACCTAGCATATTCTGCAGGATGGAATCTCCTCAGATGCCACCTGATGACCTGGTATCAATTCTCCTCCACCACACTGGCATGTGTGGTCAGTGCACCACACAGTGTGCAATGGATAGAGACAAACTGCCATATCCTAACATCAAAAGAGTGGCTATCATTTGGCGGGGAGGTAACGATGATAAAGTGGATTGGCAGGAGATGTACTTGTTACCCTAGAGGAAGAAGGTGATGTTGATGGTGAGCTAGTTGTTTCACTCATTATGGAACTTCCAGTGTCTGTCTGGGTTCTTTATTCTTCCTCCTCTTTGATCTCCACCTTTCTGGAGAGTCAGGGGCTACAGTAACAGTGGTGCTAGATTTCTGTAATGGGTGTTTGGCTTTAACATGTTTGACATAAATGTCATGGTGTCTGTGTTTATCAGGGACGTTGTGCCAAGGTGTGTTCCCTCCTTTCCCCATCTCACTAACTTGTCACAAATGTTGCACTGTACCGTTGTTGATGATGACTGCACTGTGCCTGTCGGAAGAGAATAATAGTCCCACACCCATGACTTCTGGGGGGAGGGATAGCGAACAGGTGGAGAAGAATGGCCTCTTTCTTTTTCTTCTCCACATTCCCCTTCACTTTTTGTGGCAGCAGATAATGTTGCTGCTACTGCCTCAGATTTATCACTGCAACTAGGACCGGTAGTATTGCTGGAGCTGGCAAGTGGAACCTGTTCTAATCACTCATTACTTGTTGACCCCATTCCCACTGTGTCCACGGTGGTCTGTGGCCCACTAGCCTGCTCCTCAGCACTCTGCTGCCCTCAGCAACAACAGCAGAAATTAGAGCACTTGCAATTTCCACAAATTCCAGAAGCTGACTGCTAGGTGGTGGTGATGCCCATCCTCATTCCTGTCTTCCATTCCTTCTCAGTTTCTGTTAAAAAGGCCATCAATGTCTCTTCCACCCCAGCTTCTCCAACACCAAGTGGCACTGTTGCTACACCATCCTATGGACAGTTCTTGTTAGTTGACCATATACCTCCCTAGAATGGAGTAACAACAGCACCACTGTACAATTTCAGGCCATTGAGATACTGAACCTATAAAAATTCAGGTGAGCTGAAACAACTTTTAAAGGGATAGTAATACTTCGTTTTAACTTTATTTTATTTTGTAGGCATTAAAAAAACATGAAGAATGATATAAGTCTTATCTCTCAAACCTTTATGGTTTATGAGATATTCACAAGCAAAGTTTCCCCCTCCCTCCCCTTTTCCTGATGTAACACTGCTCAGCCAGATCAGAAGGGAGGTGGTCAGGTAGACTGCAGAGAGGGACAATCTTCAATTAAGATAAGGGAAAAACCTGAAAAGCTTGTCAAGGGGGGCAGGGATTTCATTGTTTTCATAGGAATAAGAGTGTCCCCTGCTGTTATCTGTCCAGTCTATGGACTGCATTCCACATCTGAGAAGAGATGGCTTACACTAGGTAAAAGGGGAAACTTTTCTTGTGAATATCTCTCAAACCATAAAGGTTTGAGAGATAAGACTTATATCATTCTTCATGTTTTTTTAATGCCTACAAAATAAAATAAAGTTAAAACGAAGTATTACTATCCCTTTAAATAAAACATGTCACAGCACTTTTACCCTTGTTTTACTAATGATGATAAACCTTACAAAACATATTTATTTTCATATTAAGTGTTACTATCCCTTTAAGATATCTTCAGCTGTTAAGGAGTTAAGGGTCTGACTCAGAAAATAAAAGTTGATTTCAATACTTGTGTCCTTAAGTCTCTTCAGAAGATTACAGTTTAATTCAATGTATTTAAAATTAAATTACAACGAAGAGAGAAATTAGTCCAGTTCTATCATTTTATTTAATTTCATACCATAAAGCTGCTTAATTATGCGGTCTGTACGTTGTTTTTTTTTTTTTCCATTTTCTAAATGTTATTACAGCGTAACCCCTTAGATGCTACAGAAGTTTTTAACTCAATGCAATGTCTTTGGCAATCAAAGGGCTGGAAAATTAAACTGCAAATTGTAGTCAATATTTACAAAACTGAAGTTATTCTGGAGTGAACAAACTGCATCACAGGGGACAAAATAAAAATCCCTAAATTCACTTGCACTTGAATAGAGCTTTTTAACCCCTTAACGACCACTGACGTGCCAGGACCGTCATGTCAGTCCAGCACTTAAGGACCAGTGACGGTCCTGACACGTCATGGAGTTCAGGGCTCCCGGCGCGGCTGCACGCCACTCCGGAAGCCCTGAATTGGAAAAAAAAAGCCCCGGCCGAGCGTGCGCACACCAGTCCTTAAGGAGTTAAACCCCTCGAATGCTAGAGAGGACTCTAATGCATTGCGAAGCAATGCATTGGAGACCTCTTTAGCATTCAATGGGTTAAAAGCCCAATTTAATTTAACAGAAATTTTTCTCAAACTCCAAAATAACATCGGTTTGCTGTTATAAATACTGGTCTGTGTGACCAGTTTCATACGTTCGTTTGGTTTCCTTAAGAAACAGCGCTCACTTTTTGGAGACAAATAAAACGGTGCATTAAACATGTCGCAATGAAAACCTCCCGTTTTTGCAAAGAATTCTTTGTATATTTATATCATAAGCAGCAAAGCTAGGTGCCATTTTTCTTTATTTAATTGCTGGGAAAACAAAGAATTGTAAATATGCCCTATATTTGTCACGCAGCTTTAAATAGAATCACTTTGCATTGAGTGCATTAAGGTGGAAGCCCACATTCTTTATAGATTATTTAATGTAAGCTTCAGATTGTGAGAAGTCACAATAAGGGTGAGTACTCACTTTTAGCAGGAGTAAGAAACAGCTGTAAATATAATTTAACCCCTTGGATGTTGAAGAAGACTTGAACTCAATGTAAAACAATGTGCCTCGATCTTATTAGAATGTAAGTGTTTAACCTCTTAAAAGGAAAGTAATGTTTCAAAATAAAAGCAGCTCCAATTAATCTTCATATTATCTGGGCCATGAAGAGTGTTATTTCAATATTGTCAGAGTTGTAGTTCAACAGTAATTGAATGATAAAGTATCCCCCTCCCACCCTCAGAACAGAAAGGTGACAGATGACTTGCAGAGAGGGACAATCTTCAGTGAGCATAAGGAAAACTTGAAAAAACTGTCAAGGGGGCAGGGTTTTCCTTATGCTCACAGTAAGAAGATTGTCCCTTGCTGTGAGCTGTCTGGTCTCAAGACCAGATTCCACATCTGAGGGGAGGTGGTTTACACTAGGTAAAAGGAGTGGGAGGGGGATACTTTATCATTCAATTACTCTTGAACTACAACTCTGACAGTACTGAAATAACACTCTCCATGGCCCAAATACTATGAAGATTAATTGGAGCTGCTTTTATTTTGAAACATTATTATCCCTTTAAGGACCAAGGATGGTCACAGCAGTTCTGCACATAAAGGAATTCAGGTGTCCTCGCATGGCTGCACGCTGCTCAGGGACCCCTGTATCCAATGCTGCAAAAAATAAATAAATACCCTGTGGTCCTTAACTGCTTTCTATTGCTCTCTACTCTATACATTTTCCAGTGCCCGGTACTTATTAATAGAGCAAGATCATACAATTGCCATGATGTCATGGGAAGGATTAAGGTTGTCGAAAAGCCACATTTATCCCCATTTGAGTTTTTTCAGAAAACCTTCAGTTTGCCACTTTTTCTGCAAAATTATGCACCTAACTCCAATAATTTAGGGAGAGGTAACACTTACAGCAGGACAAGGCTGATGGTTAAGTATGTGGTGGTTCTATGGCTACCAGTGCAGTGAGACAATGCTGGAGGTCATTGTGTTTGGTGCTATGGCTACCAGTGCATTGGGACAAGGCTGGAGGTCATCGTGTGTGGTTCTATGGCTATCAGTGCAGTGGGACAAGGCTGAGGGGTCAGTATGTGTGGTGCTATGGCTACCAGTCCAGTGGGACAAGGCTGAGGGGTCAGTATGTGTAGATTCTTGGCTACTTTGGGACAAGGCTGGGAGAGGGTTAGTGTGAGAGAGTCTATGGGCACCCTGAGATAAGGCTGGAGGTCAATAGTATGTGTGGCTCTATGACTACCTTGGGACAAGGATGGGGAGGCAGTGTGTGTGTGGCTACCATGAGACAAGACTGTTGGGTGGGGGTGGCAGTATTTGTGGTTCAATTGTTACCATGGCACAAGGTTGGGGGGGGATTTAGTATGTGCGTGTTTTGTAGTTACTATGGGATAATGCTTGGTGGTTAGTATGTGTGGTTTTGTGGCTACATGGGACTGGTGGTTCACAGCCATGATAACCAGCCTAAGCCCTCCAGCTGATGCCAGACTGTAGTTCCCCCTTATTCTCCATCAGCTTTTGGCTGATGGGGACGAATCATATTTGTAGTCTGTTAGCATCTGGAGGGCCTCATATTGCCCATCACAGCATCTACCAGACAGCAGTACAAGACTGGGTAGTTAGTATATATGGTTTTATGGCTGACGTGCGACAAGGGGGGAGATTAGTATGCAGCAGAAAAAAAAGCAGAAAGCTGCACTTTTCACTGGAATTACCAAGGAACTTGAAAAGTTCTATTTTTTTTTTCACTTTTCACTTTTTTGTGGCCAAAAATGTTTGCCCAATGATAGGAAGGATCATTAACCCTTTTCTGATCAGAGGGGTGCACAGTGCATTGCGCTCTGACATTCAGAGCTTGAAAGCTCCATTTAAGTGAATGAGAAATTGTATTAGTCCCTTAGGATTTAATTGTTTTATCCCAGAATCACCATACCTGGGAAGTCTTTGTAGTGAACTCCATGGAGTGCAGAGGCGTAACTAGAACTCTCCAGGCCTGGTGCAAGAAGTGCCATGGGCCCCCCCCCATCCCCCCGACCACATTGGCCCCCGGGCCCTCCACAATGCCCCCATCTCCTACCTCCCAATCCCTGGTGGTCCAGTGGAGTGGCAGGAGACACGGGTTGGCGCATTGAGCTCCTGCACGGTCCTGTTCTGTAATGCAGAGCGCTGGGAGATGATGTGTGCATTACTAGAGCACCGGAGGGAGCTTGCAGGTGCCAGGCTGAGGGGTCACAGGGGGAGGTCGGGCCCCTGGATTGAAGGGCCCGGTCGCTGGTGCGACCCCTGCGACCCCTATAGTTCGTCACTGATGGAGATGGGAATCCCGTGGTGCCGCTGGGGGAGAAAAATGATGTGATTTGTGTAAGAAGTGGTGGGGTTTAATTATGAGTGGCAGCAGAGTTTCTAAAATAATGAAAAGGTATCATGAATAGGATGGGGAAGGAGTTGAAGAGGGTGGGGAGTGGGAGGAACAGGCTGGGAAGGAGCAGAAGTGGGCGGAGTTTCATTAGAAACTCCCCACCAATGGAGAATCAGCCTCAGCAAATCCAGAGAGTTTGCAACTATGAAAATCACTCTAGCTCTCCATAGAATGTCAACCTCATTGTGTCATTGAGTTTGTTCGAACCTGGAAATTACACATCTCATTAACTTTGTACTGGAAAATTTCGGTAGCTTAAAAAATTAATGTAAGTTTTCAGTACCAAAGACTGACTGTTTTATACATTTTAATGAACCGCAAGCGTAAACACCTCATTACAATTTAATTATGTTTTAATGAACAAGCAATTCATAGGCTAACACAATGAAGTCATGTAATCGCCAAACATAATTAAAGAATAGGTAAAAACCTAATATAGCATTTTAGAAATGTAGAGATTTAAAAATCTGAATGTCTCTTCCATGCAGACTAGATGGTAAAACAGCACCACCTAATGAACATTTGACATTATAGCAGCTGTTCATGAATAAAACATGCTTAACAGAGAAAATATGAACAGGATATGATAGTTTTTATAGGAATTAAGGATTTAAAATTTGTGATTTGCTTCTTTATACTTATAGTATTCTTCAAAGTAAAGTGTGACAGCATCAATTACATTTTCTAAAATGCATCACTGATTCAAATGAAAAAAAAGAAAACTTTGAAAAAGAGAAAAAAAAAAGTTACCGGTGAAAAGTCTTATCTCAGCGACTTATTTCAGGATTTATAATACCCCCCCCCCCCCAATTAGTTTATTACACACTTTATTGGATGTAATAGAAGGAGGAGTGATGAGGAGTGGGCCAACATCAGGACAGGTAAGTATTTAATTATGCGGGTTGCGCCACACAGATCAGAGAACAGCTCTACATAGAGTAAAGAGTTCCTAACTTCTAAACCAGAAATATCCAAAACCATTACACTGATTAGAAAACAAAAAGCACAAAGCATAGGCAGTTTAAATAGATGCCTTTAACGAGACTTAAAAGTTACAGACTCACTTTAACTGTTATTTAATGATTAAACCAAGGATGAAGATGTTTGTGGATGATTTTACAGTTGTTTTCTGTGATTTTATTTAGTTGCTCAGTATTATTTTCCAAATATATAAATGTTAGTTACTTCCATATTAAATGAATATTATATCTGTAGAAATTAAGGATGTTTAAACCCTCTGGATGCTGCAAAGCAATGTAATTGGTTTAAATAAGCCTTTTTTAGAATGGGTCTTACAAATAGTAGTGCCATTTTAATTGTGCTGCATGCTTAAAGTGATAGTAATGTTTCACAATAAAAGCAGCTCCATTTAATCTTCATAGTATTTGGGACATGACGTGTTATTTCAATACTGTCAGAGTTGTAGTTCAAGAGTAACTGAACAATAAACTATTCCCCTCCCGCCCCTTTTACTGATGTAACACTGCTCCCCTCAGAGCAGCAAGACTGTCAGGATGGATCGCAGAGAGGGACAATCTTCAGTGAGCATAAGGAAAAACCTGTCAAGGGGGGCGGGGTTTTCCTTATACTCACAGTAAGAAGATTGTCCCTTGTTGTGATCTGTCTCTCAAGAGACCTGATTCCACATCTGAGGGGAGGCGGCTTACACTAGGTAAAATGGGCGGGAGAGGGATACTTTATCATTCAATTACTCGTGTACTACAACTCTGACAGTATTGAAATAACACTCTCCATGGTCCAAACACTATGAAGATTAACTGGAGCTTCTGTTTTTGTGAAACACTACTATTCCTTTAACCATTTGAGCACTAGAGAGGTATTCAATGCACTGGATACATCTGACACTCAATAGTTTAAAGCCAATATGTTCAAATTTGTTCTGAAATAATCTTCTGCCAGCTAAACACTGGACTGATTGCTATGTCATTGTACATAGCTGCACAACCTGATTATCTCCACACAATCATTTCTAGCAATATCAGCAGCCCAGCTGCCCTTTAAAGACGTACACATCTGAAAAAGTATAGTACAGGGTAGTTTCTGATCTCCTTGCAGCCCTGCGATATGCATATTTCATATATCCACAGGGATATTCTTACTCACACTAAAGTAACGGTAACATATACACATATGCACATTAGCATTGCAAACATAATTTCTTACTGTAGATATTTATGGTCAAAGGCTAATTGAAGCAATTTTGGGGCAGACCAAAAGAAAACTCATATAAATTACAATGGACGTAACCATTTGAGTGCCAGAGGGGTACACACCACATTGCATACCCCTCTGGCACACAAAGGGTTAAATGGAATGTTTAACCCTTTTAATGCTAAAGAGGTCTCCAGTTTATTGCTGAACATTGCATTGGAGATCTCACTAGCAATCAAGGGTTAAAAGCCCTATTTAATTCAGTGGATATTTTGTAAAATAAAATTTTTCCTATACAACGACAAATAATGATGTGCAAACTACAGAATTTGTACGTTAAGAAAAAAGTGGAGGGAATGTGAAGTTTCAAATGTGTGAAACCTATAATAATTAAAAGGATAGTAATGTTTCATAATAAAAGCAGCTCTAATTAATCCTCATAGTATTTGGACTTTGGAGAGTGTTATTTCAATTCTGTCAGAGTTGTAGTTCAAGAGTAATTCAATGATAAAGTATCCCCCTCCTGCCCCTTTTACTGATGTAACACTGCCCAGCCAGATCAGAAGGGAGGTGCCCAGATAGACTGCAGAGAAGGACAATCTTCAATTAAGATAAGGGAAAAACCTGAAAAACTTGTCAAGGGGGGCAGGGCTTTCATTGTTCTCATAGGAAGAAGATTGTCCCCTTCTGTTATCTGTCTGGTCTATGGACTGGATTCCACATCTGAGAAGAGATGGCTTACACTAGATAAAAGGGGCGGGAGGGGAAACTTTGCTTGTGAATATCTCTCAAACCATAAAGGTTTGAGAGATAAGACTTCTATTGTTCTTCATGTTTTTTTAATGCCTACAAAATAAAATAAAGATAAAAAGTAGTATTACTATCCTTCTAAAGGAAACACAAAACAACACAATTACCCATACCTTTGTCGTCACATGCAACAATTTCAGTCAGGAATAGTACTTCAGTGACAAAATTACATATTTCTGATCATAACCGACACTCTCTGAAAATATTAATGAGCCCAATGACACTGTACTTTGTTGTTACAAATGACAAAAGCAGTTTTGCTACATCTTGGAACATATGGCCCTTAGACAAGCATGTTTTTTGATGTATTTCTTCTCTTTAATTGCATCATGGTTACTGACAATTATCCTCTGTAATCCTCTCATGTTTATAGACGCTGAACAGCCCAGAGAAGATCACTGAGCAAATCAGTAAAGACCTCGCATGGCTCTGCTCCCAACTTTTAGTAACATGGACCCACTTTTTGGAAATTGTGACCCTGCAGTCCGACGTTACAACCTACCTTATGCAGGAACATCACACTCTGAGGGTAAATGAATCTTATATCTTTTCTAATAATTCATGGTGAGTTGAACTGGGTGTTCGAGACAGTGTTTTTGCTTTCAAGAAACATGAACACATTCTAATTATACCTTCCCCACAAACTCACTTTAACCCTTTCAGTCCCAGAGGGGTACGGAATGCATTGCTTGCCTTCTGGCACTGAAAAGGTTAATCAAGGCAGAAAATCCTATTGACCACTGTGAATCTATATTATCTGTGGGTTGGTTAATGCTTAAAATGGAAAATAAATAATCGTATAAAAGTATATATATAAGCCTGGCTCTATAGTAATACAGGTTGAGTATTCCTTATCCGAAGTGCTTGGGACCAGAATTGTTTTGGATTTTGGAATAATTGCACATACTGTAAAATCTTGTGTATACGTGAAGTGGGAGTGCATATTACACACGAGGCAAAAAATGTATAAAAAAAATTCCCAATGCCGAACTGCTTCCCTCCCTCCCTGCTTACCCATATCTTCCTCCTCGTCCCCTCTGTAGTCCGTCCAATTCCCTCAGCCTTACAGGGTCCCCGCGGGCAGCATGCTTGCATCTGCTTCCTGCTTCCAGCATGGCCCTATCAGGACCTCTTCTTTGCAGCCAATGGTAATGTGTTGTGGGGACTGTAAGTTCCTCACAGGGCAATACCATAGATCTAATGCACATAGCATTGGATGGACACTCACGGAATTTGGATGGACACTCACGGGTTTAGAATATAACGATTTGTTTGGTAAAACAAGGGATCATTTACGTCCACATGTTGGGAGCCTTTTAGCATTTTCTTCCTAGTAGTGCATTGGACACATTTCTGGCACTTAAACGGTTAACGCAAAGGTATATATTAATCATATAACCGATATAAACTATATGCATATATTACTTATAAATGTATGTTTTTTTTAACATAAAAACATCTACTTTGCCACCTGGGAAAAATGAAACATTCTGTTGATTTAAACAGGGTTTTTTTTAACCCCTTTAATGCTAGAGTATTCACCAATGCATTGTAATGATCCTAGCATCCGAGTGATTACTCTTTACACCTAAAAGAGAAATCAGTTATATAATGTTAAACACCAGGTATTTCCAGCTAGCATCTGTAAACTTAGTTATCTTATGTTACATCGTTAAAAATCTAATCTCTTGAATGCCTCTTGCCAGAGGGGTACAAATTGCATTGCTAACCCCTCTGGCACTGAAATGGTTAAAGCATGTGTTAACTGTGGTTAATTTTGTAACATAGTAACATAGTTGATGAGGCTAAAAAAGACAAGTGTTCAGCAAGTCCAGCCCATGCCAAATCACAACTGTTGATTTAGAGGAAGGCAAATCAAACAAACATTGAAGCCATTTCCAATTAAGCCCCAAGAGGTTAAAAAAATCCTTCCGGACTCGAAACGGCAGTCAGATATTTCCCTGGATCAACAACCTATCTGTTTTGAAGCCAGATGTTATAATTCTCTATATTATTCTGTGCTAGATAGGTATCCATTACTTCTTTAAACACAGTTACAGGATCTGCAAGCACAGCATCCTACGGCAAAGAAATCAATAACTTTACTGCCCTTTCTGTAAAAAAAACCCTGCCTTTGTTTGAAATGAAAGTGTCTTTCCTCTAGGCTTAATGGATGACCTCCTGTTTTATGCTTAGCTCTTTGAGTAAATAGTTCCTTGGAAAGTTTGTGTGTAAATAGTAATCATATCACCTTTTAGACATCTCTTCTCTAGTGTAAACAAACTCAGTTTGGCTAGTCTCTCTTTATAACTCAGATTGTCCAAACTCTTTATCAGTTTTGTTTCACTTTCCTGCACTTTTTCCAAGTTCAATAATGTATTTTTTTAAAACTGGTGCCCAGAACTGTATACTCTATATTCTAATGAGGCCTACCCAATGATTTATACAGAGGTACAACTATATTCCCATCCTGTGCACCTATACCTCTTTTTATGCAGGATAATACCCTCTTTGCTCTTGCTTCAGCCGAGTCACACTGTGTACTATCGTCTATCAGTACTCCTAAATCTTTCACTATCGAGGATTCTCAGGGTTACCTAAATCATTTTCCCATTTAGTTTATATGCAGTATGTTTGTTTCTGCAGCTCAAATGCATAACCTTACATTTATCTACATTAAACATCATCTGCCAATTGTCTGCCCATTCACTCAGTTTATCCAAATCTTTCTGCAAAGAAAAAACATCCAGCCCTCTATGTATTTCATTACATAGCTTAGTGTCATCAGCAAAGATTGAGATGCTACTTTCAATTCCCACTTCTAGATCATTAATAAAAAAAAAATTAAAAAGCATTGGACCCAGGACTGAACACTGTGGCACCCCACTTATAACTTTAGACCAACTTTAGAAGGTTCCATTTACAACAGCTCTCTGCCATCTCTCATTTAACCAGTTCTCTATCCATGCACATCTGTCACCTCCAAAAATAAAGCCTTTTAATTTATGCAGTAATCTATTGTGAGGCACTGTATCAAAGGCTTTTTCAAAATCCAAATATACTATGTCAACAGCAATTCCCTTGTCCAAGTTACTACTTACCTTTTTGTAAAATGAAAATAAATTAGTCTGACATAATCTATTCTTCATAAAACCACACTGGCAGCTACTAATAATATTGTTGTTTTTCACATAGTTCTGAATACTGTCAATTAGTAACCATTCTAATATCTTACCCACTATGGAAGTCAAGATCACGGGTCTATAATTTCCTGGTTTGGATCTTGCCCCCTTTTTGAAGAATGGAACTACATCAGCTTTCCTCCAATCACAGGGCTCTATGCCTGATGAAAGTGAAGCAATAAATATTAAGTATAATAAGCTCTTGAGAGACAATATCTAATAGAGTTTTATTGAGATGTAGTACCCATTGCACTTCTGTTCAGAAAGGCTGTTACCTTATCTCAGCCAGGTTGCAGACATTATAGCACTATGTCTTTTTAGATACTCAAGATTCCTTTGGTAATGGGAGTCAGGGAGTCATATAAAAGGCAGGAATGGAGCTCCCAAAGGGAATATGCAATGTTTTTTGTTACAGGTATAGGACAAGGGATGGGGTATTTAGGTGAATTTAACCC
Organism: Rhinophrynus dorsalis; assembly: GCA_037306005.1. Classification (NCBI taxonomy): domain Eukaryota; kingdom Metazoa; phylum Chordata; class Amphibia; order Anura; family Rhinophrynidae; genus Rhinophrynus; species Rhinophrynus dorsalis. Next base: position 24,827,134 of record CM074723.1, read on the forward strand.
CATATAATTTCAAGTGGTAGAGTTCCCCACCCCACTTTTATCTTTTATGCATATGGCTCCATCTTTGAACCTTATTTGATATTTGTTTTTATAATTTTTGTTCCTTAGGTAAGACGATTTTCGGAAGCCTTCTTCTATACAGAACATGAGAAAGCCGCTGCAGTTACATTTCAAGAAAACCTGTGAGTTTTTAAATCAATGTATATTAAGCTACTTGACGAGGATGAATAAATCTATAACAACAGATGGACAAAAAGTCCTGCACACAGAAAATTCATACAATTTCCAAATTTTTGCTACTACCGATGAACTGTACCTTTATTTACTGATGCTTTCTAAGTTTGTGAGAATTCCCACTACACTATTGAGGTGTCAGACTCACTACTTGTGATTCTATTAATACCAATCCATTAGGACAAAGCTTTTGGGGGTCAAAATGTGGGGTTCAATGACTACCAGTGTAATGGAACATTACTTGGGGGGTTAGTATGTGTGTCTTTATGGCTACCTGTGCAGTAGGACAAAGCTGAAGGGGGGGTCAGTGTATATGTCTGGTTGTGTGGCTAATAGTAGGACAAGGCAGTGGGGTCAATGTGTGTGGTTCTATGGTTCCCATTTGGACTGCTATGGAGTCAGTATGTGTGGATCTATGGTTCCCAGTTGGACAAGGCAATGGGGTCCGTATTTGCGGTTCTATGGTTCCTAGTTGAACTGCTATGGAGTCAGTATGTGTGGTTCTATGGTTCCCAGTTGAACAAGGCAGTGGGGTCTCTATGTGTGGTTCTATGGTTCCCAGTTGGATAAGGCAGTGAGATCAGTTGGACAAGGCTTTGGGGTCAGTATGTGTAGTTCTATGGTTCCCGGTTTGACAAGGCAGTGGGGTCAGTATGTTTGGGTCTATGGTTTCCATTTGGACAAGACAGTGGGGTCAGTATGTGTAGTTCTATGGTTCCCAGTTGGACTGCTATGGGTCAGTATGTGTGGTTCTATGGTTCCTAGTTGGACAAGGCAATGGGGTCCGTATTTGCGGTTCTATGGTTCCTAGTTGAACTGCTATGGAGTCAGTATGTGTGGTTCTATGGTTTCTAGATGGACAAGGCAGTGGGGTCACTATGTGTGGTTCTATGGTTCCTAGGTGCACTAGGGGATAGAGGAACAACGAAGGGAAAGGAAAAAAGAGGGAAGGGAATAGAGGGCATGGAAAAGAGGAGAGCAGACACGGGTACTACTGCTAGACAGGATAAAATAGTCAGATATAACTTAATGGACTTGTGGTTTTTTTTGGACCTAATTTACTTTTAGTCAGTTGTATCAGAGGGCAACGGGAAGTATTCCCAATGCTTCCAATCCTTATTAAGTTATACTGTTTATCCATTTTAATATCCAGTCTGTATTTTCTCCTTAGGATCCAAAGTCACAGTAACTTTTCTGCAGAAGTTCGAAGTTCGGAGTATCTCATTAGCATGCCTCCTCTGCCCGTTGAGTGTATAGACATAGATGGAGACTGGACCTCTCTTCCTATTATTTTTGAAGACAGATATGTGGAGTTTCCAAAGAAAGGTAAGTAGGAAAAATGTAAACTATGGGCCTGATATTGAAAGAGTAAGAGGTACAATTATGTAGTAAACCAGTAGCTCCATAGTGAGGTTATTATAATTACATTGACTTAAAAAGAACCTATCACCCTTTCCAAATCCTCAGCCCAATTGGAGTTTGCACAATTATCTCTCCCCATTCATTCCAGCAAAAGAAGGCAGAGAGAGGTGATTTCCTGGACATGTGAGTAATTAATTATACAGCATTATCTAAGTCAGAGAGCAAAGATCTGATGAAATTAGATTTCCCAATGACTATATCAAATATCTCTAAAACATTAACCTGCTTGAAAAAAACAACAAAAAAGCAAAGGTTACAGAGAGTTATATAGATGCATTTAATGAGTAGGAAGCAGGGCCACTTTAATTATTTATTTTTAAAAGACGAGATTCATATTTTAATTACACACTTTTTACATTATGAAAATATGTCATACATAGTGTAAAAATAACTCCGAAGTTCAACTACTTCTATTGCTTGGCGTACACTCTTGTTGTTCTCTTATGCCAGTGGTGGGCGACGTGGAGCAGGGCCACTTTAAAAGGACAATAAGGGGTCATGGAACATTGCCTTCTTCCTAGAGATGGTCGAAAATTTTCGCCTCAAACTGAAATCGGCAAATAATGGCACTTTCCTCTTGGCGAAAAATTTCCCACGAAAAATGCAGATTTTCCTACCTTTTCGAAATCAATGTGAAAAAAAGTTTTCTACACTCATATAAAAGGCTGTCAGGATCTCACAGCAGCCATTCTGTGTTTCTGAGAGGAGAGAGCAGCTTGTTTTTTAGCTAGAGGAGATAGGCAAATAAGGGGAATTGAAGATTAGTTTAGGAAGTCATTTAGGTAGGATATTTGTTCTTTCTATTAGGGGAGTCTGGGGAACTCTAGGGGATAAAAAGGGAGGAAGGAGGTTGTCCCCCAAATACTCCAAAATTCCATTTCTCTGACAGGCAAGACACAGGCAACCTATTTGCTTGCTGATCTTGCTGTTATTGTCCCTGTGCTGGGTGGGAAAGTCTGGGGAAAGACATTGTTGATTTTCTTTTTCAGTTATAATTTTTTTTTTTGGACAGACTGTGATAAGACAACAGGGTGGACAACTTAAAAAAATAAAATAAATTAAAATAAAAAAAAAAATAATAAAAAACGAAATATCTTAGGTTATAGTGACAGACAGCTGACTGGACTTAGGCAAGGCATCATACAGCTCCATCATGTTATGCACTTTACAGTAAAAAAACACAGTGTAGCTGCAGAATGTCCAGCAAACACACAAGAGGAAGCGGTGGAGCAGTGTAGAGACGTGAGAGTAAAGTAGTAGTCCAAAAACCTACTGCAGCAATGGTTGTTGCAGCGTGTGCAATCAATGATGATGATCCCTTTACTCCAAGGGAGGATGCAGTTTGTCAAGGTCCCAGCAAAACTAGGTCCAGCACCACCAGTGCTAGTAGAAATATAGAACCATATAAGAAGAACACTGAAGATGACAACAAGTCACATTCAAGTGTTGATGATGCTGGCAACAGCATAATAGAAGAAGGTGTAGCAGCTGAACTGCCTGCTGCATCAGACGGTGAGACACCAAAACACCTGTCCTCAAAGTAGTAGTGAATTTTGTTATAGTAAAAGTAAAAAGAAATTGTTTGAGACCTCCAAAAGCTTAGAGGAATATTAGGGTAGTAGTGGGCAAGAACTGTAAGGTGATGCTGATACTGCTGAGGATGACCTAATGATGACTGATGATGATGCAGATCTAGAATATATCCCTCAGATACAGATGAAGTTGAGAGTGAGGATAATGACAGGGCTATAAGATTAGCAGAAAGTCAAAGGCTGCATCTTCCAGCACTTTTAAGGAGCACTGTGCCTGTCTATAAACTGTTTGAGAAAGCCACTGGAAAGTCTGACCCTGGACAAGCACAGATGTCAAAAAGCACACAGTCACCCTATCAGTCATCATCGGCATCATCCCCTCTTCAAAATCCAAGTCCCACTCAGCCACACACACCTCATTTGAGTACCCAGCAACAGCAGCACAGGTTAACATCCACAGTGTTAGATATGAAGAGTACCTCTGGTGCTGCTGCTGTAAGTGCTGCACCTTTGACACCTAGTAGTAGTGGCAGTAGAATTACATTAACATCTAGCTCCAGTAGTGTTAGGGAATCTTTACCTGGATCGCTGCCTGAAGAGATACCTTTCACCCTCTTATGTTATCTTTGCTAGGTATGGTACCTTTTTACTCCCTTATGATCAATCTGTGGAATCTATGTCAATTACCAGTATACTGGGAGGCTGTAAAGTTCGCAAAGAAACACACACAACAGCGTATACAATACAAGCTCTCTCTTTATTCTTATCAGACATAGCCTTTATAGTCCTATACAGCCCCCCTTCCCCTAAAGGGAGGGGGGCGGTGCACAGCTTCACAGTTTCAACATAGAGCAGAAAATTATAAAAAAACAGAAAAGCAAAACTTGTTCACAGGAAGGGGGGAAAGGGGAGAGAATGCAGATAACATTTTTCTTCAGTATCCCATCTCCTCCCCTGTGGGGGGGTCTGGAAACTTTGCAGCTTTGAACATATTCTAACGATTGTTGCAATTACACAGATAAGAGGCTGGAATAAGCCAGTCTAGTGATTTCCTCCCTAGTACATGAATCTCTGCAAAGCAGTCAAATGTAACTATTAACCCTATGGGTGCCGAACACACTGCAAAGCAGTCAAATGTAACTATTAACCCTATGAGTGCCGAACATAAGTATTACACACCTTATCCCTGTTCCCTTCAATCCCTTCTTTGAATCAGTACTAAACTGATTCACCAAACTAAACTCTGGGAATTACAGTGGGCCCTGGACATCGTCATAGCAAGGGGTGGGAGAGGTAGGGCGGCGGGATAACATTTTCAAGTAAGGGGCATACGGATTGGCAGGGGAGTTACGGGCGTGATATGCACAGCAACAGAGCAGCAGTTTGATAACCAGACTCCCTTTATAATGTTAACATGGCCTGTTTGACAAATATGGAATGACTTGTTACACAAACAATTTAACCCTAAGAATATTTAACCCTTCTATATGTTATACAATCCTTTCAATCCCTTCTTTGAGTCTGGGTGTACCCGGACTCACACAAATCTTACAACCTGGATAAGGCATTATCATATAGTGGTGCAGGACTGTGGAGGTGCCTTAAATGCTGGGTGTAAGGGCCTGACCCAGGGGAACTACACCTTTTGGCAATGAGGCAAAGCAAAAACTTAAATAGGACATAAAGAACAATAATACTTTTGGATTACAGCTAGCGAAACAGGCACGCTGATGAGGCAAATGGTCATAACGTCAGTAGGGCTGACCATGTTGCACAAGCAAAAGTTCGTAATGTTCATAACATGCTGGTGCTAAGTAGATCCAGACATTGGAGTTCTCACGGGTCTCCGGGGTGTCTCTGCAGTCCATCTGACCCCAGTGCAGAGGTGGCCATTTAGAAATCCTTACGTGAGTGAGGGTGCATACATAAGCCAGCCTTCCACCCCCACACTTATGATGTTAATACACATTAGACCATTATTTCTATCTTTAGGGGCACCTCCCCAAGCAGGCCACTTTCACTGCCAGAGGGTGCTAGCTTTCCAAAGGGATGGATCTTCATGATGGTCTTGTCCCACGGAGGCAGGTGGTCAGGGATTATTATGCCCGTCAAAACACCTACTTGATGATCTCACGGTGGCAGGCGATGCAATAAGCCTGCTTACTGGTCCCACGGAGGTAGGCGATGCAATAAGCCTACTTGCTGGTATTTCCTGAACAAAAGCCTCAGACCTTCACCCTGTTCTGCCTCCCTCTGGGCATCTGCTGGGCACTGGGAGGGCACAGGGCCTTTATCCTGCTCAGGCTCTGGTGCAGCTTTCACTCTGGCGTGGTATATCCAGGTCTTTCCTTTATGCAGCGTGACTGCGCTGTAACTTGTCAACAGAAGCTGCAATGCACCCTTCCACTGGGGCTCCAAACACTCTGTTCTCCATGTCTGTACACATACCCACTCTCCAATCTGGAAACATGCACTGGGCCAGCCGAAAGCAAAGGCTGTTGAACAGAAAATCTGGGAAGAAAAGAAAGGGTATGCTGCAAAGCAGTTACATAATCCATAATCTGCTGATTACCAATCTCTAAGGTAGATCCGTGATACATCACAATCCTATTCCAGGGCCTACCGAAGAGGATCTCATAAGGACTAAACTTTTAAGGATTTGGAAGGGGTCACCCTGAAGTGAGTCAAGGCACGGGGAAGCGCCTCTGGCCATTTGAGTCTTAGTTCAGTACATAGTTTGGTCAGAGAGCGCTTAAGAGTCTGGTTCATCCTCTCAACTTGTCCAGAGGATTGAGGCCTCCAGGGGGTATGATATCTCCAGTCCACCCCTAGAGTGACACAATTACTTTTAACAATTTCAGCTGTAACATGTTTTCCATGGTCTGACCCAATAACGCAAGGCAAACCAAACTTTGGAATTACTTTTCTTATTAACACCTTAGCTACTGATCCTGCAGTAGCTCCTTTCAAAAGAAATGTCTCTAGCCACTTAGACAATTAATCAATTATTACAACAGCATACTAAAATCCCAGTACAGGTTGCAAAACAACCCAATATAATCTATCTGGAGCCGTGCAAATGACACCCAAGCCCATTGCCTGGCCCCAGTGATTAGAATATGTCACATTGTAGGATTTATTTACAAATATATATCACACAAATCCCAACAATTTCTAACTTACTATGTACAGAACTGGTCTGGGTAAAGTCACTTCCTCCAGGGCTTCTACACAGTCATGCTCTGGAGGATCATTTATGTCCTCGGTCAATAGGGTAACTGGTTTTGGCAGAGCTAAAGCAGGGGCGAACATCAGCACCCGCTTCAGTTCATCCCATACTATCGTATCAGGAGAATCATAGTCAGTTTGTCATACAATCCTTCAGTCAAAATATTGGCCACTATTAGCTTAACCCTTGCCTAGCCTCTTTGCTGATGGGATACTATCTGACCTAGACCGGTCCTGCATTAGGCTGCAAGGCAATAACGGGTCGGGCATCTCTACCAACCCCTGGCTTTCCAGCTGCTCAAACAGCAGAGGCCACCGAGCGCAGAACCTCCTCCGGGATGTCTGAATCATGACTATCCTGGGAAGTGTGTCTCAGTGCCATATGGAAAGTCAAGTCATAATAGTCAGGTACATATACCTCTATCTTGTCAGCGTCAAAAGTTATCTCTGTCCTCAATCTGGTCAACAGATCCCTTTCCAACAGTGCAATGGGGCATGCCTCTGATAGGAGAAAGCCATCTTGGACCATAGTCCCTTCTATGGTAACTTCCATAGGTTGTATATATGGCATAGAGGAGGGAATTCAATCCACCCCTACTATACTGATAGTTTTCTTCACTATGAATTCCACCCTCCTGCACTATAGGATAATGCTAAAAAGACTGATCCTGATCCCTTCCTATTCTGTCTTATTAGGTGAGTCGTTTCTGTCTGCATCACCACCAACAGATGCACCTTCTTCCTGGGGATTTCTGTCTGTATATCCATACTTATTTCTCAGCTTGGGGCAATTTCACTTCCAATGTCCTTCCTGTTTACAGTAAAAACATGTATTCTTTCCTACCTGCTTAGATCTCGCTGTACCACTTACATTATTCTTTCTACCTGCTTCAACAGTGCCAACTTTCCTTGCAATTGCTAAAGCATTAAACTTTACATGGTCCTTCAATATCTGCCTAGTCTTTTTGTCTCCCTCTGTATCTCTGTACATAACTTCTGTCCTTTCTTTCTCCATTACTTCACTTACTGGCTCGCTCAACACACTCTCAGTGTTTCCCTAAATCCATGCAAAGATGCGGCAAGGGACTTATCCCTCTGCTGCACAACCTACTGCACCCCAGGAAGATTCAAATGAGGTTTCCCACATGTCCGCACGGACCCCAGGATCAGAGAACAGTAAAACAATAATACATTATCAGTCACGTCATTAAGAGGGAATGCATCTGCAGTCCCTACTTATCTGTCTCTAATTTCATTAGAAGTTAATTTCCCATATGTATCAACAATCCTTTCTCTTTCATTCCCCCATAACATTATTACAACTGGGAAGGATTTACACAGGAGAGGGAGGGGTCTGATGCTGCGCGATCGTCTCATAGTGGGAGAGAATCAGCACACATGCATTTAACCCCTTCCTGTCATTTTCAGGGAAAGCAGGATTGCTGTTTCTCTAATTAACAGACAACAGGTTGCAAAGGGCACATATACATAACTACAATTTGTTCTTATGGAGGCTAAATCACAATTCAACAAATCTTCAGTTGAACATATACATATATACACATATATACACATACACATTGGGTGCACCACTTCAGTTGAAACATATGTTTCCCAAGAAGTCAAAACAGGAGAGGAAGGGGTGCCTGTGACCGCGCCGGGTGGACTGGCTGGACTACTCGGTCTTAGATCACTGAGGACCATTGAACCGGTAAGACCAATGCCAAAACCCCCTCAGACACTTCCAGCAAGACAGCCCCCACATTCCTGCCTCTTCTCACTCAAGAACATAATTTCAGTTCTATTATCTATAACACATTGGTAATTTCTTTAACAAATCCATATTTTACTTGCTTGGATCCATACAATTGATTACACAAAATTAGGATTGAATTTACCTAAATGTTGCAACATTTTATCTCAGAACCAATACCGTGTGCCTGTCCAGGCTAATTACTGGTGGCCTACCAGTACCTGATCCTGGCAATACATTTCCACATAAATGTACAAAAACCTGCCCCTGTCAGCTGTTAGTTCCCAGCTACTAGACAACATCTTAACAATAGGACCTTTAAGAAAACAGCAGCGTTGGTGACCTTGAAATTCCGTTACTTGTGTCTTATCTAAGAACAGAGAGAACAAGGGGGAGAGGTAGAATGGAAGAGAAGGGAGGGGGAATCAGAGCTGCGCTAACTTTCTCATAGCATCAACATTTTACAAGCATGGCGGCTTAACCCCTGCCTAGCTGTCACTAAATGATGCTCACTTACTATATCCCTCCGGAACAGGGCACGTATCTACCCCAGACAAACGACACATAACATGTATGTAAACAGGTTAGCCATGCGCAACAAATACGAGACAGTTGTAAATTTTCCCAGTGATCAGGGGGAGAAAGTCAGTGGGTGGTATCTTGCAGGACCAGACTCCCCGCCAAATTAGACACGAATGGAATAATGTAATAGGAACCCCCTGTCAGTCTCTCTACATAGTGTATACAGTCTTCCCCTATCTCTGGGGTCTTACTCTCTTGACCACCCATCTTACAACAAGTTGTACAATACAATGCAATCACAGTGTCAAATAAACGAGGAAAAGAAAAGGAGTAAAAATTCAGGTGCTCACCTTCACCTGGAATAACACCCGGTCCCAGTGCTTACCTTCACCTGAACCGGGGACAGCACACAATAACACAATACTTATTCTCAGCCTCTAATATCCTTTGATACAATACTTAATTGACATCTCTACAAACATCCATATCTCAACACCAGTGCATAGTAATCATATAGTATCATGAAACAATTTGACAGACAAGAGAGGACAGAACAGTAGATTATTGACATAGACTCACAGAGGGACTCTATAGATTCTATAGATAATGAGTGTTCTGCCGCCTAATATCCGGTAGTCGAATGCCACTATTTTATCGGGCAGTCTCCGGATGGTCATCCACGGTGACCTTCGAGACTACCAAGGGCCAAATCTTGTGGACATTCCTGACTACAGTAGTTCCGGAATCCTCACCTTCTGTGCTCGAACTTCAGTTCCGGAGTCCACTATACAGGGGACTCGAACAACAGTTCCGGAGCACTGGGATTCGAACTATAACTATGCTGGTTCCGGAGTCATTATACCTATGACTCGAACCCTTAATACTATGCTGGTTCCGGAGGCACTATACCTGTGCCTCGAACTCTTGCCGGTTCCGGAGGCACTTTACCTGTGCCTCGAACCTTTTGCCGGTTCCGGAGGCACTATACCTGTGCCTCGAACTCTGGCCGGTTCCGGAGGCACTATACCTGTGCCTCGAACCTCTAATCGTTTATATAGCGCGCTTATATATCAGACTAACAGAGACTCACTCCCTATCTCCCTATTTCACTCAACCCTTAACATGGCAGTGTGATCCCTGGGACGGCAACAACATATAGTCACTTACCCATGGATGCACACCGCCCACATTCTCCACCAAAAACTGTTAGGGAATCTTTACCTGGATCGCTGCCTGAAGAGATACCTTTCACCCTCTTATGTTATCTTTGCTAGGTATGGTACCTTTTTACTCCCTTATGATCAATCTGTGGAATCTATGTCAATTACCAGTATACTGGGAGGCTGTAAAGTTCGCAAAGAAACAAACAACAGCGTATACAATACAAGCTCTCTCTTTATTCTTATCAGACATAGCCTTTATAGCCCTATACAGCCCCCCTTCCCCTAAAGGGAGGGGGGCGGTGCACAGCTTCACAGTTTCAACATAGAGCAGAAAATTATAAAAAAACAGAAAAGCAAAACTTGTTCACAGGAAGGGGGGAAAGGGGAGAGAATGCAGATAACATTTTTCTTCAGTATCCCATCTCCTCCCCTGTGGGGGGGTCTGGAAACTTTGCAGCTTTGAACATATTCTAACGATTGTTGCAATTACACAGATAAGAGGCTGGAATAAGCCAGTCTAGTGATTTCCTCCCTAGTACATGAATCTCTGCAAAGCAGTCAAATGTAACTATTAACCCTATGGGTGCCGAACACACTGCAAAGCAGTCAAATGTAACTATTAACCCTATGGGTGCCGAACATAAGTATTACACACCTTATCCCTGTTCCCTTCAAGTAGTTGTAGTAGTAGCAGAAACCACACATGACAGACAAAGCCAGGACAAACATATTAACAGCAGCACAGATGAGGAGGTGGAGGGCAGATGGGACCACTGCTTTGACCGATAAGTAATGTGTGTCAATAATCTGAGAAGGAAGATAGAGTATGACAATGGTAAAACTACATACACAAATCACACCATGCCAGTCCCCCACCACCACCACTAAAATATGTATCTACCACGCTGTAGGTTGTACTTTAGTTTTACTCAATATCATCATAAATATGTGCCAGTGTCACTTAAGCAAGAAAGTGTTGTGGGCAAAGCACAAATGCATTCTGCATGCTAACACATTTTTCAAGCCACATTTTGCTGTAGGACTCACAACTTTGACCTTCAGCCACTTATTTCTAAACTCCAGCCCTCAGAAGAAGTAATATTACAGTAGGAAATGTAGTACCTATTGGAAATATAGGGGAAAAATGTGTTAAAATAGGCGGAAAATGTTCTAACATAGGCGGAAAATTTGTTGAAATAGGCGAAAAGGAGGATATTTTTGCATAGGCGGAAAGGCAAAATTTTTCACGGGAAAAGCGAAAAATCGGCACGTTTTCGCAAAATTTTTCACGGGAAATTTTTCACACTTTTCGCCCACCCCTACTTATACCTATAGGCACTTCCCTCATAGCTATTAAAACTGCTTACTTAAATGCTCCCATTCCTTCACCAACTGTCCTGCAAATATCTGTGATCTGCAGAGCGGTGTAATGTCAGCGCTTCACTCAGTGCTTATGGGAGATTTTGATCCTCTGCATTCAAGCTCATTATTGTAATTCAATGGAGAACATAACTCTGTTGCTTCCTCGCTTTTAAGCACTGAGTGAATCACTGATGTCATCCAGCCCTGCAGATCTCTGGGATCTAAAGGGAGATCAGTAAGTTAATGGGAGAATTTTAACCACTTGAGGAAAAGAGTGGTGTGCGTTGCAGTGCTTAACAATTCATTCAGTTCTGTTGTCCTCAAGGGATTAATCTACTGGAGCTCTGCTCCCCTGGTTGAGAGGTATTTAGAAGGACTTTTCCCATTACCCTTCCTATTACCCATTACCCTTTACTGACGCTTTAATCCCTTGAATGCTGGTGATGTCTCCAACATATTGCAAACCAATGTTTTGGAGATATCGCTAGCAATCGGGGGGTTAAAATATTTATGTAAATCAGTGGGAACTTTTTTGAATTTGTATTTGTTCCCCTAAAATGTAGTTGGCTTTCCACAAAAATTGATCATCATTTGCTTTCTGGATAAGGTACTACTTATTAAAGAGGAACTTTCATCCTATAACATAAAGTCCTAGAATGTGTCGCTCACTGTGTGCGTAACCGCACATGCACAGTGGGGACTCGCAGAACGGGCTGATCCGGAGCGGAGAGCTCCGGAAGGCTGACATCCTGTTTGTGCTCCTGGCTCCTGGTTTGCAAGCACACGTTTTAGACCATTCCAATGAAGGGATTCATTGTAACTAACAAGACTGTGTCTCTCCTCAAGCGCCTCAGTGTCGGCTGACATGGATCTCTTGCTGACAGCTTTACAGCTGTCAGTAGGAGACAGTGAACTTTAAACGCCCGTATCTCTTAAACAATAGCGGTTTGAGAGATACTTTTTTTGCATTTATCTCAACTTTTTAAGCTCTTCTAGATGTAAAAAAAACTTTGTATGGACATTACTAACCCTTTAAAGCCCATTGTTTGTTGTGGGAGGGGTATTTGAGACTCAAGTGGAAATTCTTGCCTTGGATCACAGATTCAGAAGTGAATGAAAAGCAATTCTGAAGCAACCCAGCTGTTCCATTGTGTACTTTACTCTCATGTCCCTAAATCCCATTGATATAAATTAGACTTTTAAGCCCTTGAATGCTAACAAGTTCTCCAGTGCATTGCTGCACATACCTCTCTAGCAGTCAAAGTGTACAAATTCCATTTAAATCAATAGTAATGTTTATTTATCTCCTATGGGGCAGCTGATTCTCTCCCAAATTGCTTCTTGCTTTCTCAAAGTGATAGTAATGTTTCATAATAAAAGTAGCTCCAATTAATCTTCATAATATTTGGGCCATGGAGAGTGTTATTTCAATACTGTCAGAGTTGTAGTTCAAGAGTAATTGAATGATAAAGTATTCCCCTCCCACCCCTTTTACTGATGTAACACTGCTCCCCTCAGAGCAGCAAGACTGTCCCTATGGATCGCAGAAAGGGACAATCTTCAATTAGCATAAGGGAAAAACCTGTCAAGGGTGGCAAGGTTTTCATTGATCTCACAGTAAGAAGATTGTCCTTGCTGTGACCTGTCCGGTCTGTGGACCAGATTCCACATCTGAGGTGAGCAGTGTTACACTAAGTAAAAGGGTTGGGGGGGGGGATTTATCATTCAATTACTCTTGAAATACAACTATAACAGTATTGAAATGACACTCTCTATGGCCCAAATAGTATGAAGTTTAATTGGAGCTGCTTTTATTGTGAAACTTCACTATAAGCATATGGCACTTTCAAATGTAAATTCTAGAATGAATATGATCTCTAAGTAAATAGTGTTTTTTGTTTTTGTGTGTTTTAGATTTCATTTTGGATAATACACTTGTGGATACAACAAATGAAAAAGAAAGTAACTCTATCAAAGTCTCTAATAAAGAAATTGCATTAGAAAATATTGATATTAGCCAAGAATCACATTTTATTCAAACAACTACAGTGTATGAAAATGCATCCTTTGAAAAACCAAACATGGGCTCTGACATGCTGGAAAGTAATTTAAATGAAAGTCCGAAACATTGCTTTGATCACAAGCTTGAAACAAATACTGAAGGATCGGAATATGTAACCGAAAATTCTCAAGTTTATTTTCCTCACTCAGATGATCTTTCATCCGAAAAGAAATTGCACCTCATGGAAAACGAAAGAGGTGATCAAATTACTAGTAGCAATCAAGGAACTGAAATATCTTTAGGTGCAACTCATATGGAAGCAAAACCAGATCAATATCAGAAAGATTCAATATTAACTGTCAATTCTTCATACGAAACACTAGCACCATTGTCAAATAACGACGATAAAACAATACAGACTGAAGAAGTGTTTCTAAATAATAAAAACAATACCGCTTCTTTTGAACATATTGCATTACATGATCTGAGCAGCTTTAAACATGAGGCAGTTGCAGAAAACAGGAAACTGCATCAAACTGTGCATATATTATCAAAAAGTAATAGTACAGAGTTAATAAGAAAATATTCAAAGGATATGCTGATAGTAAAATCTTTTCCAAAAGAAAAATGTGAAGAGTTTTCCTTGTGTTCATCTGGAGCTTTTAAACGGTCTTCTTCTGTGATCTCAGACTCTGGAATAGAAAGTGAGCCAAGCTCTGTTGCTTGGTGCGATATACACAACAGGGCAATGGACTTACATAATGATAAGGAACTTCTGCTGGTAGCAAAGAAACATGGTATGCACAGGAACTCCCTGGAGGGTGGGCACACAGTAAGTAACACAAGTTTGCCAAGTGAGATTCAAGCCTCATTGACTTCCATCAACTCTTTGCCTTTTGAAGAAGAAGATAGGGAAATTGAGCTTTCAAAATTAACAAAATCTGTTTCAGCACCACAAATCAGCAGTCCAGAAGAATCCATTGATGACATGATTTTAACAAAAAAAGAAACAGATGACATGAATGGAAACCAGAATCTGTGTCCAGGTGAACATATTGAGAAGACTGTAACAAAGGTGAACTATTACATGGATACCAAAAATATCAAACACAAGGACTCTGTTATCACATGTAACAATCCTTGTACTATTGATGAAAGCATGTTTGAGGAGTCATCCTTTGCAGAAATCACAATGCAAAGTTTAAATTCAAACCCTGATAATAAAATTAATGAATACCATTTAGCAGACCAGGGGACGTCAGAAGCAGATGATGATCCAACAATAGATATACAAGCCGCTGTATACAGTACAAGCTTTCACAATGACCAATCTTTTTTAGAATGTGCCAACAAAACCCCAAAAATGTTAAATTCCACTTCATTGTCCAAGGGAGAATTAGTTGAAATAAACACTGATGCCCATACTAGTGTTTCAGTTATATCTGCAACTCAAGAGACATTTGAGGAAAGTCCACTTCTGCATGAAATCGAACTGACTGAAGACTCAACTAGTGATCAGTCTCTAGATAATTATCCAGATTTTTACCATGACATATATACAACTGATCACAAGGCTGTGATTAAAAGAACTGCATGTGCTTCTGTACTTCCTGAACTAAAGTCAACTGCTGCAACTGTTCTTGCGCTAGAAAGGAGAAGAGGTGCCGAAATGGTTAATCTGTCTGTTTCTTGCACGGCTACTTGCTTGCCATTTTCATCGATACAAAAAGATGCCCCGGTGATTCCTGGATTTTCACCAAAACAAGTATTATTTCCAATAACAAGACAACCCTTAGGTTCCTTTGGAGTGATTTCCTGTGATTCAGACACAGATGAAGAAACTAATGAAAGAATGCTTAGGTGAGATATAAGGGATCGTGTGTATAAACCAACTCAGCTACAGGAGAACAATTAAAAATCCCTAAGGGTTTAATCCCCTGAATCCTAGTGATGTCAGCAAAATATTGCATAGCAATGCTTTAAAGGTTTCCCTGATTTAAGGGGGTTTATGCACTAAGGTGTGATATAGAAGTGATAACGCAGAAATAACCTATCCAGGGATGTAACTTCTCCATTTTCTATGTTATTCTATGGAACCCATGCACTAAGATTTCTCCAAATCTGGAGCTCTTAATACATCGATTCTATAGAATAATATGGGAATTGGAGGAGTGATATTGCTGGAGAGGTTATCTCTGCGTTATCACCTCTTTATCATGCCTTAGTGCGTAACCCCCATGCAGTTAAATACCATCTACATTTTAAGACTTTCTTATGTCATGTATGTTTGACAGTTGGTTTGTTCCAGAATTGATCCATTTTGCCTTTTTATATAAGAGTCAGTATGTTTAATAATATTAAATGTTTCACAACAAATGCAGCTTCAATTAATCATCATAGTATTTGGTCCATGGAGAGTGTTATTTCAGTACTGTCAGAGTTGTAGTTCAAGAGTAATTGAATGATAAAGTATCCCTCTCCCGCCTCTTGTACCTAGTGTAAGCCGCCTCCCCTCAGATATGGAATCTGGTCTCTTGACCGAACAGGTCGCAGGAAGGGACAATCTTCTTACTGTGAACATAAGGTAAACCCTGCCCCCTTGACAGGTTTTTCAGCTTTTCCCTTATGGTCACTGAAGATTGTCCCTCTCTGCGATCCATCCGGACAGTCTTGCTGCTCTGAGGTGAGCAGTGTTACATCAGTAAAAGGGGTGGGAGGGGGATATTTTATCATTCAATTACTCTTGAACTACAGTTCTGACAGTACTGAAATAACACTCTCCATGGTTCAAATGCTATGAAGATTAATTGAAGCTGCTTTTATTGTGAAACATTACTATCCCTTCAAAGCAGACTTGTTTAGTTATTTTAAGGAGAATGAAAAACAATATTGTATATATTGTAGTAGCAATTGATGCAAAATAAATTAATTATGCTAATGCATGACAAAATATGCTAAATAATTACTTTGCACAGTGTGCCGCTTTCTATGACCTCAGGGACTGGCATGGTGCAACACAGGGTTTTATTTGTTGAATGCAGAGGCTCGCTCAGCCTTCCCTTGGTATGCAATAGCATTAATAATGACATTGATACCAGAAAATAAAAGTGGACTTGTAATATTGTATCAGCTTATTTGCTTTTAAAAGTGCTTACAAAATCACATTAGGCCTCAAGGGATTAAACCCTCTGGCACTCAAAGGGTAAAAAATAGTTTTGTTTGCTGTTTATTTTTTTGTGTATGTATGTGATAATGTGGCTGTATGATTAGTGCATCCCATGCTGTGCTGAAAATAACTCACCTACCTCTACTGCCAATTCATCTTCCTCCCATATGTCTTATCTCTCAGTCTGTAACATCTTAACCCTTTCAGAGCAATGCTCTGCTTACCCCTCTGGCACTGAAAGGGTTAATGGATTGTAGATAAATTATCAAAAAGACCACTTTCTATTGTTATTAAGAGGGTTTCTTTTTGTTAAAACAGAACTTTCACCTACATGTATTTCAACCCCCACTGATTTGTTCCATAGCACAATTATTATTAATATTCTTTATTTATATTGTGCCAACTAATTCTGCAGCATTTTACAATTGGAATTAAGGAAATGTACATTATTAGTGTTTAGAAATAACTTTTAATTGCCAAACAATACCTTGGTTGATGTCCGATGCATGTAGGGAGAGCGCTGCCATCTAGTTGACATCACTGTTGATAGGCATCTCTCTAGCATTTCGTCAGCATTAATGGGCATTGAAAATCCTGCCCCTTGTAGTTTCTACCTGTCCATTGGCTGGATGTAGGGAGAATCGAAGGGACTGATAAGACATGCGGTACAGCTTGTACCACACTGAGCTACTACCAGATGATTTGTTATCACAAATAAATAAATTAGTGATTTCCATTCCCCTGGCATATATCAGGAGTCTGTATGCCTTACATTTATTTAAGGGGAAAGTTCCGTTTTAACAATGTTATTGCAAACAGGGGATGATCCTGTCTCCATTCCTCATGTATCACCTGAAGCAGCAATAATATTGAAAGAGGGAGATACACAGTCCCCCTTTTACCAGTATCTTTTATTTATGGGTCAGTTATAAATAGGGTTTGTAAAGAAACAATCTTATCCTCAACTTAGACAATGAAACTTCTGCAATGATCACAAAACTTGTTCCGTATGTGAGAGAAGTTCAAGGTATGGGAGCAAGTCTGGACCATTTGAATGGAAGAAGGTTGTTAGATCTTGGGATCACCTTCAAGTAGTGTTGAGCGAGCATGCTCGGCCGATGCTCGGATCGGCTCGAGCATCGCTCTGCTCGGCACATGGCGGTACTCGTACGAGTACCGCATGTGCTCGCCCGCCATGTTCGGGTCTCCTCCCCGCACGTTTTGCGGCTGCTGCGCAGCCAATAAACGTGCAGGGAGGCTCTGACATCGGTGTAATGCCAGCAGCCATGTTGGCTGCTGGCATTACACTGATTGGCTGGCCAGAACCCGTGGTCAGGTGCTGTATAGCACCTGACCATCGAGTTCGGCTCAGTCTGAGCCAGGGAGAGCTGAGGATAGGAAGGGAAAGGCAGTGTAGGGAGGAAAAAAACAAAAATTGTGAAAAAAAAAGAACCAAAAGTCCTTTTTAGGACTACTGTGTGTGGGGGCAGCAGGTTATTTGGTGTGGGGGGAAAAAAACAAAAAAAAAAAAAAAAAAAATATATATATTCTGTTTAGTGTGCAAAGTTGCAGATTAGAGCACATTCTGTTTAGTGTGCACAGTTGCAGATTAGAGCACATTCTGTTTAGTGTGCAAAGTTGCAGATTAGAGCACATTCTGTTTAGTGTGCAAAGTTGCAGATTAGAGCACATTCTGTTTAGTGTGCAAAGTTGCAGATTAGAGCACATTCTGTTAAGTCTTCAAACTAAAATATCAAAGTCACGTATTCCATTCAGTGTGCGTCGCCGCAGTTTAGCAGCACATTCTGAGTACTGTGCAGAGTTGCAGAATAGGAAGAAATACTGTTAAGTCTTCAAACTAAAATATCAAAGTCACATATTCCATTCAGTGTGCTTCGCCGCAGTTTAGCAGCACATTCTGTGTACTGTGCAGAGTTGCAGAATAGGAAGAAATACTGTTAAGTCTTCAAACTCAAATATCAAAGTCACATATTCCATTCAGTGTGCTTCGCCGCAGTTTAGCAGCACATTCTGTGTACTGTGCAGAGTTGCAGAATAGGAAGAAATACTGTTAAGTCTTCAAACTAAAATATCAAAGTCACATATTCCATTCAGTGTGCTTCGCCGCAGTGTAGCAGCACATTCTGTGTACTGTGCAGAGTTGCAGAATAGGAAGAAATACTGTTAAGTCTTCAAACTAAAATATCAAAGTCACATATTCCATTCAGTGTGTTTCAACGCCGTTTAACAGCCTATTCTGTGTACTCTGCAGAGTTGCAGAATAGTAAGAAATACTGTTAAGTCTTCAAACTAAAATATCAAAGTCACATATTCCATTCAGTGTGCTTCGCCGCAGTTTAGCAGCACATTCTGTGTACTGTGCAGAGTTGCAGAATAGGAAGAAATACTGTTAAGTCTTCAAACTCAAATATCAAAGTCACATATTCCATTCAGTGTGCTTCGCCGCAGTTTAGCAGCACATTCTGTGTACTGTGCAGAGTTGCAGAATAGGAAGAAATACTGTTAAGTCTTCAAACTCAAATATCAAAGTCACATATTCCATTCAGTGTGCTTCGCCGCAGTTTAGCAGCACATTCTGTGTACTGTGCAGAGTTGCAGAATAGGAAGAAATACTGTTAAGTCTTCAAACTAAAATATCAAAGTCACATATTCCATTCAGTGTGCTTCGCCGCAGTTTAGCAGCACATTCTGTGTACTGTGCAGAGTTGCAGAATAGGAAGAAATACTGTTAAGTCTTCAAACTAAAATATCAAAGTCACATATTCCATTCAGTGTGCTTCGCCGCAGTGTAGCAGCACATTCTGTGTACTGTGCAGAGTTGCAGAATAGGAAGAAATACTGTTAAGTCTTCAAACTAAAATATCAAAGTCACATATTCCATTCAGTGTCTTTCACCGCCGTTTAACAGCCTATTCTGTGTACTCTGCAGAGTTGCAGAATTATAAGAAATACTGTTAAGTTTTCAAACTCAAATATTAAAGTCACATATTCCATTCAGTGTCTTTCACCGCCGTTTAACAGCCTATTCTGTGTACTCTGTACAGTTGCAGAATTATAAGAAATACTGTTAAGTTTTCAAACTCAAATATTAAAGTCACATATTCCATTCAGTGTCTTTCACCGCCGTTTAACAGCCTATTCTGTGTACTCTGTACAGTTCCAGAATTATAAGAAATACTGTTAAGTTTTCAAACTCAAATATTAAAGTCACATATTCCATTCAGTGTCTTTCACCGCCGTTTAACAGCCTATTCTGTGTACTCTGTACAGTTCCAGAATTATAAGAAATACTGTTAATTTTTCAAACTCAAATATTAAAGTCACATATTCCATTCAGTGTCTTTCACCGCCGTTTAACAGCCTATTCTGTGTACTCTGTACAGTTCCAGAATTATAAGAAATACTGTTAAGTTTTCAAACTCAAATATTAAAGTCACATATTCCATTCAGTGTGTTTCAACGCCGTTTAACAGCCTATTCTGTGTACTCTGCAGAGTTGCAGAATTATAAGAAATACTGTTAAGTTTTCAAACTCAAATATTAAAGTCACATATTCCATTCAGTGTCTTTCACCGCCGTTTAACAGCCTATTCTGTGTACTCTGTACAGTTCCAGAATTATAAGAAATACTGTTAAGTTTTCAAACTCAAATATTAAAGTCACATATTCCATTCAGTGTGTTTCAACGCCGTTTAACAGCCTATTCTGTGTACTCTGCAGAGTTGCAGAATAGTAAGAAATACTGTTAAGTTTTCAAACTCAAATATTAAAGTCACATATTCCATTCAGTGTGTGTCACCGCAGTTTAGCAGCCTATTCTGTGTACTCTGCAGAGTTGCAGAATAGTAAGAAATACTGTTAATTTTTCAAACTCAAATATTAAAGTCACATATTCCATTCAGTGTCTTTCACCGCCGTTTAACAGCCTATTCTGTGTACTCTGTACAGTTCCAGAATTATAAGAAATACTGTTAAGTTTTCAAACTCAAATATTAAAGTCACATATTCCATTCAGTGTCTTTCACCGCCGTTTAACAGCCTATTCTGTGTACTCTGTACAGTTCCAGAATTATAAGAAATACTGTTAAGTTTTCAAACTCAAATATTAAAGTCACATATTCCATTCAGTGTCTTTCACCGCCGTTTAACAGCCTATTCTGTGTACTCTGTACAGTTCCAGAATTATAAGAAATACTGTTAATTTTTCAAACTCAAATATTAAAGTCACATATTCCATTCAGTGTCTTTCACCGCCGTTTAACAGCCTATTCTGTGTACTCTGTACAGTTCCAGAATTATAAGAAATACTGTTAAGTTTTCAAACTCAAATATTAAAGTCACATATTCCATTCAGTGTGTTTCAACGCCGTTTAACAGCCTATTCTGTGTACTCTGCAGAGTTGCAGAATAGTAAGAAATACTGTTAATTTTTCAAACTCAAATATTAAAGTCACTTATTCCATTCAGTGTGTGTCACCGCAGTTTAGCAGCCTATTCTGTGTACTCTGCAGAGTTGCAGAATAGTAAGAAATACTGTTAAGTTTTCAAACTCATATATATTAAAGTCATATATATCGTGTAAGATGAAGAAGGCGGGTAAAAAGGGACGGGGAAGTGGACGTGATCCTGAAAGTTCAGGGCGCGGGTCAGGACGCGGAGAAACTGTGCCTGGTGCCAGAGCACAAGAAAGAAAGACATC
Organism: Rhinophrynus dorsalis; assembly: GCA_037306005.1. Classification (NCBI taxonomy): domain Eukaryota; kingdom Metazoa; phylum Chordata; class Amphibia; order Anura; family Rhinophrynidae; genus Rhinophrynus; species Rhinophrynus dorsalis. The sequence goes on from CM074723.1 coordinate 24,848,238, forward strand.
CACCATACCTAGCTTCATGTCTGATTTCACAGGGCGTCGCAGGACATCACTCTCGAGGTCCGACCAGTGTGAACAGGTGGTCGGTTGGATGACAGCTGATACTGCTTCCAGTCGGTTAAGCACCACCCTGTCTTCCACCAAGTCCACTCTCAGTAGCCAAGAGTCTGGTCAACATAATCCTCACTCTGATCATCCTTCCTCCCACCATACACGGTCTGGTCAAAGAAGTGATCCCACACTGGGATATAGTGAGGAGCTCGTCTCATCACCAATCCTTCATTTGACCCTCTCTCCAAGCACGCTTGCAGAGGAACATGACATCTTGTGCCCTGATTCACAACCTCTAGAGGCTACCCAATCACAAGAAGATGACAGATGTGAACGGCATTTAAGGTCAAAGGAAGTAGTGGATGATGATGATGATGATGATGAGACACAGTTGCCATTAAATCAACCACTATTTCCGTCTCAAGACCTTGTTGAGGAGAATGTTATACAGTTGTCAATGACTGAGTATGTGGTGGGATCAAGACTTGAGGAGGATGATCAGAGTGAGGAAGTGGAGGAGGACTTGGTGGACGATGAGGTGACTGACCCCACCTGGGAAGGTGTAGAGCCGAGCGATGACAGCAGTCCTGAGGGTGAGCCATCTGCAGCACCGCAACAGGCTGGAAGAGGCAGTGGTGTGGCTACAGAAAGAAGGCGGACCGCACCAAACCGGCCCGCAAATGTTCCACGGAGCACCCCCTTGCGTAAATCTACCTTGCCAAGGGGTAGGTGTTCCGCGGTATGGCGTTTTTTTAAGGAAAGTGCGGACGACAAAAGATTTGTAGTTTGCAACCTGTGCCACACCAGAATGAGCCGAGGCATGAACACTAGAAACCTCACCACCACCAGCATGATCCGACACATGGCATCCAAGCACCGTAGTAAGTGGGAGGAACGCCTGGATCGCCCATCTGTGTCTGCAGGCCACACCACTGCCTCCTCTTCCCCTGTTTTCGGTGCCGGCCAATCGCCTGTCGAAGGCGCAGGCCCGCATACCTCCCGCCCTGCACCTGTAGCATCTGAAGCACCATCAGCGACCACATCCACTTCCCTGTCCCAGCACAGCGTCCAAATGTCGTTACCCCAGGCATTTGAGCGCAAGAGAAAATACCCAGCCACCCACCCACAGGCCATAGCACTAACCTCACACCTTTCCAAATTACTGGCCATCGAAATGCTGCCATTTAGGCTTGTGGACACTGAGTCCTTCCGCAGCCTGATGGCAGCAGCTGTCCCTCGGTACGCGGTCCCCAGCCGCCACTACTTTTCCCGGTGTGCCATCCCCGCATTACACCACCATGTGTCCCGTAACATCACCCGTGCCCTGACCAACGCAGTTACTGGGAAGGTCCACTTAACGACTGACACATGGACAAGTGCTTGTGGCCAGGGACGCTACATTTCCCTGACGGCACACTGGGTGAATGTCGTGGAGGCTGGGAGCGACTCGGACCCTGGGATGGCACGGGTGCTACCCACGCCGAGGATTGCGGGCCCTACCTCCATCAGGGTTTCCACCAGCACCTACGTTATTGGCTCCTCCTCCTCCGTTTCCACCTCCGAATTCTCTACACACACCGCCACTCCCCCATCAGCCAGTAGCTGGAAGCAGTGTAGCACTGCAGTGGGGAAGCGTCAACAGGCCGTGCTGAAGCTGATCTGCCTTGGGGACAAACAGCACACGGCCTCAGAGCTGTTGCAGGGGATTAGTCACCAGACCGAGCAGTGGCTCTCGCCACTCAACCTGCAAGCAGGCATGGTTGTGTGTGATAATGGGCGTAACTTGGTGGCGGCTTTGGAGCTCGGCAAGCTCACACACGTACCATGCCTAGCGCATGTATTTAATTTAGTGGTGCAGCGATTTCTAAAAACCTACCCCAATGTGCATGATCTCTTGACCAAGGTGCGCCGCGTGTGTGCACATTTCCGTAAGTCATCTACAGCTTCGGCCGGCCTGTTGAAGCTGCAGCAGCGCTTACAATTGCCAGCTCACCGGCTGCTGTGTGACGTGAGCACGCGCTGGAACTCCACCTTCCACATGTTGGCCCGGCTTTGTGAGCAGCAGAGGGCAGTAGTGGAGTACCAGCTGTTACACGGTCGTCGCCTCTCCGTTCAACTTCCTGTAATCAGAAGTGAGGAGTGGGAATGGATGTCAGACCTCTGCGAGGTTTTACGCAATTTTGAGGAATCGACACAGATGGTGAGCGGCGATAACGATATTATCAGTGTAACCATCCCACTTCTGTGTCTACTGAAACGCTCGCTGCTCACAATTAAAACCGACGCTTTGCATGTGGAAGAGGTGGAAATGGGGGAGGAAGAGCTTACACAAGGTGATAGCCAGAGCACCCTCACTTCGTCTTCTCAGCGACAATTGGAGGAGGCGGAGGAGGAGGAGGAGGAGGAGGAGGAAGACACGGTTGCCTCCGCTACAGAGGGTAGCCATGGAACTTTAGTTCCATCTCTTCAGCGTGGGTGGGCAGAAGAGGAGGAAGAGGATGAGGATATTGAGAGTCAGCCTCCTGGTGAGGACAGCGAAATCTTGACTGTTGGTACTCTGGCACACATGGCTGACTTTATGTTAGGCTGCCTTTCCCGTGACCCACGCGTTGTACGCATTTTAGACAACACGGATTACTGGGTGTTCACCCTTCTGGACCCCCGCTACAAAGAGAATTTCTCATCTCTCATTCCTCCGGTGGAGAGGACAAGCAAAATGGTGCAATACCAGAAGGTTCTTGTTGAAAAATTGCTCCAAAATTTTCCATCTGACAACGCTGGCGGCAGAGTACGTGCTACCTTGGCCAACCGAGAAGGGGAGAAAAGGGGAGCACACAGCAGTTCCGACAAAGGCAGGGCAACACTCTCCAAGGCGTGGGACACCTTCATGACACCCCGCCAGCACCCTCACCCTGATGCGCAGCCTAGTGTCACAAGGAGGGAAAAGTTTTGGAAGATGGTGAAGGAGTACGTAGCAGACCGTGTCAGCGTCCTCAATGATCCCTCTGTGCCTTACAACTACTGGGTGTCCAAGCTGGACACGTGGTATGAACTGGCACTCTACGCCTTGGAGGTGCTGGCCTGCCCTGCCGCCAGCGTTCTGTCTGAGCGGGTATTTAGTGCTGCTGGTGGCATCATAACAGATAAGCGTATCCGCCTTTCCACCGACAATGCTGATAGGTTGACACTTATAAAAATGAACAAGGCCTGGATTTCCCCTGACTTCTCCACTCCACTGGAGGAAAGCCCCGGGGGAACATAAACTCACTTTATATATGTTATTTACAATGATGGGAATACTCTGTATTCCCATTCACCCCTTCCACCCAAAAAACGGGTATATGGTTGACTCTTAATCTTCTCATCCTCCTCCTCCTCTTCCATATGCCCTGGGATATAATTTTTATATAGGGCCAGCTCACCAGCGTGCCCTGGGATATAATTTTTATATAGGGCCAGCTCACCAGCGGGCCCTGTGATATAATTTTTATATAGGGCCAGCTCACCAGCGGGCCCTGTTTGACAATTTTTATATAGGTCAGCTCACCAGCGGGCCTTCTCATATAATGTTTTATTGGGTCAGCTCTCTAGCGGGCCCTCTCATATAATGTTTTATAGCGTCAGCTCACTAGCGGGCCTTCGCATATAATGTTTAGGATGGTCAGCTCTGCAGCAGACCCTCACCCATAATGTTTTAGATGGTCAGCTCAGCGCACGTTTCCCTCTTAATCATGGCCTCAGTTCTGAAAATCAAGGAAATTTTTGGGAGAATTTGCCTCTGCGCACGTTTCCCTCTTAATCATGGCCTCAGTTCTGAAAATCAAGGAAATTTTTGGGAGAATTTGCCTCTGCACACGTTTCCCTCTTAATCATGGCCTCAGTTCTGAAAATCAAGGAAATTTTTGGGATAATTTGCCTCTGCGCACGTTTCCCTCTTAATCATGGCCTCACTTCAGAAAATCGATGAAATTTTTGGGAGAATTTGCAGATGATATACAAGTAAATATACAGCAAATATTGTTTGGTAACAATTTTTCGCCTAAAGTCGTTTTTATTTTCCTTTTTGTGTGTTTTACGGTCAGTCTGTAAAAATGGCGTACTACGGGCGAAAGATCGTTCCCAGCAGCGATGTTGGAGTCCAAGGTGCATCCAGACATCCTCCCTATGCTGTCCCTGAACCATTTCTGTAGTGTTTCCATCTTTTTCTGCCCTTTTCCTATGGACCAGGCACCCTCCCCTCATCAGAGCAGGGGGTGCCTGGTGTAATGCTCGAGTCCTCCCATTGACTTCAATGGGGCTCGGGTGCTCGGCCGAGCACTCGAGCCTCAGGGGGTGCTCGGTCAGAGCACCCGAACATCCGAGCATTGGGGTGCTCGCTCATCACTACCTTCAAGATATATGTATAAGATGGTATTGATTTGGTTACTGGTTTATTATGTATCTTAGAATAGTTTAATGTTGGGGTACATCTGACATATTTGAAACAATTAAACTACTGCTTTATTGAATCTCCAGAATCTGACTGGGCAATTAGCAAAAAATGCAAAAAGAAGCATTAAAATGGCTGTAAGATTGCAGATGGTAGATATAAAATATTAAGCACAGTTTAGGAGGACATAAGGCCAGGGGTGTCCGCAGAACATTTTCCGGGGGGGGGCAAAGCCATAATATGACCCCCAAGCCAGCCCCTTTGTTTATATGTAGGGGGTAATTGTAGGGGTAGCAAGTGACCCCCTTGCCCCTCCCTCCGGACGCCCATGCATAAGGCCATGTAGTAATTTTTTTTTTATAAAATGCAGTAAGGAAATTTGTAAAAAGTGGATCAGAGAATTTATAAAGAAATCTTGCTATCTGCAACAATTTAGAGACAGAATTTTCTTCAATTATTTAAAGGGATATTAATATGTAATTTCATGTTTATTTAGTATTGTAGGCATTAAAAACATATTAAGAACAATGTAAGTCTTATCTCTCAAACCGTTAAGGTTTGAGAGATGTTCACAACTAAATTTCCCCCCTCTGTGACACTACAATATTAAATAAACATTAAACTACGTATTACTATCCCTTTAAGGCCATGACTGACGTGTTCTTATTTTTGTGGTCTCCACATCTATGAATGTAACTAGAATACTTTATAAATACCCACTCTCATAATAAGGAATAAGGACATTTTAAGGATCCTTTCTCAAAAACAAACAAGAAAACTTTTTACAAATCTCATGTTCTTTACCACTGAGAATGTGTTTATTTACTAAAGGTCCTTTCAGGAACGCAGCATGACAAAACAATAGTTTAGCGCTCTTCAATGAGAATTATTGATTAAATCATTAATAAACAAGATTGGATTAGAAAAAAAAAACAACTTCTTTACATTTTTTAAAAATATTATTAACTACAAAAGTTTATAAAATTTAACTTTTTCTTACTCTGACATTTACAATTAAATGCTGTGTCTAATTATTTCAATGTTTAGACTCCAGTTTAGAAATCACACTTTTTTCAGAACTTGCCTTATTAACTAATTCTGCATATATAATAATTTAGAGGATTAATTTAGAGTCTACTTTTATATATCTTTTCAAATTAAGTAAATAAAAAATTAAATAAATGTCACAAGTTAGAAAAAGTGCGAGAGACACACATTTTTTTGCCGTTGTTGATACAGTATAATGGATGAACTTAATAGTTTTTGATGAAGTACGTTATCGTTGACGCCACATATTTCTTCTAGAAATAGTTCAGTTTAGTTTTATATAGAAATGTCTGGATTAAATATCCATTGAACAGAAAACATTGGTGCGTTTATGGTGAATATTAATTTTTTCACCACTAGTTACATTTTTGTTCCTGTGATCTTGAAAAAACAAACAAACAAAAAAACTTGTCAACATGTTAAAAAAATCATTATCCTTTAGAAAGATCTGTACTTATGAAAACAAGAAAAACTGAGTGAATGGTTTGAATTGATCTGTTGGTGGGCATGTGAGAACTTTCTATTAATTGTTGCATTCTCCTGAATATTTAAAGGGCTAGTAATACTTCATTTTATCTTTATTTTATTTTGTAGACATTAAAAAAAACATGAAGAATGATATGTCTTATCTCTCAAACCTTTATGGTTTGAAAGATATTCACAAGCAAAGTTTCCTCTCCTGCCCCTTTTACCTAGTGTAAGCCATCTCTTCTCATATGTGGAATCCAGTCCATAGACCAGACAGATAACAGCAGGGGACAATCTTCTTCCTATGAGAACAATGAAAACCCTGCCCCCCTTGACAAGTTTTTCAGCTTTTTCCCTTATCTTAATTGAAGATTGTCCCTCTCTGCAGTCTACCTGGGCACCTCCCTTCTGATCTGGCTGAACAGTGTTACATCAGTGAACTACAACTCTGATAGAATTGAAATAACACTCTCCAAAGTCCAAATACTATGATGATTAATTAGAGCTGCTTTTATTATGAAACATTACTATCCCTTTAAGCATCTGTGATGATTTCTTCCGTTACCAGGACACAAGAACAAAAGCAAAATCTAAATTACTTTGCAGTTTATGCATATTATTAATAATTGTATTTTCTAGTTTTCAGCAGGCTAAAGAAAAATTCAGAAAACATCTGAAGTTTGAAGGTTTCCTGTACAGTGACCTGTCCATACTGGCTTCTTACATGCCATATTTTCCACCAGAGGAAGAGCATGAAGAAGATGGAATCCACCTGGTTGTCTGTGTACATGGTCTAGACGGTAATTTTATTAAGACCACATATTAAAATTTTAAAATGTACTTTTCATTTTTTCCTTTACTTTCTTTCATGTTTTCTTTTCTTGAAACTTAATTGCTGTTTACTAAACAATAATTTATAATTTTAATCCCCAAAACATGCTAACAAGTGTAATCCAGATAAGGATTTAATAAATTTGAAGTGGATTTTAAACCTAGCATTCCTAGTTTTCTCAGTGCAGGATACCACAGGCCAGTTCTACAGATGGTCCAATATACAAAGTAAATGAAGAAAGTGCTATCCACATACAAATATAATGTTTAAGCTCTAGTAAGCATATTTATTGCAATCACCGACACAGCACAATGTTTCAGGAGCACCTGATGAAACTTTGTGCTGTGCTAAGGATTTAATAGAAGCTTAAAGGGATCCTTCATTTTATCTTTATTTTATTTTGTAGGCATTAAAAAAACATGTAGAACGATAAAAGTCTTATCTCTCAAACCTTTATGGTTTGAGAGATATTCACAAGCAAAGGTCTCCCCCTCCTGTCCCTTTTACCTAGTGTAAGCCATCTCTTCTCAGATGTGGAATGCAGTCCATAGACCAGACAGATAACAGCAGGGGACAATCTTCTTCCTATGAGAACAATGAAAGCCCTGCCCCCCTTGACAAGTTTTTCAGGTTTTTCCCTTATCTTAATTGAAGATTGTCCCTCTCTGCAATCTACCTGGGCACTTCCCTTCTGATCTGGCTGAGCAGTGTTACATCAGTAAAAGGGGCCGGAGGGGGATACTTTGTCATTGAATTACTCTTGAACTACAGCTCTGACAGAATTGAAATAACAATCTCCAAAGTCCATCTGAGAAGAGATGGCTTATACTAGGTAAAAGGGGCAGGAGGGGAAAATTTGCTTGTGAATATCTTTCAAACCATAAAGGTTTGAGAGATAAGACATATCATTCTTCATTTTTTTTAATGCCTACAAAATAAAACAAAGTTAAAACGAAGTATTACTATCCCTTTAAATACAAGTACACATTACATTGTTTATAATGGAAATCAGATAAGAACATTAGTCCAGATACTGATTCCTTGATCAGTCAGTGGTAGAGGATGTGATTTAAATAGCATTCTTCCTCTGAGTCCAGGTATTTATGATCCCAGAGGGACTGTCGTAAAAGTTAATTCACAGTATTATAATGTGACAGAAACTCTCTGTATCTATTAAGCCCATTGGTCAAAGAGTCAAATTGTAGCATTAATTTTACCTCCCATAATTTTCTGTCCCTCTGATTGCAAAATTGTCCCATTAGTACAATCAGTTTAATGTCCCTGACACTGTGCCCACTTTGGCATAAATGTTCTCCCACTGGTGTCTCTGTCTTTTTGTTGTTAATGCTGGATCTGTGGGAATAAAGCCTCTTATGTAATTTATGTCCTGTTTATGTAAGCTCTACACACATAACAAATGGATTTACTTATCAATCCACACCATGCAATCCAATGAGTTGATCCAGCAGTGCAAGGGTTAAGAAGTTGTTTGGAACATCTACTAACTATGTCCCATTCATAAACACTTTAAAATGAAATAAGTTTAAAATATATAGATACAATTATTTTATTTAATATTAAACTATGTTAAAGTAGCCAGTTTTAATATAATGTCTTCTGGATTTGGTTTATTACCTTTGTAACAACTGTGGATACAATATTTAGAAAACCTCTACTGAGCCTCAATGCACTGAATAAGGATGCTCTTACATATGCTGACAGCCAGCCTATAGCATCAGTCCGATTCCTGTACTCATGGAAACAGACCGGTGGTTTATATATTCCGAGTGCTTCACATGCACACGCTTCCACTAGACTGAAATAACCTGACCGCGCTTGATACCAGGAGCGAGGCAGGTCACGTGGAGCTGAGGACAATGTCGGACGAGTGATGGGCAAGGCGGAGGGAGGTACAATGGAGCCAAAAGGCTCCATAGCGGTCATGAGCAGACCGGATTCAAGGGGCAAGACAGTGGCGTAACTATAGGGGTTGCAGGGATCGCACATGCGACTGGGCCCGTCATCCCAGGGGCCCGGCCACCCCCTGCGACCCCTGCATCTGGTGCCCGCAATCTCCCTCCGGCGCTCTAATAATGCAGAGTGATGGGAGATGACATCATCTCCCAGCACTCTGCATTACTAAGAGGACCGCACGGGAGCTCCAGGGAGGTAGGAGATGGGGGCATTGTGAAGATTGAGGGGCATTGTAGAGGGGGTCAGTGTGGTCGAGGGGGGCCAATGAGGTGGTGGGGGGGACGTGGCACTTCTTGAACCAGGGCCCGTAGGCTTCTAGTTACGCCTCTGGGGCAAGATGTCATCAGGTAGAGATTTATTATATAGATTGTGCTCTTACAATGCTTTTTCGGACAAAACTAACCATGGATCGATAATTATGCTAGGAAGACAAAGAGTTAGAGAGTACATCATGTTCGGGTGGTAGTCCTTTTCAAGACAAAATGAGAAGGCACATTCATCCATCCCTTCATTTCTTGTTTTCTTATTTTCTGTACATTGTTTTGCATGTAGTCCAATTTGTTTTAATGCATTTTAGCCTGTGTCTCAGCTTGATGGAAAAATAATGCTAGTGTATGGACAAATATTGTATGAGACCCTTAGAATGAAGGTACTAATTAAGATAAGCTACTTATCTTTAGTAGTATCTCATTAAAGCCAATTGCCCATTAATTTTTATTCTCAACACCAACATTGACTTAAAATAAACATTTAGGGAATAAGATATTTTTATGTACCTATTAAATATTATGAAAGCTGAAAACCTTTTAATATAAATCTTAGCCAATTATTTAGTCATCTATTACGCATCTGTGCTCAATAAAAAAGATATATTAAAGGATAGCTATACCCTTAGAGTTAATTGAGTTCACAAAAGACTCTAAATTAATAATTGTAATAGAATATAAATTTCAAAATAATTCAGCTGTTCACAAGAAAATGATATGTAATCTATTCCAAGACTCCATAGCAAGAGGCAAACTGAATTTAAAGTAAGGATGAGCAAAAAGTCCCATTTTTTTCCCATGGAAAATTTTGCAAAATATAAATGATTTTCTGCTTTTCCAGGGAGAAAATAGTGCAAAAATTTTTGTCGTTGAATTTCAGCCCTATGATTAATTTTAAGCCCCTAATTTCCTGTCTGCCTACACCATAAAAGCGAGGGATTTCCTGAACTTTCAGTATTGGTTTTGTTAGTAGAGAAGTGTTCCCAGGAGAGAAGAAAGAAGGAGAGAGAAATAATGTTTTTTATACTTTTTTTTTAGAGTGTGTGACTGAGAGTTAAGTTAGTGAGGGTCAGGCAAGTGAGGGACATTCTGATTGTTCAAGTAGGGGCAGTAAGGGGCATTCAAAATCAGTTTGTGTTAGGGTAGTGAGGGTAATTCAAACTGAGTTAGTGTTAGGGTAGTGAGGGTAATTCAAACTGAGTTAGTGTTACAGTAGTGAGCGTAATTCAAATTGAGTTGGTGTTTGGCTAGTTAAGGTCTGTGAAGTGTGTAGTACGGGTGACTTTTTCATCTTTTTTTTTTATTGTAGCTTTAATTTTTTTTGTAACAATATTTTCTAAAACTTATTTTTCTATATAATATATTTTTCCATTTCATAATGAGAGATGTACGGTGTCCACAAATATTTTTCCAGGAAGAGCAAAGCCATAATATGGCCCCCAGGCCAGCCAGCTGAACCAATATGTTTATATGGAGAGGGTAAGTGTCCCCTCTCCAGACACCAATGAAGACACTTGCACAGTCATGTCTACCAGAAAGACTTGAAGGGAACTGGGAGGAAGTTATTATTATTATTATTATTATTCTTTATTTATATAGCGCCAACTAATTCCGCAGCACTGTACAATTGGGAATAGACATACAGAGGTATTAAATAGTACAATCAGATGTGGAGAACAGGAGGATCAGAGGGCCCTGCTCGTGAGAGCTTACAGTCTAGAGGAAGGTAGGTATGATACAGAAGGAGTAAGTGCTATTGCGTTTAAGTGCCTCCTGCCACATGAACTGCCAGTCAGTGGGTGGGAGTGAGAAGTGCCGTTGAGTGCAGTAGTCCGTGCAAGGGGTGAATCTTGGTGATGATGTTTATGGAGGCAGTTGATAGGCCTCCCTGAAGAGGTGAGTCTTCAGGGAGCGTCTGAAGATTTGAAGGCTGGGGGAGAGTCTGATGGGGTGGGGGAGGGAATTCCACAGCTCAGGTGCAGCACGGGAGAAGTCCTGTAGGCGGGAGTGGGAGGATGTGATAAGAGCTGTGGAGAGCAGAAGGTCATGTGCAGAGCGAAGATGGCGGGCGGGAGTATATTTGGAAATGAGAGATGAAATATAGGGGGGTGCAGTGTTAGTGAGGGCTCTGTAGTGAAGAACAATCATCATCATCAAGGACTGTGGCTAAATCATGGTGCTCTCTCATTTTCCAAGGTGGAGAGAGAGGCACCAGTTGTTAGCAGTGCCATTGCTAGTGCTATCACCAGTAGCAGCACTGCAGTGGAGCCTCAGTCATTGCCACCTGCGTCAACAATGGTGGTGACTCCAGGTGCACCATCCGTGTCACCAAACAACCTGGTAGATAGCTATTGCACAGAGAGCAAATAGAATGGGGGAGTGAGGATTCAGATTCAGAAGAGAGAGACTGCAATTGCTGGTGGGTGTACTAGGGGACAGAGATCCTCTTGTGAGTGGGCAGTAGAAGGAATATAGTGGAGGATCCTGTGAGGGGCAGGAAGAAGAGTTACAGGATCCCGGCTGGCGAAATGTGCATGAATTAAGCACATGATAGACATATTGATGTGTATGCCCAAAAATAAATACAAAGTCCCAATCCCATGCCCCTGCTGCTGGTTTTGACCCTGCTGGTTCTTCTACTACCCCTCTTCAAAAATGAGGACACAAGAAAACCTCCACTAGTAACAGAACACATAAGAACCATGCATCCTGCAGAATATGAGCGCCTACTACAGGGGAGGGATGCAGCTGAACGTCATGACTCCTTGTTGTGACAAACTGCTGATGGGGCTTTGGCATAAATTCTGAATTTTTGTGGTTAAAACAGAGGTCCAGTAAAGTGGCAAGAATGTATTCCTCTTTGCTTTTAATGGACACTATGTGAGGATCTTGTTCAAAGTATGATAACATGTCTGTGACCAGCTGGTTCATGTCTGTGTTGTCATTATGGTAAGCTTCCTCAGCCATGCACCTCATTTTTTTCTGCAACAAAAATATCAGTGGTAGAATATCACTAATTCCTGCCCCTATGCGACTCACCAGCATGTTTTCCTCCTCAAAGGGTCTCACCAGCTCACATACATCGCACATTAGTTGTCAATGGGCAAGTGACAAAGAGGCTCCCTGCAAAGCCTTCTAGCTCATAAAAACGCTCTAGCATGTACAATGTTGAATGGGGCAAGTTGTTACGCTCTTGTTTGAAATATAGAGCATTGTGCGCACTGTAGGAGCTAAAATGGGCTCAGCTTTTGCTGTCAATAATAAGTATCTCTCTGAGTGTTTCAGATTCCGCAAGAATCTGGTCACATCTGAAGTTAGCACATTGACAAAGCAGGAACCATGCACCATATCACCTATTCTCAAGGCAGCGATTATGTTGGAGCCATTATCAGCAGACACAAAACCAGCTTTTAAGGAGCGGGCTATCACCTGCTCTAGTTTACTTAAAACATCTACAGCTTTGTGGGACTGTCTCTCAAAACTCTGCATGCACAACCTGACGTGCCAGTGGTATGGGCTATCCTGCCCATTAGCCTTTTAAACACACTGCCAGAACCAAAGGCACAATTACAGTCACCTGATGCTGTAAGCTAGTGTTGCCCACTGGTGGTGGTGGGAGAGAGACCCAGTGAGCAGAGACAGTCATATAGTCTGTGCTCTTACCACTTGTCCACGTATCTGTTGTCAGGTAGATTTTCTTGCTATACGCACGTTCCAGCCCCTTTGCCACCATACTAACCACCTGTTTGTACAAGTCTGATGCAGCCATCCTGGAAAAATAATTGCGGCTTGGGATATGCCAGCGTGGAACAACACATGATGTCAGTTTTCTGAAACCTCGTTTTTTTTTTTTTTTTTTAAAGCGTGTCCACTGCCAACATCTTAGCAACCTTTCCATTCCCAGGCTTACTTTGGGATTGTTTTTGTGAAGTTTTTTCACTCCTTCCCAGAAAATCATTCATTGTGGGTCGACAGGAAATGATAGAAGAACCTTGTAATGTTATTGCTTTAATAACATGACTAGAGGAGGTGGTGGATGTAGAGGCAGCATGTGTGGGAAGTCTATGACTCTTGCCATCACCTATAGCAAACCCAGAATCATCATACTCCTCTGCAGCAGGTGCCATAGTTTTTATTTGGACTGAACTAACTGTTGTCAGTAACACACTCTCTGACACATGAATAATATCACTACTTCTGTTATCTGCCCCAGATCCCTGGAAACTTTTTGGAGTGCTTCTGCTGTGCTAGTTGTGGCACCTCTGACCAGCTGTTAGTGTGTCTCCCAGTCAGACCTGTAGTTCTCCTTCAGGTGGGACCTAGGTGTGAGCCTGCTTTCCTCCTGTCCATGTGTTTTTTTGCACAGACAACTGATGGCAACATGCTTAGCTCTTGAATTCTGAGTGAAATATCTCCATACGGTATACTTTATGGACCAAGGGGCTGCTACTACTACTGGGGCTGGATGTTGATGTAATTCTACTACTACTACTACTAGGTGTCAAAGGTGCAGCACTTCTTGCAGCAGCAGAGGCACTCATCATAGCTAAGGTGTCTAAGGTCTTCAGTGTTCTTATATGTTTTTTTATAGTACTGGCGATGGTGTTGGTGGGACTTTGGTGGGACCTTGATAAACTATATCCTCCATGGGAGGAGAGGGATTATCATTATTTATAGCACATTAGTATGAAAGCCCATGTATATGAACTAAAGTGCCACCCAGCGGCCTCGGCTTCTGCCCCAGCACTGGGACTAGAGACAGGCGTAGGGCTGTTCGGAACGCACCACTGTGGATCAGCGGGTTCGGCCAGTCTCTATTGCGCATGACTGCATCATTCCGGCAGTCTCTACTGAGCACGTGCTGTTACGCACACAGGGAGTTTTACAGTATACAGATACTGTAGCCTCCATGGCTGCTGTCAGTTTTTGAACTACCACTGTTCCACCTTTCCCCCTCCCCCTGCCTCAACTGCTATGCGTGTTTTTACTCTAAAGTACACAATAGAACTGACAGAGTGTGATGTCATGCCTTGTCCCTCAACAAAATTCTCATTCCCATGTGCTATTTACCAAGTCTGTCTAAGTCATATCAGGGCCCCAGTCAGCTGTCTGTTTTCTTTTTTAAACAGTTGTCCACCCTATCTTATCATCTTATCACTGTCCAAAAAAAAAATCATAAATAAAGAAACAACTTCTTTCCCCAGACTTTCAAATCAAATCAGTCAGACAGAATGTTGGGGTTAACCTCCTTTGCTCCTTTCTCACACCCCCAGACACATCCAACACAGAAATAATAAAAGCAAGATGAGCAAGGAAATTGCTTGAACCACAGCTGCCTGAGTCTTTCAAATCAAATCAGTCAGGCAGAATGTTGGGGTATTTGGGGTCAACCTCCTTTCTCCCTTCTTTTCCTCTAGAGTGTCCCAAGACTCCCTTAATACAGAGAACAAATGTCCTACCTAAAAGAGTCCATAAACTAAGATTCAATTCCACTTTATTTTCTTCTCTTACTCAAAAATCACCTTATGTCATCCTTTTCATCCTGGCAACATGTTTAATGCATTCTGTTGGGCGCCATTTCAAAAGGATACCATGTTGGAGACATCTGTAGCTTTCAAGGCATTAACCCTCTGAGTGACAGAAAGGTATTCTCTCTGGCACTCAAAGGGTTAAAAATGGAACACATATTATACTGTCTCTGCCCCAGGACTTACAGGACTCATGCACAACAATGAGAGTATTTTTGTGGCCCATTGAATTCTTTGATCTCTGAGTGGTGTGCAGCTGCATGGAGACCCCCGAATTCCATGACGTGCCAGGACCGTCACCATTCCTTAACTCCTAGACCTCCATTACTGTCCTGGCACGTCATTGGTCCCTAAGGCATTAAAGATTCTGGAGTAAACCAGCTGCACTATAGGGGACAAAACAAAAATTCCTAAATACCCTTGCACTTGAATAGAGCTTGTTTTTACACCCCCCCCCCCAACTTTGAATGCTAGAGAGATCTCACAATGCATTGGAGACCTCTCTAGCATTCAAGGGGGTTAAAAGTCCCAGTTTAACTAAGCAAGAATATGTCTCCTATGGTGTAGATCAGAGGTTCTCAACCCGTGCCCTCAGTGGCCACTAACAGGCCAGGACTTAGGAATTTCCCTGCTAGAACACAAGTGTGTTGATCAGAGGCTCAGTCGTATTGATTAACTCACCTGTGCTCTTAAAAGGAAATCATCAAATCCTGGCCTGTTAGTAGCCACTGAGGGCACGGGTTGAGAACCACTGGTGTAGATGATTGACTCCATAACAGTCTGCTTTCATAAATATGGGCCTGTATACCATACCATTTGCAATCTGTCTTGCCGCTCACAACCAGGTTTTGATCACAGTAAAGCCCAACCATGGCTCATGTTTGCTCATAACTACACTGTAAAATCTCAGGTAAAATACGCACCTGTGTATAATACGCAGGTGTATATTATACCAAAGATTTTAGGGGAAAACAAGAGTCCCTATGTATAATATGCACACTTGTTTTTGACCTTACTTAAAAAAAAAAAAAAAAAATCAGAGCTGCCAGATATCTTCCTTCCCCCCAGTGCAATCCGCTCTCAAAATAATACTTACACTGAAGTCCACATTTCCTCAGTGAGCAACATGCTTCCATTTGTATGTATGTATGTATATCTTTATTTATTTGGAGCCACACAGTGTACACAGCACCTTCTTCCCTTTAATGCACTGTCAGGACCTTCCATCTCCAGCCAATGGTAAAGCCCTCAGAGCATCTCAAGTTCCTTGCAGGGCAATACTGGAGGAGTAAGGTCCTAACAGTGCATTGCCTTTCACAGGGAAAAATGGGGATCTAAGTGCAAGTAAGGATTATTTTGAGAGGGGATTATGAGGGAGGGAGGGAAGGAAGGTATCTAGCAGCCCTCATTCATATATATATATATATATATATATATGTGAGATGGAGGCACTCACTCTTAGTGATCATTAAATGCCCAGGTGCACAATCCTCAAGATGAAAATATATATATTTTCTTGAATTTATATATATATATATATATATATATATATATATATATATATATATATACATATATATTTTTTTTAATTGCGGCAAAATTCTCATGTATAATACGCACCCCCCACTTCACAAAGGTGAAGAGGGGTAAAATTGTGCATATTATACCCGAGATTTTACAGTATATACTAGTTCAGTCAAGTCCAATGTGGCCTAGATGACCATTCTGAAGCAGCTGTCTTGTATATAGCCTCTCTGGGAACAGTATTTGATTATGTTACTAATATACATTTTTGCAACATTATTTCTATTTTAGGTAATAGTGCAGATTTGCGACTAGTAAAGACATTTCTTGAACTGGGACTCCCGGGAGCAAATATTGACTTTCTTATGTCTGAGAAAAATCAGGTATGTGACAAAGTAGATTTTAGTTAGGATTAATTAGTTTTTCAATTTGGATTAAACAATTATTAATTAATATACATATCACAATCACATATAATATAAGTAAAATAATATATTTGCTAGGATATCCAAAAGCAAAGACGCTGGCTTAGCAACAGCTTGAGCACACACACTCTGCTGCATTAATTCCTGAACTGCAGATGAATGCTGGATGTGAGAATGAGTGTATTTATCAACTGGAAGAGTACTGAGTGGGCAGGGAATTGGCTATTCTGATTGGACGGCAAGCTAGACAGTCCTCCTGCTTTAGTAAACTGGCTGTCCATAACGTATGGAAGAGCAAATATCCTTTGCATTGGATACCTACCTCTCTGCCACTGAAATGGTTGAATCAGCCTGTTCACTATTGATATGTTGACTACTAACGGGTGACCAAAAAAATGTCACATTTAAAATAAAAACACTATACACTGGTGCTGTGCAATGTGAGGGAGTCCCATTTCTCCCTCTATGCATACCAGACACTGGCTCTTTATGTAACTATAACTACTCAACACTTAAAGTGATAGTAATGTTTCACAAAAACAGCAGCTCCAATTAATCTTCATAGTATTTGGGCCATAGAGAGTGTTATTTCAATACTGTCAGAGTTGTAGTACAAGAGTAATTGAATGATAAAGTGTCCCCCTCCCGCCCCTTTTACCTAGTGTAAGCCATCTCCCCTCAAATGTGGAATCCAGTCCATAGACCAGACAGATCACATCAAGGGTCAATATTCTACTGTGAGAACAATGAAAACCCTGCCCCCCTTGACAAGTTTTTCAGCTTTTTCCCTTATCTTAATTGAAGATTGTCCCTCTCTGTAATCCATCCGGACAGTCTTGCTGCTCAGAGGTGAGAGGCAAGAGGAGGATACTTTATCATTCAATTACTCTTGAACTACAACTCTGACAGTATTGAAATAACACTCTCCATGGCCCAAATACTATGAAGATTAATTGGAGCTGATTTTATTATGAAACATTACTATCCCTTTAAGCGGTCTTTATTCAATCACACTACATTTTGAATACACCGTTTTGTTGGTCATCCATCAGTGGGCGACATTTCAAAAGGATACCAATCAGCCTTGTATCCTTGAACAGCTAATGACTTTAAAAACATGCACCAACCAGAATCTGGTGTAAAGTACTAGGTGCTTTCCCCAGCATAAACTTGTGTTTGCTTGTTGGTAAATAAGTACAAACAATTAATGAATGTGCATAAGATGCACTAAAGGGTAATAAGAGCTAAGACGATTATCTTGTGTGGGATGCCTTTACCATCATAGCCCTGTAAATACACAATCAGTATCAACGTGAATCTGCCATTCTTTCGATAGGTTTAGCGCTGATATCTGCCTTTGCTGTGGGAGTTTGCAGCCCTAACACCGCCTACCTGAGGTTGACTATGTTGGGATCTCCCTATAGCTCTCTATGGAGACGGTTTGGTGTCTCTACTCTGGAGAGCATACACAGCAGCTGCCCTCCCTTAACCATTTCACTGCCATAGGGTTGTCCATTGCAAACCCCTTTGGCAGTGAAAGGGGCAGGTGTCTAACTGCACAGCAAGTCTGAATCCAATTTCATACCCATTAGAGATGCCTGCAAGTTATGTTGGCAGTTCTTATAATGAACAATAACTTTCTCATGTACATTATATTAATTATTCTCAAGTATGAGGTTGGCAAACAAATTGATTTCAATTTAATTGAATTAATATATTTGTTTTTGCCCAATGAGTTCTCAGGGCACAATGCGTTCTGGCACTCAAAGGGTTAACCAAGCTTTCCCCATTCATGTCACTTAATTAGATAATTACCGGGATCAGTGTATTAATTGTAGTTATAATACAGCTTATTGTTAAAATGGCCAGAAAAATCCACAATCCTAACCAGGTATAATTTGAATTCATCTGCACTAGTTTACCTAAGCATTAAAGGGTGCAATGGGCCATAAGGAAATTAAACTTTATGTAGAGAACCCACAATGCATAAGAGGGCAGATCCCTCGCCAAGCTGCACCACTGGCATCTGTTCACCTTGCCAGATATTGCCCTGTGAAATGACCAGATAAGAGTAGATCTGGGCTCAAAATTTTAAGTCCTAAGGTACTAGCCAGGCCTGAAAAGTTACTCGCCACCAGTTTCCACCCCTTTAACCCCACCCATATCCCCAACTTTATTTATTTTTTATTTTTTCCCAAACAATTTTTTATTGGAAGTAAGAAAGAGTACAATGAACAAAAGAGAGAAATAATATGCACAATGAAATTAGCATAAAAAGAAGAAAAGAAATCAGAGAACAATAGATTGTACATCACATAGAGTATAACAGTCTGAAGGGATTCGGAACAGAAATACAAGCTGTATACATGAAAGGATAAGATATAGAATATAAATCATATCTGCTATAAAACATAAATGACTAGTACTGGGAGGTAAAATCTAAGTACAATTGAAGGGAAGTATGATACCTAAGACTTAAAAGGAAGAAAAAGAAACTGTAAGCCAGAGTTGCAATAGTAGCCTGTTGAGAGGTCTAGGTGATGTAGGAGATTACAAAGAGGGAAGAAACCCAGAGGGGGGAAGAGAGAGAGGGATGGGCAGAGAAGGGGACGGATAAAGAAGATAAGAGAATAAGTCCTCCCTGGAGCCCAGAGGGAAGAAACCCCCACTTTTGACTAGCGCTGAATATGCATAACAAACTCATATGGTGAATCTCAATGAACGGGAGAACACCCTGTCAAACAAGAATGGATGGGAAAGTGAATATCCAGGGAGACAGTGCCCTATCTCATTAACTTTATGTAAATGGGACTCCATGAGGGGGGATGGGGATGAGAAATCAGGAGGTGGTGGGGACCCACTTATGCCAATTTTTTTAAAGGCTGGTAAGGTATTTGTAGCGTATGCGTGGCAACGCTCTAGCAAGATTAGATCCTCAACTCGTTTTAACCACTGATGAGTGGTAGGCGCCGATGGTTGTTTCCACATAGAAGGGATCAAAGATTTAGCCTCATTTAAGAGGGAGACTAAAAGCACATCAGAACAGGACTCTGGGTTGGTAGATAAATGTTGTTATGACAAGAATAAAAACAGGAGTGGGTCCATGGGAAAATGAAAATCTAATGTGGAGTTAAGATGGGAGCGTACCTCCTCCCAGAAGGGGTATATTAGCGGGCATGACCATCAGATATGAAAAAGAGATCCTGTCTCCTCATTGCATTTCCAACATGTAAATTCTGGATAACTGTAAAGGAGTGACATACCACCTAGAGATACGTTTATAATTCATCTCTCTCAATCTACTGGACCTTGCATATTTACCATTGTCTTTAAAGATAGCAGACCAGTGTGAGAGGTCCAGCACACAACCCAGATCCTGTTCCCAGAGCTTCAAGAAATATGGTTTAAGTGCTGCATGTGAGGAAGAGGAAGACATATCCCCGACTTTAAACCCACCTAGCTTCATTAGTAACAGTGGTAGATAGCAGTGTCTGCTAACACACGAGTAGATAGCCCCTAGGTGCCAGAAACCATTTTTTACATGTGGGAAAGTGTACAGGAGTGATTTCTTCAAGTTTCCTAAGAATCCTAGATTAAATAAAAAACATGTTATCCTACTCATATTGACTCTATAATCAACAGGCCATGGTTACTCCCAAACAAAAACTTTACACTCCAAATCAAGCTGAGAGAGACTAACCTCAGTAGGAGGTAGTAATTGCTAACCTGGGAAACCATGTTAGGTCACTTGTCCATCATGTAGGCCAGTACCTCGGTACCTTGTGGTTGCTGCAGTACCTCTTGGCAGCCAGTAATGGCAATCTTCCTACTACTTCTCTGAGTCTAGCTACGTATCAACAAACAAAAAGAAAATTAAAAACTCACAAGTTGGTCTACGGCAGCCTAGGTGTTCAAAAGTTTTTTTTCTTAGCCCAGGGGGCAACAACGTGTACTGAAATGTGGACTACAAAAGACGACAGTAAAGTAATATTGCTCAAAAGGC
Organism: Rhinophrynus dorsalis; assembly: GCA_037306005.1. NCBI lineage: Eukaryota > Metazoa > Chordata > Amphibia > Anura > Rhinophrynidae > Rhinophrynus > Rhinophrynus dorsalis. Next base: position 24,868,782 of record CM074723.1, read on the forward strand.
ATACATATACATATTAATTACATAGCTTAAACCATGAGTTTACCAAAAAAGTGCCAAACTCAGATCACAGTCCAACACTTAACTTTCCAGAGGGTGTGTGCAAAACAGAGGCAGGCCAGGATTTAACCCCCTGGCTGCTTAACCTTAAAGGGATAGTAATACTTGAAATGTAAAAAAAAATATGTTGTAGGGTTTATCCCCCTGAGTAAAACAAGGGTACTCCCACTGCTGAAAGGTGTTTCATTCAAAAGTTATTACTTTTCTAGGTGCAATATCACAGTGGCCTGAAATTGTACAGTGGCACTGTTGCTACACGATCCTATGGACAGCTCTGGACCATAAATCTCCATAGGATGGTGTAGCAACAGCTCCACTGTACAATTTCAGGCCACTGTGATATTGCACCTAAAAAATTCAACTTTGAAAATTAGTAACTTTTGAATGAAACACCTTTCAGCAGTGGGAGTACTCTTGTTTTACTCAAGGGGATAAACCCTACAACATATTTTTTTTTACATTTTAAAGGGATTGTAATACTTCGTTTTAACTTTATTTTATTTTGTAGGCATTAAAAAAACATGAAGAATGATATAAGTCTTATCTCTCAAACATTTATGGTTTATGAGATATTCACAAGCAAAGTTTCCCCCTCCCGCCCCTTTTACCTAGTGTAAGCCATCTCTTCTCAGATGTGAATCTAGTTGTAAGACCAGACATAACAGAAGGGGACAATCTTCTTTGTATGAAAAGAATGAAATCCCTGCCCCCCTTGACAAGTTTTTCAGGTTTTTCCCTTATCTTAATTGAAGATTGTCCCTCTCTGCAGTCTACCTGGGCACCTCCCTTCTGCTCTGGTTGAACAGGGGGGGATACTTTGTTTGTGAATATCTCTTAAACCATAAAGGTTTGAGAGATAAGACTTATATCATCCTTCATGTTTTGTTAATGCCTACAAAATAAAAGTTAAAATGAAGTATTACTATCCCTTTAAGTATTACTATCCCTTTACGTACACCACAAAGATTGCTATTTAAAACTTTGAGTGCCATTAAGTTTAACCCTTTTAGTGCCAAAATAATGCGTTGCATGCCTCTTTGGCACTTAAAGAGTTAAGATTAATATGCCAGTGTGGTAAAATGTATCTGAAATGTAATTTGCTTTGTCTCTAAATCAATATCTTAATTGCAGATCTTTTTAGCTTCAGTGCTTAATGTTGAGCTGTGTATCAAACTTGGGGAATATCTATAAAAAAAGCTGAGCAATTCTGGAGCAAATTCAAATTAACCCCTGGGATGCTAGAGCGGTCTCCAGTGTATTGTGAAGCAATGCACTGGAGATATTTGTGGCAACCATGGGGTTAACTGTTAATGTAATGCAGCCACCTTTATTTGATACACACTGTGCATATGTGGAGGATATAAATGGTGTGGATGCAGAATCTAGTGCCTGCACATCATGTCACGTGTCTTAACCCTTAAGTGCCAGAGGAGCATCCAATGCATTGTGGTTAAAGGGATAGTAATACTTAAAATGTAAAACAAAATGTGTTACAGGGTTTATTCCCCTGAGTAAAACAAGAGTATTCCCACTGCTGAAAGGTGTTTCATTCAAAAGTTATAAATTTGAGTTTTTAGGTGCAATATCACAGTGGCCTGAAATTGTACAGTGGCGCTGTTGCTACACCGTCCTATGGAGATTTATGGTCCCAGGACCAGAGCTGTCCATAGGATCGTGTAGCAACAGCGTCACTGTACAATTTCCGGCCACTGTGATATTGCACCTAAAAAATTCAACTTTGAAAATGAATAACTTTTGAATGAAACACCTTTCAGCAGTGGGAGTACTCTTGTTTTACTCAGGGGGATAAACTCTACAACATATTTTTTTTACATTTCAAGTATTACTATCCCTTTAAGTAGCTGACAACAGCACTCTAATAAATGCCATTCGTTTGTGATCTGTGACACAAAAGTTAACTTAACCCTGCGAGTGTCTGAGGAGTATGCAACGCATTGCAAAGCATTGCAAAAAGTTAACACTGGTGATGATTTATGTGATTATAAGTACCCCCCCCCCCCGTGCTCCAACTCCCGCTGTCTTGGCAATTGAACGGAACACCAAGTGAGGTAAAATTAAATGAGTACCTCTATGGAATGACTTCGTTACCGCTTGTGACTTTACTAGTACAGACTTGTCAGAGTCATGCTCAGTGCCAGCCAGAGCCGCATGTGTGCTCACTGCTCACTGTCTCGCTGCTACAAAGGTGCTGATGTGGCCGGGCAGTTCCTGGAAAAATTAGTTAGCAGCTCTCAAAGGCAATGAGTTGGGCATGTTCTTTTACTTCTAAGATGGCGACAGCGGGCAAACTCCTTGCAGACAGGGCTTTAATTTCCACTCGACCTCACTCAATTTCTCCTCGCCAAATGCAAGTAGAAATTTTGAGCCCTGGAGCAGATGCCAGTGGTGCAGTCTGGAAAAACATCTACTTTCATGCAGCTTGGCAAATCATCCGCTCACCTTGCCAGACATTGCAAGGTGAGTGGATGTGAGAGGATGCCAGTGGTCAGCTTGGTGAGGGATCCGCTCTCATCCACATCTTAGTGCATAGACTCCATAGAACAACACAGGAACCGAAGTGATGTCACCAGAGACGTCATCTCCACTGTATCACCTCTTTATCACACCTCAGTGCATAACCCCCATTGTCTTTTACTTGTGTCCTATTTTTCCGCTACTTTTTAAACCAGGATGAGCAATTTGTCATCATTCAGCTGTTGTTGAACTACAACGCTTATCACTTTCAGCCAGCCTGCCTGAGGATCATGGGAATTTTACTTTAACAACAGCTAAGGGGTTCTAATTTGTGCACCCATGTTATAAACCCTCAAGGGCAGAATCTCCACTGAACTTTGAACAGTATATCAATATACTTCTGTGCAACACCTAACAATAGGACATATTAGGGAGATAATGGGGAACTATGAATTAGGGGTTCTTAAGTTGTTTAGCAAAATAAAAAGCTTGGCTTTTGTATCTATTTTGCTGATTTTTAATTTTGTTTTAGATTAAACTCTGCTGTAGTCTGTAAATGAACTGGATCCAACAAGGGAGGAATCACACTCTGGTGACTCATGATGTTAATGAATAAAAGCAATTTTATTGGAATCCAAATAGCAAACAGATACATAGATGAGTAAGCACCATGTTGTGCGAAACGCGTAAGATGTGAACATGTAAGTGCTTGGTGTATCTGTTTGCTATTTAGATACCAATAAAATTGCTTTTATTCATTAACCTCATGAGTCATCACAGTGCAGTTCCTTCCTTGTTGCATGCTGTATAGAAGATGTTTTGGAAGTCATATAGGAACCGGCACCTTGCGGGACTCGATAGAACACCGGTGAGTCATTCATTGTGACTTTTATCAGTGCCACTTTTTGGCCAGTTTTGTAAATGAACAGGGACATTTTACCATCTTGATGAGAATGGCCCTTTAGCAATATGGATAAAAATCTCTAGTGTGTGAGAGAGAGAGAGAGAGAGAGAGAGAGAGAGAGACAGAGGCCTGGGTATCTAAAGGATCATGTAAAAATGTATAGACTAATGCAGAAATCAGTAAACAGACCAACCTGACTGCTGTGAATGACACCGCTGTGTGTCCTATGTCCTCAACTGATGCTCATATCTTTTTTTAGACAGATACATTTGCAGATTTTGATGCTATGACAGACAGATTGATGGATGAGATAATTCAACATATTCAATTATATAACCTCTCAATTTCAAGAATTAGGTAAGTGAGCTAATGTATGACCATTTGCATACCTCACATATGTCCCTCTTTAGAAGATATTAGGTCTCCATACCTCCCATGTGTCCCTCTTTGAAACCCAAATCCCTTTGTCCCTCTTACCTACTCTGGTGTCCCTGTGTTTAGGAGATCAGACTGTGTGGTGTGTATATAAGTGTATCACCCTGGTGTCCCTGTGTTTAGGAGATCAGACTGTGTGGTGTATATCAGTGTATCACCCTGGTGTCCCTGTGTTTAGGAGATCAGACTGTGTGGTGTGTATATAAGTGTATCACCCTGGTGTCCCTGTGTGTAGGAGATCAGACTGTGTGGTGTGTATAGAAGTGTATCACCCTGGTGTCCCTGTGTTTAGCTGATCAGACTGTGTGGTGTGTATATAAGTGTATCACCCTGGTGTCCCTGTGTTTAGGAGATCGGCCTGTGTGGTGTATATATATCAGTGTATCACCCTGGTTTACCTGTGTTTAGGTGATCAGACTGTGTGGTGTGTATATAAGTGTATCACCCTGATGTCCCTGTGTTTAGGAGATCAGACTGTGTGGTGTGTATATAAGTGTATCACCCTGGTGTCCCTGTGTTTAGGAAATCATACTGTGTGGTGTGTATATAAGTTTATCACCCTAGTGTCCCTGTGTTTAGGAGATCGGACTGTGTGATGTGTATATAAGTGTATCACCCTGATGTCCCTGTGTTTAGGAGAGCAGACTGTGTGGTGTGTATATCAGTGTATCACCCTGGTGTCCCTGTGTTTAGGAGATTATTCTGTGTGGTGTGTATATAAGTGTATCACACTGGTGTCCTGTGTTTAGGAGATCAGACTGTGTGGTGTGTATATATAAGTGTATCACCCTGGTGTCCCTGTGTTTAGTAGATTAGACTGTGTGGTGTGTATATAAGTGTATCACCCTGGTGTCTCTGTGTTTAGGAGATCACACTGTGTGGTGTGTATATAAGTGTATCACCCTGGTGTTCCTGTGTTTAGGAGATCACACTGTGTGGTGTGTATATAAGTGTATCACCCTGGTGTTCCTGTGTTTAGGAGATCAGACTGTGTGGTGTGTATATCAGTGTATCACCCTGGTGTCCCTGTGTTTAGCTGATCAGACTGTGTGGTGTGTATATAAGTGTATCACCCTGGTGTCCCTGTGTTTAGGAGATCACACTGTGTGGTGTGTATAGAAGTGTATCACCCTGGTGTCCCTGTGTTTAGGAGATCAGACTGTGTGGTGTGTATAGAAGTGTATCACCCTGGTGTCCCTGTGTTTAGGAGATCAGACTGTGTGGTGTGTATAGAAGTGTATCACCCTGGTGTCCCTGTGTTTAGGAGATCACACTGTGTGGTGTGTATATAAGTGTTTCACCCTGGTGTCCCTGTGTTTAGGACATCAGACTGTGTGGTGTATATAAGTGTATCACCCTGGTGTCCCTGTGTTTAGGAGATCACACTGTGTGGTGTGTTTATAAGTGTATCACATTGCTCCACAGCAATAAAACTCAATTAATGTTTACTTAAACTTCACTATATATATTTATAAATGAGTCTGTGTATATAAATACTTTGGTCTTAGTCTAAATTATTTATTCAGTTTCACAAAGAGCTGTCAATAGGTCTTGAAAAAACTAAAAATTCTTGGTAAGGTCCGCTCACCAGCCACACCCCCAGCAACACCCCATAAAACAAAAGTCTCCCTCTTTTGCCATTTGAAATAGTGGGAAGTATGCATTCATATGTCTATAGTGAAAAAGCATTTCAAATGCAGTGTCCGAGGGACAAGGCTAACATTATGGAAATGCAAATATAATATAAAGCAGAAATATATTTATAAAGAATAGTATTATAAAAAGAAAGGTTATAATTAGTGATGAGCGAGCACCCCAATGCTCGGGTGTTCGGGTGCTCTGACCGAGCACCCCCTGAGGCTCGAGTGCTCGGCCGAGCACCCGAGCCCCATTGAAGTCAATGGGAGGACTTGAGCATTACACCAGGCACCCCCTGCTCTGATGAGGGGAGGGTGCCTGGTCCATAGGAAAAGGGCAGAAAAAGATGGAAACACTACAGAAATGGTTCAGGGACAGCATAGGGAGGATGTCTGGATGCATCTTGGACTCCAACATCGCTGCTGGGAACGATCTTTCGCCCGTAGTACGCCATTTTTACAGACTGACCATAAAACACACAAAAAGGAAAATAAAAACGACTTTAGGCGAAAAATTGTTACCAAACAATATTTGCTGTATATTTACTTGTATATCATCTGCAAATTCTCCCAAAAATTTCCTTGATTTTCGGAAGTGAGGCCATGATTAAGAGGGAAACGTGCGCAGAGGCAAATTCTCCCAAAAATTTCCTTGATTTTCAGAACTGAGGCCATGATTAAGAGGGAAACGTGCGCAGAGGCAAATTCTCCCAAAAATTTCCTTGATTTTCAGAACTGAGGCCATGATTAAGAGGGAAACGTGCGCAGAGGCAAATTCTCCCAAAAATTTCCTTGATTTTCAGAACTGAGGCCATGATTAAGAGGGAAACGTGCACAGAGGCAAATTCTCCCAAAAATTTCCTTGATTTTCAGAACTGAGGCCATGATTAAGAGGGAAACGTGCACAGAGGCAAATTCTCCCAAAAATTTCATTGATTTTATTGAACTGAGGCCATGATTAAGAGGGAAACGTGCGCTGAGCTGACCATCTAAAACATTATGGGTGAGGGTCTGCTGCAGAGCTGACCATCCTAAACATTATATGCGAAGGCCCGCTAGTGAGCTGACGCTATAAAACATTATATGAGAGGGCCCGCTAGAGAGCTGACCCAATAAAACATTATATGAGAAGGCCCGCTGGTGAGCTGACCTATATAAAAATTGGCAAACAGGGCCCGCTGGTGAGCTGACCCTATATAAAAATTATATCACAGGGCCCGCTGGTGAGCTGGCCCTATATAAAAATTATAGCACAGGGCATATGGAAGAGGAGGAGGAGGATGAGAAGATTAAGAGTCAACCATATACCCGTTTTTTGGGTGGAAGGGGTGAATGGGAATACAGAGTATTCCCATCATTGTAAATAACATATATAAAGTGAGTTTATGTTCCCCCGGGGCTTTCCTCCAGTGGAGTGGAGAAGTCAGGGGAAATCCAGGCCTTGTTCATTTTTATAAGTGTCAACCTATCAGCATTGTCGGTGGAAAGGCGGATACGCTTATCTGTTATGATGCCACCAGCAGCACTAAATACACGCTCAGACAGAACGCTGGCGGCAGGGCAGGCCAGCACCTCCAAGGCGTAGAGTGCCAGTTCATACCACGTGTCCAGCTTGGACACCCAGTAGTTGTAAGGCACAGAGGGATCATTGAGGACGCTGACACGGTCTGCTACGTACTCCTTCACCATCTTCCAAAACTTTTCCCTCCTTGTGACACTAGGCTGCGCATCAGGGTGAGGGTGCTGGCGGGGTGTCATGAAGGTGTCCCACGCCTTGGAGAGTGTTGCCCTGCCTTTCTCGGAACTGCTGTGTGCTCCCCTTTTCTCCCCTTCTCGGTTGGCCAAGGTAGCACGTATTCTGCCGCCAGCGTTGTCAGATGGAAAATTTTGGAGCAATTTTTCAACAAGAACCTTCTGGTATTGCACCATTTTGCTTGTCCTCTCCACCGGAGGAATGAGAGATGAGAAATTCTCTTTGTAGCGGGGGTCCAGAAGGGTGAACACCCAGTAATCCGTGTTGTTTAAAATGCGTATAACGCGTGGGTCACGGGAAAGGCAGCCTAACATAAAGTCAGCCATGTGTGCCAGAGTACCAACAGTCAAGATTTCGCTGTCCTCACCAGGAGGATGACTCTCAATCTCCTCATCCTCTTCCTCCTCTTCTGCCCACCCACGCTGAAGAGATGGAACTAAAGTTCCATGGCTACCCTCTGTAGCGGAGGCAACCGTGTCTTCCTCCTCCTCCTCCTCCTCCGCCTCCTCCAATTGTCGCTGAGAAGACGAAGTGAGGGTGCTCTGGCTATCACCTTGTGTAAGCTCTTCCTCCCCCATTTCCACCTCTTCCACATGCAAAGCGTCGGTTTTAATTGTGAGCAGCGAGCGTTTCAGTAGACACAGAAGTGGGATGGTTACACTGATAATAGCGTTATCGCCGCTCACCATCTGTGTCGATTCCTCAAAATTGCGTAAAACCTCGCAGAGGTCTGACATCCATTCCCACTCCTCACTTCTGATTACAGGAAGTTGAACGGAGAGGCGACGACCGTGTAACAGCTGGTACTCCACTACTGCCCTCTGCTGCTCACAAAGCCGGGCCAACATGTGGAAGGTGGAGTTCCAGCGCGTGCTCACGTCACACAGCAGCCGGTGAGCTGGCAATTGTAAGCGCTGCTGCAGCTTCAACAGGCCGGCCGAAGCTGTAGATGACTTACGGAAATGTGCACACACGCGGCGCACCTTGGTCAAGAGATCATGCACATTGGGGTAGGTTTTTAGAAATCGCTGCACCACTAAATTAAATACATGCGCTAGGCATGGTACGTGTGTGAGCTTGCCGAGCTCCAAAGCCGCCACCAAGTTACGCCCATTATCACACACAACCATGCCTGGTTGCAGGTTGAGTGGCGAGAGCCACTGCTCGGTCTGGTGACTAATCCCCTGCAACAGCTCTGAGGCCGTGTGCTTTTTGTCCCCAAGGCAGATCAGCTTCAGCACGGCCTGTTGACGCTTCCCCACTGCAGTGCTACACTGCTTCCAGCTACCGGCTGATGGGGGAGTGGCGCTGCGTGTAGAGAATTCGGAGGTGGAAACGGAGGAGGAGGAGCCAATAACGTAGGTGCTGGCGGAAACCCTGATGGAGGTAGGGCCCGCAATCCTCGGCGTGGGTAGCACCCGTGCCATCCCAGGGTCCGAGTCGCTCCCAGCCTCCACGACATTCACCCAGTGTGCCGTCAGGGAAATGTAGCGTCCCTGGCCACAAGCACTTGTCCATGTGTCAGTCGTTAAGTGGACCTTCCCAGTAACTGCGTTGGTCAGGGCACGGGTGATGTTACGGGACACATGGTGGTGTAATGCGGGGATGGCACACCGGGAAAAGTAGTGGCGGCTGGGGACCGCGTACCGAGGGACAGCTGCTACCATCAGGCTGCGGAAGGACTCAGTCTCCACAAGCCTAAATGGCAGCATTTCGATGGCCAGTAATTTGGAAAGGTGTGAGGTTAGTGCTATGGCCTGTGGGTGGGTGGCTGGGTATTTTCGCTTGCGCTCAAATGCCTGGGGTAACGACATTTGGACGCTGTGCTGGGACAGGGAAGTGGATGTGGTCGCTGATGGTGCTTCAGATGGTACAGGTGCAGGGCGGGAGGTATGCGGGCCTGCGCCTTCGACAGGCGATTGGCCGGCACCGAAAACAGGGGAAGAGGAGGCAGTGGTGTGGCCTGCAGACACAGATGGGCGATCCAGGCGTTCCTCCCACTTACTACGGTGCTTGGATGCCATGTGTCGGATCATGCTGGTGGTGGTGAGGTTTCTAGTGTTCATGCCTCGGCTCATTCTGGTGTGGCACAGGTTGCAAACTACAATTCTTTTGTCGTCCGCACTTTCCTTAAAAAAACGCCATACCGCGGAACACCTACCCTTTGGCAAGGTAGATTTACACAAGGGGGTGCTCCGTGGAACATTTGCGGTCCGGTTTGGTGCGGTCCGCCTTCTTTCTGTAGCCACACCACTGCCTCTTCCAGCCTGTTGCGGTGCTGCAGATGGCTCACCCTCAGGACTGCTGTCATCGCTCGGCTCTACACCTTCCCAGGTGGGGTCAGTCACCTCATCGTCCACCAAGTCCTCCTCCACTTCCTCACTCTGATCATCCTCCTCAAGTCTTGATCCCACCACATACTCAGTCATTGACAACTGTATAACATTCTCCTCAACAAGGTCTTGAGACGGAAATAGTGGTTGATTTAATGGCAACTGTGTCTCATCATCATCATCATCATCCACTACTTCCTTTGACCTTAAATGCCGTTCACATCTGTCATCTTCTTGTGATTGGGTAGCCTCTAGAGGTTGTGAATCAGGGCACAAGATGTCATGTTCCTCTGCAAGCGTGCTTGGAGAGAGGGTCAAATGAAGGATTGGTGATGAGACGAGCTCCTCACTATATCCCAGTGTGGGATCACTTCTTTGACCAGACCGTGTATGGTGGGAGGAAGGATGATCAGAGTGAGGATTATGTTGACCAGACTCTTGGCTACTGAGAGTGGACTTGGTGGAAGACAGGGTGGTGCTTAACCGACTGGAAGCAGTATCAGCTGTCATCCAACCGACCACCTGTTCGCAGTGGTCGGACCTCGAGAGTGATGTCCTGCGACGCCCTGTAAAATTACACATGAAGCTAGGTATGGTGGATGTCTTTCTTTCTTGTGCTCTGGCACCAGGCACAGTTTCTCCGCGTCCTGACCCGCGCCCTGAACTTTCAGGATCACGTCCACTTCCCCGTCCCTTTTTACCCGCCTTCTTCATCTTACACAGAATATGTGACTTTAATATTTGAGTTTGAAAACTTAACAGTATTTCTTCCTATTCTGCAACTGTGCAGAGTACACAGAATAGGCTGCTAAACGGCGGTGAAACACACTGAATGGAATAAGTGACTTTAATATTTGAGTTTGAAAACTTAACAGTATTTCTTCCTATTCTGCAACTCTGCAGAGTACACAGAATAGGCTGCTAAACTGCGGTGACACACACTGAATGGAATAAGTGACTTTAATATTTGAGTTTGAAAACTTAACAGTATTTCTTCCTATTCTGCAACTGTGCAGAGTACACAGAATAGGCTGCTAAACGGCGGTGAAACACACTGAATGGAATATGTGACTTTAATATTTGAGTTTGAAAACTTAACAGTATTTCTTCCTATTCTGCAACTCTGCAGAGTACACAGAATAGGCTGCTAAACTGCGGTGACACACACTGAATGGAATAAGTGACTTTAATATTTGAGTTTGAAAACTTAACAGTATTTCTTCCTATTCTGCAACTGTGCAGAGTACACAGAATAGGCTGCTAAACGGCGGTGATACACACTGAATGGAATATGTGACTTTGATATTTGAGTTTGAAAACTTAACACTATTTCTTACTATTCTGCAACTCTGCAGAGTACACAGAATAGGCTGCTAAACGGCGGTGACACACACTGAATGGAATATGTGACTTTAATATTTGAGTTTGAAAACTTAACAGTATTTCTTCCTATTCTGCAACTGTGCAGAGTACACAGAATAGGCTGCTAAACGGCGGTGAAACACACTGAATGGAATATGTGACTTTAATATTTGAGTTTGAAAACTTAACAGTATTTCTTACTATTCTGCAACTGTGCAGAGTACACAGAATAGGCTGCTAAACGGCGGTGATACACACTGAATGGAATATGTGACTTTGATATTTGAGTTTGAAAACTTAGCACTATTTCTTACTATTCTGCAACTCTGCAGAGTACACAGAATAGGCTGCTAAACGGCGGTGATACACACTGAATGGAATATGTGACTTTGATATTTGAGTTTGAAAACTTAACACTATTTCTTACTATTCTGCAACTGTGCAGAATACACAGAATAGGCTGCTAAACAGCGGTGAAACACACTGAATGGAATATGTGACTTTAATATTTGAGTTTGAAAACTTAACAGTATTTCTTCCTATTCTGCAACTCTGCAGAGTACACAGAATAGGCTGCTAAACTGCGGTGACACACACTGAATGGAATAAGTGACTTTAATATTTGAGTTTGAAAACTTAACAGTATTTCTTCCTATTCTGCAACTGTGCAGAGTACACAGAATAGGCTGCTAAACGGCGGTGAAACACACTGAATGGAATATGTGACTTTAATATTTGAGTTTGAAAACTTAACAGTATTTCTTCCTATTCTGCAACTCTACAGAGTACACAGAATAGGCTGCTAAACTGCGGTGACACACACTGAATGGAATAAGTGACTTTAATATTTGAGTTTGAAAACTTAACAGTATTTCTTCCTATTCTGCAACTGTGCAGAGTACACAGAATAGGCTGCTAAACGGCGGTGATACACACTGAATGGAATATGTGACTTTGATATTTGAGATGAAAACTTAACACTATTTCTTACTATTCTGCAACTCTGCAGAGTACACAGAATAGGCTGCTAAACGGCGGTGACACACACTGAATGGAATATGTGACTTTAATATTTGAGTTTGAAAACTTAACAGTATTTCTTCCTATTCTGCAACTGTGCAGAGTACACAGAATAGGCTGCTAAACGGCGGTGAAACACACTGAATGGAATATGTGACTTTAATATTTGAGTTTGAAAACTTAACAGTATTTCTTCCTATTCTGCAACTCTGCAGAGTACACAGAATAGGCTGCTAAACTGCGGTGACACACACTGAATGGAATAAGTGACTTTAATATTTGAGTTTGAAAACTTAACAGTATTTCTTCCTATTCTGCAACTGTGCAGAGTACACAGAATAGGCTGCTAAACGGCGGTGATACACACTGAATGGAATATGTGACTTTGATATTTGAGTTTGAAAACTTAACACTATTTCTTACTATTCTGCAACTCTGCAGAGTACACAGAATAGGCTGCTAAACGGCGGTGATACACACTGAATGGAATATGTGACTTTGATATTTGAGTTTGAAAACTTAACACTATTTCTTACTATTCTGCAACTGTGCAGAGTACACAGAATAGGCTGCTAAACGGCGGTGAAACACACTGAATGGAATATGTGACTTTAATATTTGAGTTTGAAAACTTAACAGTATTTCTTACTATTCTGCAACTCTGCAGAGTACACAGAATAGGCTGCTAAACGGCGGTGAAACACACTGAATGGAATATGTGACTTTGATATTTGAGTTTGAAAACTTAACAGTATTTCTTCCTATTCTGCAACTGTGCAGAGTACACAGAATAGGCTGCTAAACGGCGGTGAAACACACTGAATGGAATATGTGACTTTAATATTTGAGTTTGAAAACTTAACAGTATTTCTTCCTATTCTGCAACTCTGCAGAGTACACAGAATAGGCTGCTAAACTGCGGTGACACACACTGAATGGAATAAGTGACTTTAATATTTGAGTTTGAAAACTTAACAGTATTTCTTCCTATTCTGCAACTGTGCAGAGTACACAGAATAGGCTGCTAAACGGCGGTGATACACACTGAATGGAATATGTGACTTTGATATTTGAGTTTGAAAACTTAACACTATTTCTTACTATTCTGCAACTCTGCAGAGTACACAGAATAGGCTGCTAAACGGCGGTGACACACACTGAATGGAATATGTGACTTTAATATTTGAGTTTGAAAACTTAACAGTATTTCTTCCTATTCTGCAACTGTGCAGAGTACACAGAATAGGCTGCTAAACGGCGGTGAAACACACTGAATGGAATATGTGACTTTAATATTTGAGTTTGAAAACTTAACAGTATTTCTTACTATTCTGCAACTGTGCAGAGTACACAGAATAGGCTGCTAAACGGCGGTGATACACACTGAATGGAATATGTGACTTTGATATTTGAGTTTGAAAACTTAGCACTATTTCTTACTATTCTGCAACTCTGCAGAGTACACAGAATAGGCTGCTAAACGGCGGTGATACACACTGAATGGAATATGTGACTTTGATATTTGAGTTTGAAAACTTAACACTATTTCTTACTATTCTGCAACTGTGCAGAATACACAGAATAGGCTGCTAAACGGCGGTGAAACACACTGAATGGAATATGTGACTTTAATATTTGAGTTTGAAAACTTAACAGTATTTCTTCCTATTCTGCAACTCTGCAGAGTACACAGAATAGGCTGCTAAACTGCGGTGACACACACTGAATGGAATAAGTGACTTTAATATTTGAGTTTGAAAACTTAACAGTATTTCTTCCTATTCTGCAACTGTGCAGAGTACACAGAATAGGCTGCTAAACGGCGGTGAAACACACTGAATGGAATATGTGACTTTAATATTTGAGTTTGAAAACTTAACAGTATTTCTTCCTATTCTGCAACTCTACAGAGTACACAGAATAGGCTGCTAAACTGCGGTGACACACACTGAATGGAATAAGTGACTTTAATATTTGAGTTTGAAAACTTAACAGTATTTCTTCCTATTCTGCAACTCTGCAGAGTACACAGAATAGGCTGCTAAACGGCGGTGATACACACTGAATGGAATATGTGACTTTGATATTTGAGTTTGAAAACTTAACAGTATTTCTTCCTATTCTGCAACTGTGCAGAGTACACAGAATAGGCTGCTAAACGGCGGTGAAACACACTGAATGGAATATGTGACTTTAATATTTGAGTTTGAAAACTTAACAGTATTTCTTCCTATTCTGCAACTCTGCAGAGTACACAGAATAGGCTGCTAAACTGCGGTGACACACACTGAATGGAATAAGTGACTTTAATATTTGAGTTTGAAAACTTAACAGTATTTCTTCCTATTCTGCAACTGTGCAGAGTACACAGAATAGGCTGCTAAACGGCGGTGATACACACTGAATGGAATATGTGACTTTGATATTTGAGTTTGAAAACTTAACACTATTTCTTACTATTCTGCAACTCTGCAGAGTACACAGAATAGGCTGCTAAACTGCGGTGATACACACTGAATGGAATATGTGACTTTGATATTTGAGTTTGAAAACTTAACACTATTTCTTACTATTCTGCAACTGTGCAGAGTACACAGAATAGGCTGCTAAACGGCGGTGAAACACACTGAATGGAATATGTGACTTTAATATTTGAGTTTGAAAACTTAACAGTATTTCTTACTATTCTGCAACTCTGCAGAGTACACAGAATAGGCTGCTAAACGGCGGTGAAACACACTGAATGGAATATGTGACTTTGATATTTGAGTTAGAAGACTTAACAGTATTTCTTCCTATTCTGCAACTCTGCACAGTACACAGAATGTGCTGCTAAACTGCGGCGAAGCACACTGAATGGAATATGTGACTTTGATTTTTTAGTTTGAAGACTTAACAGTATTTCTTCCTATTCTGCAACTCTGCACAGTACACAGAATGTGCTGCTAAACTGCGGCGACGCACACTGAATGGAATATGTGACTTTGATATTTTAGTTTGAAGACTTAACAGAATGTGCTCTAATCTGCAACTTTGCACACTAAACAGAATGTGCTCTAATCTGCAACTTTGCACACTAAACAGAATGTGCTCTAATCTGCAACTTTGCACACTAAACAGAATGTGCTCTAATCTGCAACTTTGCACACTAAACAGAATGTGCTCTAATCTGCAACTGTGCACACTAAACAGAATGTGCTCTAATCTGCAACTTTTCACACTAAACAGAATATTTTTTTTTTTTTGTTTTTTTCCCCCCACACAAAATAACCTGCTGCCCCCACACACAGTAGTCCTAAAAAGGACTTTTGGTTCTTTTTTTTCACAATTTTTGTTTTTTTCCTCCCTACACTGCCTTTCCCTTCCTATCCTCAGCTCTCCCTGGCTCATACTGAGCCGAACTCGATGGTCAGGTGCTATACAGCACCCGACCACGGGTTCTGGCCAGCCAATCAGTGTAATGCCAGCAGCCAACATGGCTGCTGGCATTACACCGATGTCAGAGCCTCCCTGCACGTTTATTGGCTGCGCAGCAGCCGCAAAACGTGCGGGGAGGAGACCCGAACATGGCGGGCGAGCACATGCGGTACTCGTACGAGTACCGCCATGTGCCGAGCAGAGCGATGCTCGAGCCGATCCGAGCATCGGCCGAGCATGCTCGCTCAACACTAGTTATAATGTCCCTTTTGTAGAACTAAGTTGTCAATTACATAATTTAAAAAATACCACCAAATAATAACTTCCCACTTACCTTTGTCTTGCCAAAAACGTTGCTGCCATGTTTGTTTTCGTGTTGTCCAGTCTACCTCCTTTGCTCCTGCTGTTCCTGCTCCTCGGACCTTGTCAATGTGACAGAGCGAAGTCACAGCGATTTTGCTCCTATTTGTGTGACCCAGTCCCATTATTGACTTGTCCAATGAAACAGCATGAGCGACAGTGCTAGTGTTTTATTGGACAGTCTCACGCTGAGACACAACCAACCGGCTTTGAGTATTTTTTCACCTTTTAAGAAGAAACTGTGCAGGAGCGCAAAATGTTCTTTAGAACCTGGAGAACTTAGGGCTTCATCCAGAGACCTGAAGACACTGTCCAAAATCCTGAGTCTCATCGTGAAACCCTGCAAGTTCTCAGTTATGGTCACCCGGTGCGGTCCGCACCCACCTCACCCCCTTCACGACGCCACTGCCTCCCCCCACTTCAATATCCCATAGCTACATTTGAATAACTGTTGTTGAACCTAGTACATACATCAATACAACAGACCTAGAGCAATTATCAACTTATTTTTGCATAGTTTTATCCTGATCCAAAAAAGATATCATCTGGATGTAACTAATGCACAAAATAATTATTATTGAAATGTGTGTAATTTATTCTACAGCACACCATGTTTCTGTTTCAGGGCTGATATTTCCTCATACTTTTCATGGTCAAACAGCAGACTCCCTAGATTTCATATTGCCAAAGAACACTTTTTTAGGTGTTGTTGCAGGGGGTGCAACTGGTGGGCAGAGAATTACTGAAAATTATTAGGCTACTTCTTGACCTATTGATAAATCTTTATGCAATTGAATAAATGATTTAGAACAAGACCAACATACTTTTTACAGAGATTAACATATAAAGACACATACTGAGGTTTATTGCTGTGGAGCAATGTGGCTCCTGTATTTCTACGGCTAACACGGCACCAACTCTCATCTGTTAGTACACTTATATAAACACTAAACATTCAGATCTAATAAAAAGGGACACCAGAGTAGGAAAGAGGGATGGATTTGCTTCTCAAAGAGTGACTGTTCCTCCTATTGAGGGGCACTTGTGAGGTATGAAACAGTACTTTCTATATGCAAAGTGAGTTTGCACCAATGTACAAGACACATGAAAATGGCTACCTTGTAATGACTGTGTCTCAATATGAATTTTGCATACATGAGTTGGGAAATGTGTGTGTGTTTGTGTATTTATTTATTTGCATGTCAATCTGTGTCCGTGTATGTTAGTGTGGATTATTGTATTGTATATTTTTATTTATATAGCGCCAACCAGTGTATTTGGCACTTTACAGATTACATTTAATATAGAAGGGGTACAATAAGTGCAGTGATTAAGTGCTTATATAGGCAGTCATAAGGGGAACAACAGGTGAGTATACATTAGGATAAGAGGTCCCTGCCCCGTAGAGCTTACAATCTAAGTATAGGATGGGTGACATACAGATACAAGCTGGTAGAGGAGGAAGTGCAGTGTTTGGCTTATGATAATAATAATAATGTTTCCATATTAAGCTGTTGCTAGAGATAAAAGGTGATCTTTTAGCTTTGATTTAAAGTTGTTGAGGGTTGAAGCTTATTGAGTACTGGGTGGTAGGGAGTTCCAGAGGTAGGGGGCAGCAAGAGAGAAAACTTTCAATCGTGAAACAGTGATAGTGGTTAAAGGGGCAGAGAGTTGTTCACCATGTGTGCTGCGTAGTGGAAGTGCAGGAATATGGCGGGATATCAAAAATGAAATATAAGGCGGGGACAAGTGATGGAGAGCTTTGAATATAATGAGGAGGATTTTGGATGTGATACACTGCTTTATGATTCCATGACAGTGATTTTAAGAGTGGTGGGGTGCGTACAGTTCTGGAGGAGATGAAGAGTATTCTGGTGGCTGAATTAAGAACTGATTGAAGAGGAGCGATATGGTTAGTAGGAATACCAATAAGTAAAGAGTTGCAGTAGTCCAGGAGAGAAAGGATAAGAGCATGCATGAGGGTTTCTGTTGTAGAGTAAGAGAGGAATGGCCGGATTTTTGCTATATTCCGAAGAAAGAAGTGACAGGTTTTGGTAACATCGTTAATGTGGGTGGAGAAGGAAAGAGAAGAGTTAAAAGTTACCCCGAGGCAGCGGGCCTTGTCTACAGGGTAAATTTTGGAGCCTTTGACAGTTATAGAAAATGTAGGTGTTGTGCAGGATTTAGGATGGAAGATAAGGAGCTCAGTCTTGAACACGTTAAGTTTTAAGCGATGATGAGTCATCCAGGAAGAGACAGCAGTAAGGTAATCTGAGACCCGCTGCTGTATGTGCATGTTCTTTATCTGTGAACATGCAAAGGCAAAGTACTCTCTGGGTGCAATTGATTGAGGTACAAAACATTTCATTCTTGATTCTTGTTTACATGAGTATAGCAATTTTTGCTTGGTACAGGATTGTCCACCGTATGCACTGTACATTCATTTCAAACACCAATCTCATTGTCACTTTTGTGCCATTCCATTATAAAAGGATTGAAAATATCAAGACATTTATTTTTTTCTTTGCTTGCATAATTTAACCCTTTAAGGACAAGAGGGGTTTGCAAAACATTGCAAAGCAATGGTGCATAAGAAAGGGTTAACAAACAATAATAATAACAGCAAGAGTACCCATTTGAGTTTACAGGTATGTGTTGTGTTTATCATTTTTTTTTTTGTAGTGAGCTTTTGTATATTTTTCTTCAAACAGTTTTATTGGACATTCCTTGGGAAATATCATAATCCGATCTGTGCTTACTCGTCCCCGTTTTCGGTATTATCTCAACAAGTTGCATACGTTTCTGTCTCTCTCAGGACCTCATCTGGGGACCCTTTACAGTAACAGTACTCTGGTCAGTACAGGTAAGGAACACAGTGGGCCTTATTCACAGAAGAAAACAAAAGCAATTCTCAGTCAAACCAACTGCATCACAGGGGAGAAAAGAAATTCCCAAAATTCCCGCTGATCTAAATGGAGATTTTAACCCCCAAATGCTAGAGAGTTCTACACACTGCTTTTGAGACATCTCTTAATTTAGAGTTTAAAGCCCCTGTTCAAACAATGGGGAAGATGCATTAAGGTATGATAAAGAGGTGATAAAGGGGAGATGACTCCAGTGATATCACTTCTCCTGTTCCTATGTTATTCTATACAGCCTATGCACTAAGATTTTCAGAGTTGGAGAAATCTTTGCATTGGCTTTGTAGAATAACATAAATGGAGAAGTGATATCACTGGAGAAGTTATAGTGATAATAATGTTTCGCAAAAACAGCAGCTCCAATTAATCTTCATAGTATTTGGTCCATGGAGAGTGCTATTTCAGTACTGTCAGAGTTGTAGTTCAAGAGTAATTGAATGATAAAGTATCCCCTTCCCACCCCTTTTACCTAGTGTAACACTGCTCACCTCAGATGTGGAATCTGGTCTCTTGACCGGACAGATCACAGCAAGGGACAATCTTTTTACAGTGATCATAAGGAAAACCCTTCCCCCACTGACAGGTTTTTCAGGTTTTCCCTTATGATCACTGAAGATTGTCCCTCTCTGTGACCCATTCGGACAGTCTTGCTGCTCTGAGGTGAGCAGTGTTACATCAGTAAAAGGGGAGTGAGGGGGATACTTTATCATTCAATTACTCTTGAACTACAACTCTGACAGTAGTGAAATAACACTCTCCATGGCCCAATTACTATGAAGATTAATTGGAGCTGATTTTATTGTGAAACATTGCTATTCCTTTATCATTACTTTGTCAACTCCTTATCACACCTTAGTTCAACTCCCCCAAATAGCTATTTTCATTCCCCACCTTGTTGCAGTTGGTCTGCTTTCAGATTGCACCTATATAGCTTGGTGAGCTATATAAGGAGGCGTGAGCAATAACATATCTATACAGAACAAGTATAATATTTATGCATGTCATAGGTCCATATGTTCAAAAGAAAAGTGGAGGGGTTTCTGGAAAATCCATTTGCACTATAGGGGGAGAGCTACAATTCCCATTGATTTAAATGGAGATTTTAACCCTTTGAATGCTGAGAGATTTCCAATTAATTTTGCATTGGAGACCTCTTAGCATTCAAAGGGTTAAAGTCCTCAATTAAATCAATGGGAGCAATTGGATTTTTTAGTATTACCATATAGAGCAATTGGCTTGTCCGAGAACCCCTCCACTTTTCTCTACTTTTCTCATGGTGTCTTCCAAAGACTTTTTTTTTTCTGCAGTAGAGTTTGGCTATGCACATATTTAAGGCCGTTTCTTTAAAGGGATAATAAACCCCCAAAAAACTGTAAGCCAAATGATAGGAATAATAAAAAACATACTTAACGCCCTCATTCCAATCTCTCAAACAGTTATGGTTTGAGAGATGTAAGAAAATAAAGACCTCCGCTCCCCCCCCCTTCTCATGCATCAGCTGTATAGCGAATGTCATGAGATCCTGCTTCCGGGACCAGACGGCGGCTCTTCAGGAGTGCTGTCATCGAGATATCTAAGTATAATTAGTTAATCGGAATGGTCTACAGCGTGTGCTTGCAAGCCAGGCACACGTTGTAGACCATACCAATGAAGTAATTATAGTTAGATATCCAGATGACAGCGCTCCTGAAGAGCCACCTAAAGTCAGTCAACCGGATTCTGCCTCTGACTGCTTTACAGCTCGTCAGGCAGAAATGGGAGGGAGTGGAGGTCTTTATTTTCTTATATCTCTCAAACCATAATGGTTTGAGAGATGGGAATAAGGGCTTTAAGTATGTTTTTATTATTCCTAGCATTTGGCTTACAATTTTTTGGGGGGGTTCACTATCCCTTTAAAATTTTCATGCTTTTAACTACAATATAAAAAAGTATGTTCTCTTTGCAGTATCATATGTTGACTCTAATAACATATTTAAATGACATAAGACAGGGTCTGTTTTGTAGAACAGCAAAATGGCTGCTACAGACTAGTTTTTAACTAAGAGTGTTCCAGCCCAATCATATTAGATACCTGGAGAACCAGAGGGTATGCAAAGCATTGTGAAGTAATTAGCTGCATAGCTCTCTGGTCTCCAAGGGGTTAAACAGTAGCTTGAGTGAATATAATCATTGAAATGATAAAATATTGTTCTTGGCTTAAAGTGGAACTACCAGCCCAAGTAATGTTAAACCCCAAACCCCAATCTGGAGACTAGCTGAACAATAGAACTAGTCGCCAGAATAATTACCACCTTAGAGAAATTCTACTGCTCCTGGGACTGACAGACGGGAAACAGAGTAGACATCTTTGCACAGTGATGTCTGCATGCCTGCTCTGTCCCAGCCTGCTCTAGGAGGCATTGCTAGGCACCGGAAGGGACTGACAACACATGCGCATATCCAACTTAAACATGAAATAAGCTAGCACTAGTCAAAAATAACCTATCTCTGAAACAATGTAGACTACAACAGCCTGGTGCACTCAAAGGACAAAAACTAGTAACTTAGGGGTAGATTTAAACGCAGCCGTTAGCAAAAAAAATCACTAACGGGTGCGTTAAGTGACATGTTGCAATTCAAAGATCTGTCTAAAGACCAGCTAACGGCAGTTGTAGAATCCTTACGGCCGATACACTTACGTGCATTCAGACGCATGGAAAAACATACCCCAGAGCTATTCAAAGGCTTGCGGTACTGATAACGGCTGAAAAAAAGACACACCTAACGGCTAAAAGTTAAGACACACTTTTTTTAGCCGTTAGACACTGAACGGCCAAAACAAAACACCCGTTACATAGGAAAATACACAAAAGGCTTACCGCACAACCATGTAAATGGGAAAATTAACCCGTGCAATGCCAAAACAACACAAAAACATGTACACACAACACAAATCACTACACACACAACAACAACCAACACCACAGGGACAACGACACACAAAAAAACAACAACATAACATGGCACGGAACAATGGGGGTCATCACACAAAGCGGACACCTGCAAATACAAGCTCACCTGGGCAACATCAACACGCCACCTGCACCCCACAACTGCACGTCCGCAAATGGCACACACAGAACAAGCACAACACACCACATCTTATAACACACACACACCTGCAAACACTTACCTGGACAAAAACAACTCACCATTGGTCAGCACTCACCTCATCACCACACCCACACAACGCCCTAGCAAGTACTTAAAGGGACAACTCAACACACTCACTTGTGGCTTGTTTTCCACTCAGGGAGGGAGAGAGAGAGAGATAGAGAGAGAGAGAGAGAGAGAGAGAGAGAGATAGAGACAGATAGAGACAGATAGAGAGAGCAAACAGTATGTTGGGTTACATATTGTTGCGAAGGCTGCGGAGAAGGCGTGCAAGGGAGAGAGCTGGGGAACATCAGCAACCTCCAAGCATGCCTGATCAACAGCCACCACCTGTTGCAAGTGAGGAGGCTCTGGCTCAGCAGCCACACAGGAGCCCATCCCCACCTGGAGGGCACAGGATGTATAGACGACCACCAAGGCCCAGGGTATACCGCCCAAGGGTCACCCTCTTTGGAATGACCGATGATGAGGTAATTGATCGCTACAGGTTGAGGCCTGACAGCATCATTGCCTTGTATGAGGTCATCAGGGAGCAGGTGGATCCCATCTACATCCACAACCATGCCCTAACTGGCCTGCAGAAACTACTCTGTGCCATGCACTTCATGGCAAGCGGGGCCTTCCAGTCCACAGAGGGTTACGCATCTGGCATGTCACAGGCCACATTCTCCAGGGTGCTGGCCCAGGTCCTGCCAGCCCTCAAAAGCAAGGCCAGTACCTATATACATTTCCCCACCACCGACATGGACTGGATACAAGTCAAGCAGGCCTTTTACGCCAGGGGAGGCATGCCCAGGGTCATGGGTGCTATAGATTGAACCCATGTCCGAATTAAGGCCCCAGCACGTGACGCACAGATATTCATCAACAGGAAGAACTTTCACTCCATCAACGTGCAGATGGTGTGTGACAGCCATATGAGGATAATGAATGTCTGTTCAAAGTATCCTGGCAGCTCACATGATTCATACATTCTCCAAAACTCCTCAGTCCACAGAGATTTCGAGAATGGAACTTTTACAGGGGGATGGCTTTTGGGTGAGTTCACAATACAAAATCACATCACATACACAGGCGTACACACAACGCTGCTTAGCATGCTCCTGACCCACAGCTACGACGTCTACCACACAAAACATCATTCACACAACATGTGCTCCCTGTCTCACCATGTCACTCACATTACACAGGTGATGCTGGCTATGGATGCAAGTCCTGGCTACTGACCCCTCTGGCCAATCCTCAAACACATGCCCAGGAAAGCTACAACCAGGCTCATGGCAGAACGAGGAATGCCATTGAGCGGACCTTTGGCCTCCTCAAGTCAAGATTCCAATGTCTGGACCACTCGGGAGGAGCACTGCAGTATGCACCTGGAAAGGTGTGCGACATCATTGTGGCGTGCGCAATACTGCACAACATCGCAGTGGACACCAGGCTGCTGGAGCACATCCAGGCCCCCCCCATACAGGAAGTGCCCATGGACATCGGACACGTTGAGGAGACCCTGAGAGGGACACAGATCAGAGACAGGCTCATCACGGAACACTTTACATGTGAGTATAACACAGGCATGCAAACAATCCATGCAAGTCCCCCATCAGTCCTGTGACACTAACCACACTGCACATTTTGTTCTGTCTCACCCCACAGGAACAGTGACACAGCACTGCACTGGCAGCGGATGTGGCAAATTGTGTGTGTGGACTCAAAAACCATCCTCCATTCCACTCTCCACGTTGACATACAGACCCCAAGGATATCACGCACACCCTCAGGAGAAACAAGGTACAACACATAACCCATGTTCATCGCCTTACAGGGCTTGATTGACAGCAGCTAACTTGATTTGCCATGAGCATAGCCAGAGCAACCATGCTAGCCTTGTAGCGAAAGAGTGTTATCCAATGCTATGCATTGGATAATACTCCGTCACATCAGGGGTTAAAGGGCCATTGGACTCAATATGGGACCTGTACTGTGCTACAGCTGAGAAGAGCAGCACAGGGGTGGATGTACAGTGGTATGGGCACACAATGTAGAGGTCATGAGACGTAGATCAGATTACCAGGGACACCATGCTGACCTGTGAGTGTGCAGACATATGTGCCCCCGACATGAATACACACATCAACAAATGTGTCCTAACAGTTCCATGGAACAAATGACATTGGGCTGCCACTGTCACATTAACAGTGGCAGCCCAAATTCATTACTTCCATGGAGCTCTCAGAACACTTGTTGATGTGTGTATCCATGTCAGGGGCACATATCCATAGGGCTGGGGCACATGTCCTTAGTTCTCCACATAATTGGTTACAGATGAGTACACAACACATTGTCAAGCAATGGTTTGTGTACTCACCTGTAACTGTGAAAATTGAGGGGATCAAAAAGACTAAATTGTTGTTGCTTGATGATCAGTTCAGGTCAACTGCTCCAAATCCTGTCCTCTTCTTCCACAGGCATCCGTAACATGATCCATCCTTGAACTGAAGTTCTTCTATGTGACTGGATTGATGTCTTGACATCACCTTCATGGAGATCACCCCTTGCTGTTTATGTTGATGTTGTTGGTGATGCAAAGTTTGACCTGAGGTTCACACAAACCTCTACTGGATCATTTTCATATAGACACAGAAAACACTAATTCCTGAGTTTTATAACCTGTACAGTTAGGATGCTCAGCTACAGAGTTGTCAAACCTTGTGGACAACACATGAGCTGGGCAGCAGTGTAACTAAAGTACTATTTTTTTGTTTCAAAGTACATTTAGTGTTCTCATACAGGTGTTCAATGCATATAGGCAATACACAGAAAATACATGTACATCCTAATGTACTTTGAGACACAATAAAGATGAACCATCACCATTCTATCTGTGTCTGTAGGATGATATATTTGAGAACACAGTTGTCAATGCGTTACCACACCCAGGGTAGAGTATCCCCATACATGGAAAGGCATCACCCATATCACAGGACTCCACCACTTGTTTGCAAGTGAGTGGACTCAGTGATGTATTCACGCTAACAGATGGTGGCAGTGATACACTAATGTGTTGTGGGAGTGATAAAGAGGTGATAAAGGGGACATACTTCCACAGTGAATTCCTGTCCACAGTTAATGTGTTGCTCAGTATAATCAATGTTCAGTGATATTGCTCCACTGGGACATATCACAGTACATGACCAAGTGGACAAGTGTTTTCACTGGGGAAGTCTGTTACACCCTTAGAAAAAACAACAAGTCAACTTACTGGAGGCCCCAATGCTCACCCCAGGATATCAATGTGTGTGCTACACATTGAAATCCTAGGTTGAAAACATTGGCTTCCCCAGTCAGTCTGTTGCACAATGAGTGTGTGAATCCAAGACAATATGGATACATGTCCCATTTATCTGTCCTGCTTGTTATCTCACCGCTAAGCCGTTTGTTTGGTTATCCCCTTAACCCTCTGAGTGCCAGAGTGGTACCCAACGCATTTCTTTGCAATGCGTTGCCTACCACTCTGGCTATCAAAGGGTTAAACACAACATATGATGTACATGAATGTTCAATGTTGTACCAAATGTTGGGCTAAGGGGAATGTTTTGTTATGCAAAATCAACACACAACATTGCCATATAACACAGTTGTGTAATATGGCAACAGGGATGTTTTTACAGTTGATTTTGTACAACGATGTGTGTGTGAACCCATGTTGTAACATCCCACAAACATCTTACCTAGGCAGGAGTTGTATTCACTGAATTGTTTGGCAATGCATTGGAGACAACTCTGCCACCCAAATCTATGACCAAATTCAAAGCAGATCAGACAGGATTCAAAAGCACAATGTTCCTTTATTCAGGGGAAATTTAACATGTTGGGCATTTTATTTTTTTTCTTAGGGGGGGGGCTTAGACTGTGTGGCAGAAGTGGATAACCTGGATGATCTCCTGGTCACCCTTTGCCCCCTAGGTGTGACTTCGGGGGTCACATTAGAGGGGGTGGTGGGGGCAGTGGATCCCTCTGTGGAGCGCAGGTTTTCCCTCTCCAAACGTAAGTCCTCCCTGCGGTTCAGCTCTCTCAACTCCACCAGTAGCTGTGCAAGCAGGTCCATCACCCCCGTGTGTAGCTGATGGAGTTGAGTGTTGATCCTCATGACCTCCGACTCCAGGGCATGGATCCTTGCCTCTATCCTGTTAGTGTTTATACGGGATTCCCTATGGCTCCTGGTGATGTTGTCATTGGTGCGGAGGCTTGACCTGAGTAGTCTCCTTTGCAGAGCCATACACTCAGCTTCCATCCCCGTGGGCCGTTCACTGCTGGTGATGCTTGTGCCTGGTGAATCAGCTGCTGCTGTGTCCTCCTCTGCTGGTGCTGTGTCCTCCTCTGCTGGTGCTGTGTCCTCCTCTGCTGCTGGTGTGTCCTCCTCTGCTGGTGCTGTGTCCTCCTCTGCTGCTGCTGTGTCCTCCTCTGCTGGTGCTGGTTGTGCTGCAGATGGGTATGTGCCCACCACATCAATTGACCCACTGCTGCCCACCGATGTCTGTGCTGGTGGAGGTGGTGGGGTAAACACGTCCCTTCGCATAGGCTGTTGGGGCTCCCCAAGCAGGCCCAGGTGTTGGTAGTCGAGTGGCCAAGGGTCAAACCTTGGCCACTGGTATGTGCTTGGCCCCCACCTAGGATCATACCTGGGGCCATGCTGGGGAGCCATCCAGGAGGGTAGGTCAATCTGTGGGTATGGCCCGTATTGGGTGGTGGCCACATCACCGGGCAGCCATTGCCTCCCTGGTGGTGGTGGTGCTGCTGCTGCTGGGGGATAATAGCTCCTGGAGGTGGTGGGGGGCATCCAGTCACTGTAATAAGTCGGTGCAGGCAGAGTTGATGCAGGCAGAGTTGGTGCAGGCAGAGTTGATGCAGGCAGGGTTGGTGCAGGCAGAGTTGATGCAGGCAGAG
Organism: Rhinophrynus dorsalis; assembly: GCA_037306005.1. Taxonomy (NCBI): domain Eukaryota; kingdom Metazoa; phylum Chordata; class Amphibia; order Anura; family Rhinophrynidae; genus Rhinophrynus; species Rhinophrynus dorsalis. The sequence goes on from CM074723.1 coordinate 24,895,553, forward strand.
TTGGTGCAGGCAGAGTTGATGCAGGCAGGGTTGGTGCAGGCAGAGTTGATGCAGGCAGAGTTGGTGCAGGCAGAGTTGGTGCAGGCAGAGTTGATGCAGGCAGGGTTGGTGCAGACAGAGTCGGTGCAGGCAGAGTCGGTGCAGTCAGGGTTGGTGCATCCAGCTGGCCAAGAGGTGTGGATGTCGTTGGGTACGGTGCCCACTGGCTGGTCCCCTCCTCCAAATACTCCTCACTGGGTGGTGAGGTGGCCTCCTCCATGGGCTCCTGATGTGCTGGAGACACATAACCTGTGTGGAGGATTGAGATTGTGTGATCAGTAAACTTAGCCATGATGGTATCAAATTGATATTAATACTTGAAATGTGTAAAGGAACATATATGTTGTATGGTGTATCCCCCTGTGTGAAACAACGGTACTCCTACTGGTGATGGGTGTTGTATTCTACATGTATTGCAGCTCAGAGTTGAATTCCTTTGGTGCCACATCCCAGTGGCCTGAAATTGTACATTTGCGCTGTCGCCACATCATCCTTTGTGGATATCTGCTCCCTGGACCAAAGCTAGCCAGAGGATGGTCTGGCAACATTGGCATAGTACATTTTCAGGCCACACTGATATTGTCCATGGAATATTCAACTTTGAGCTGTTATACTCTTGTGATGAAACACCTTTCACTACTGGGGATACCCTTGCATTACCCGGTGGATCAATCCTATGACATGTATTTTTCCTTTCACATTTTAGGTATTACTATCTCTTTAACGGGATAGCAATGGTTAATTTCACCTTGATGTAACATTGCAGGCATCATAGAGAGATGTTTAGAAAGATGTTGCTGTATGTGACAGCTGGAGATGTCAGTCATTTGACCACACGGAGGCTCTTCAGCAGACTCCACATTGACCCATTTGGAGATAACTACATCTTTGCCATTGTCTACTAAGTGTTCCTGGTTTGTAAGCACGCTCTGTGGACCATGTCAATGATGGATCCATCTCCAATTGGTTCAATTTTGGGTCTGCTGAAGAGCCTCCGTGTGGTCATATGACTGACATCTCCAGCTGTCACATACAGTAACATCTTTCTAAACATCTCTTTATGATGCCTGCAAGGTTACATCAAGTGAAATTAACCATTGCCATGCCAAGGTACACAGTGAGGAATATGGTCTGATATGTGTGTATATGTACCTTTCATATGGGTACAAACATATCCTTGATAGATATGAACCCAGAGATCTGTTCAGAACATGTGATTGTCTAACTGCCTATATATGTACAGCCATCACAAATGAACTTTCATAGATACAAGTGATACCCATCCAAGTAGGTGTAATATACTGGGTATATGTACTCTGATGATGATATCAATATGAGTTATTTTGTTGAGGGTGCACATATATGGGCAGTTGGACAATCACACGTACTGAACCGAACTCTGGGTTTACATCTTGTTGGGACCTATTTGTACCCATTTGAAAGGGACATATCCACATACAAATCTGGTTGTTTTTCTTTCTGTACATATCTTTTTTGACTAGATCTGCAGTGTGATTCAAGTAGTATTCATCCCTATGTTATCAGTTCATCCCGTACAGTGCTGGATTTTGTCAGATTAGACATGTCCCTCTCTGGTTGTCATGATGGTATCCTATGCATTGCATTGTGATGCATGGGATACCACCGTGGCAATCAGGATTGATGTACATTACAGGATTCTGTCCATGAGGTCTGTTCAAGTTGAATCCTGAGGGGCAACAATCAAGCCAGTATTGAAGGATATCATTGATTGAGGCCTTTTTTTTCCTGGATCAGCCCATCCATCCTTCTGTGTGAGGCAGCCAGACCCGATCATAGTTATCCATAATCCCTGGCCTGTTATTGACTAAACCTCAATGGTTCATATTTGGTTCCCATATGTATCCTGCAAATAGTGTCTGGTGTACCATCCATCCATGGCATCAGCACTCCTGAGGATCTATATGTGAATCAAATGTGAGCTATGTAAATTGAAGTTAGAGTAAATGAATGCATACACAACATCAAGGCCAACTTTTTCACCTTTAGTTATGTGTGATTGTTTTTGCCTGTGTGTTGCACATACAAGCATTTATTCTCTGTGGCACTGTGATTTGTGACCTGATCCATCCTGTTGGTGATTCAGTAAGCGGTTAAGTGGACCTGATGAACTGATTATGATGCTGACTTTTCCGCTGACCTCATTTCCCCATCTGCAATGTTTTCTATGGAGTCCACACAATGGGGCCTGTGCAGCTTGAATCCTGTTATTGGATGTTCTCCATAGACTAACATTGTAATTGGTAAAGTGAGGGTATGTAAGTGTCAAATTCTCTACATCAGCTCTTTTTCACCGCTTAGTGAATGTCCCCTATGTGTCATGTAATTGTTAACCTATCGACATGTGTTTGTTGTCTGGTTAACCCTTTGAGTACCAGAGGGGTTGCCAAAGCATTGCTGATCAATGCATTGATGATCCCTCTCGCACTCATGGGGTTATGTGCTGGATTCCCTGTGTGAACATGGGTAATACTGTGTGACAACAATTGTGATGTTTGACATACAACACTTTACTGAGCATGGTTTGTGTGTATTGTGTGTGATGAGCACAGCAACATGAGGGTTAACCAGGGAGTTGGACAGGTTTTGGCCTTGTTGAACATTGACATTTGTCCTTGTCTTGATTCCTGTTTAAACCCTCAGGGTGCTGTGTTGGTGCAATTGTGTGGTTGAATGAAGGGCAGATGTTGGGATGTGAGTGCTTGTTTGTGATGGGTGTGTGGTTTGGGGTGGTGTGTGGTTTTGGGGTGATGCACTTACCGGGACCCCCTCAATGAGGGTAGACGACAGTGTCTGCCGCAGCCTCTCCTCCCATGCGCTGAAGGTGATGGGGACAGGTGGCCCACCTCCGGTGGCTCGGGCGTGCAGGGCGGCATCCCCCATCTTCCTCTTCACCTGCCTTTTGCAGTCGCCCCATCTCTTCTTTATTGAGTCAACATCCCGTCTGTAGGTGGCCACCGCATTAACTCTGCTGCAGATTTGACTCCAGGCAGCTCTCCTCCTCGCAGACAGGCCAGGGAGTCTGTCCCCCGGGAAGAGGACACTCTCCCTCTCCAGCACAGCCTCCACGAGGGCCGTGTTTTCTTCCTCGGTATATCGGGGATCCCTGACCCTGTCCCCCTCAGCTCCGGCATGCGAGGAGTCAGACCCGGAGTGTCCTGCCTGCTCTGCCCCTGCCTGTGTGTGGTGGTCCCCAGGCACTACCCCTCGTCCCACTGCAGGATCTGTCCCTCTTCTTCTTAGTGTGCCTGTTCTTGTGGGCCTGGTCCCCCTCCGCCCTGCGTATCTCCCTCTCCCACCCCTGCTCTGCTGAGGGATCCCCTCCTGACCTTCCTTCTCCTCCTCCACTAGTCTCCCCATCCCTCTCTCCTGTCCTCCTCTCCTGGCCATCATTCACCCACTCACACCCAGGCACTCTCACACGCCCTCACAGACACACTCGATCCCACTCACTCTCTGTCACACACTTTCACTCACGGATTCACACTGTGAAAGTAAAGTTTAAAATGTGTAAGGTGTGATGAAAAAAAAAAGACTATGTGTATGTATGTGTATGTGTTTGTGTTTGTATGGATGTATGTGCTATGTGCAAAAGTGTGCTATGTGTCTATTTAAATGTACTTCTCTCCAAGATCCCTCTACCTTACTGCTGTGTATGCTTCTCTCTCTATCTCTCTCTCTCTCTCTCTAAACGCTATCCTCCACTCCTGGGTCCTGTGCTCTAGCTTGCTGAAACTCGAAACACAGACAGGGTGTAACCGTTATTTTGAGGTATATATAGGTGTATTTGAACATTTTTGATACTTTGGGGCCTTGGGATTGGCTGTAGGTTTGAATTTTGTTTGTGCATCTATCAGGGTTGCTAGACAACGGCAGCCGTAATGTAACATTTTGAGTTAAGTTGTGTTTTAACGGTTGTTTGGGACGCACGGTGATGCAAAATCAGGTGCGACGCTGGTTTTTGTTTAACGTGTTTTTGTAGTGCCTACGCCCGATAGCTATTCTTGAACGCTTACCTTTGAATCTGCCGTAAACCATGTGTTCTTTGCGGCCAATGTGCCTTTTTTACTTAGCGGATGGTTTAACGGCTGCCTTTAAATCTACCCCTTATAGTGGCATATCACCACTACATTACTAGGTGACATTTGGATCCTTTATCTTGTATATGTTATATGTTTATATGATGATTCTTTTTGATATATGATATATCATTGTACCCCTCCTACCTGTTATGTGTTTTTAATGATGTTTTAAATGTGACTCTTTATTTGTATACAATGTTTGTGAAACACTCAATAAAATTAATTTTGTATTTTTTCTATACTTTGAGCTGAGTGCCTCTTTTATAAAGGACTTCTGTCTTAGGGGTCTCCTTTTGATTCCCTATATAATAAGTGACGCAGGAGCGCTGACGTCACTATGCAAAGATGTCTGCACTGTTTCCTGTCTGTCAGTCCGGGAGCAGTAGAATTTTTGCTGTAAGGAGGTAATTATTTTGGCGACTAGTACTATTGTTCAGCTATTCGCCAGACTGGTAATTCTTGGGGTTTAACTTTACCTGTGTTGGTAGTTCCACTTTAAATTCCCTAACCACAAACTGGTGTATACCATCTGAACCTGTTTTATATACCTTAACCCCTTAAGGACCCTTGACGTACCAGGACCGTCACGTTCCTTGAACTACTCAAGGACCGATGACGGTCATAGTACGTCACATACTTTTTACTTACAGCGCTCTACCGGGAGTGCTGTAAGTAAAAATAGGGCCTGAAATTGACATAATGACGCGCCGATACACGCGACAGGTCACGTGTACCGGTGTGTCCAAGTGCCCCTATGCGGTCATTATGGGACGGAAATGTCTCATGACCGCCGGTCCTTAAGGGGTTAAAGGAGAAGAAAACTGTGTTATGAAAAACATGTGTGTCATAGGGCCTTTTCTGCTGAGTGAAACAAGGATACAGTTCATTTAAAAGTGCAGTTTTTTTAACATTCAGATTGCCCTCTGATACCCAGAAAGTTCACGTACAGTTGTTTAAAATTTGCATCATTTTAAATATGTTTAACCTAAAATGTGAATCCAGAAATATCTATGAATAATATTTTTATTTTGTAATTCCAGGTTTATGGCTTATGCAAAAATTAAAGAAGTCTGGGTCACTTCTGCAGCTGACTTTCAGGGATAATCCTGATCTACGGAAATCTTTCCTGTACCAGCTCAGCCAAAAACCAGGTGAGAAGAGAATAAAACCCGCAGAATGACAAGGCCCTGTGCAAAGCCATAATTAACCCCTGAAGTGCCAGAGGGGTATGCAAAGCATATCCCGCTGGCACTCAAAGGGTTAAAGGAGAGCTAACAACTCTAAATAATAACTCCTCATTTACCCTACTGCAGCCAGAAAAGCCTAAGTGTACATATTATCTTTTAAATTAACCCCTTAACGACCCTTGATAGTCATAGAACGTCATGGGTAGATCTGTGTTAATGACCCATGACGTATTATGACCGTCATGGAATTCTGGGCTCCCCCTGGCGGCATGCCGTTCGGGGAGCCCGGTATCCAAATTAAAAAAAAAAAAAAAATGCTCCGTGGTCCTTTAGTGACCGCCGCGTGCCTGCGTGGCCGGTCGTTAAGGGGTTAAAGAGCTAAAAAAATCAGGGGAATAATAAGTCCTGGATGTCAAGAGCAGGAGGCAGACTTGACAGCTGCTTGCAGGAACAAGAACACAAATGACACCCACTGAACATGCCAGTATTAACCCTTTATCTCCTTAAGGACCCGTGATATTCCAGGACCGTCAATCTGGTCTCGAAAGTTAAGGACCGGTGATGGTCCTGGCACATCATGGAATTTTGAGATGGCAGCATGCCGATCTGCCATCCCAGAATTCAGTTCACAAAAAAAAAAAAAAAACCCTCTGTGGCCCTTAAAGAGATAGTAATGCTTGTTTATATCCAATTGTAATATTGTATACATTAAAATACTAGTACAGTGAGCTATGTCCCATCTCTCAAACATGTATAGTTTGAAAGATCGAAGCATCTAAAGTTCCCCCCTCCCGGCCGTTTCACTGAAGTCTGCCCTCTAGCTGAGAGAAGCAGATTCTGGTCCCAGGACCTTCCTGCAGCTCTTCAGCAGAGCAGAAATAGAGCAAATAAATACTTCATTGGAGCGGTCTACAACGTGTACCTGGTTTGCAAGCACACTATGTAGACCATTACAATGAAGTATTTATTTCTATATTGCACTATTTCTGCTCTGCTGAAGAGCCGCAGGATGGTCCCGGGACCAGAATCTCCTTTTCTCAGCTAGAGCGCTGACGTCTATGAAAGGGGCGAGAGGGGAGAACTTTAGATGCTACAATCTCTCAAGCTATACATGTTTGAGAGATGGGACATAGCTCATTGTACTAAGATTTTAATGTGTACAATATTAACCCTTTGAGTGCCAGAGGGGTACGCAGCGCATTGCAAAGCAATGCGTTGCGTACCCCTCTGGCACTCACAGGGTTAAAATTGGTTATAAACAAGCATCACTGTCCATTTCACAGCTGCCCATGTGCCGGATCGGGTGGACATTAAGGCGTTAATGTTCCTTAATGAGTTTAGTAGGTTAATTTACTCTGCCCACAACACACTGTCAGTAAAATTCATATCTTCCCCCATTTACGTGACATCTGTATGGATTGAAGACGTTATCTCGTGAACAAAAGCAGAAATTATAGGGACATTGGGATTTTCTGGCCATATTGAGATAAGTTTGGAGTTATTATTAGAAAATGTTACTTCCCCTTTAATGCTGAAGACCAACTTCGTAGGCGCACACCTTTCTGCATGCTGCATAAAACATCCAAGAGCAGCAGTCATTTCCCCAGAAATCATGGTACACAACTGAGACCATTTTTATTATTACTTTTATACTTCATATTTATAACTAGGGTTGCACCGATACCGATATTGGTATCGGTGCCGATACCAGCATTTGCGCGAGTACTTGTACTCGCGCAAATGCGGCCGATGCCAGCACCGATACCCTGTGTCAGGGTCGGTGCTGCAGTGAGGGAGCCCGGGGAGCTGCTCACAATGCTCCCCGGTTGCCTCTCTCCCTCATGTAGCGTCTGAGCGTTGCCGCGGGTTACCATGGCAACGCTCTGAAGCTGACTTCTGCCGGGGCTCGCTTAGAGAACAGCGAGCACCCGGCAGAGGAGAGTAAGGGAGGCTAGATGGGACATTTGAGCGGGTGGTGAGAGGCAGAGAGGGGGGCCAAGAGGGAGAACAAGGGACTAAGAAAAAGGGGAAAAAAAAAAAAGGCAAAAGGAGTAAAGATCAGGAGACAAAAGGAGGGGAACTAAGAAAAGGCAAAAAAGAGGGGGATCAGGAGAGAGCAAGAGAGGCAAAAGAGTGGGATCAAGAGTCAAGGAGGGGGACAAAGGGGGATCAAAAGGAAGAGAAAAAGCCAAGGCAAAAGGAGGGGGCTCATGAGGGGGAGAATTAAGTAAAAGGTAGGAATCAAGAGGGGGAGAAAGAGGCAAAAGGGGACAGTCAAGAGGTGGTGTGTGTGTGTATAATATATATATATATATATATATATATATATATATATATATGTATGTATAATATTATATTTCAAGTACTCACCAATACTTTTTTTGAGGTCATTTGCCAGTTTTCCAAGTACCTAAAGCATATATATTATATATATAATATATGCGCTTTAAGTACCTGGAAAACTGGCAAATGACCGCAAATAAAGTATCGGTAATTGGTATCGGCGAGTACTTGAAAAAAGTATCGGTACTTGTACTCGGTCTTAAAAAAGTGGTATCGGTGCATCTCTATTTATAACGACAACTTATTCTGCAGCGCTGTACAATAGGGAACAGACATACAGAGATATTCAATAGTACAAATAGAACATGAAAAACAAAAGGATCAGAGGGCCCCCTGCTGGTGAGAACTTACAGTCTAGAACAGTGTTTCTCAACTCCTGTCCTCAGGACCCACTAACAGGCCAGGACTTAGGGATTTCTCTGCTAGAGCACAGGTGTGGTGATCAGAGGCTCATTCACATTGATTAACTCACTTGTGCTCTAACAAGGAAATCATGTGATCAGAGGCTCATTCACATTGATTAACTCACCTGTGCTCTAACAAGGAAATCATGTGATCAGGGGCTCATTCACATTGATTAACTCAACTGTGCTCTAACAAGGAAATCATCAAATCCTGGCCTGTTAGTGGGTCCTGAGGACAGGAGTTGAGAAACACTGGTCTAGAGGAAGGTAGGTGGGACACAGAAGGAGTAAGTGCTATTGGGTGTAAGTGCCTCCTGTCACATGAACTGCCAATCAGAGGGTGAGGTCATAGATAGTACCTTATTTAACCCCTTAACGACCCTTGACGGTCATAGTACGTCAAGGGTCGATTTGACTTAACGACCGATGACGTACTATGACCTTCATCAAGTTCCGGGCTCCCCCCTTGGCTGCACGCCATTCGGGGAGTCCGGAACGCAATGGAGCAATAAAAAAAAATTGCTCCGTGGTCGTTAAGTCACTTCCGCTTACGGATTCCCCGGTCGTTAAGGGGTTAAAGCAGTGCATTTAGCACCACAGGGGTAAATGAACATTCACATTTATCTACAAGTATGCTCGCCCTTTCCAATGTTCCTACCCATCTAGGTGTACTGGACATGACTTGTATGTTTTGACCCTTCCTTCATCTGATTCCTGCATGTAACATAATGACATAATTGATGGCTCCATCGTGTTTAGCCTTTGCCATATCACATTTGTTGAATCAGGGGAAGCGCTATGTTATGGGGATCCCTGACTTTCCAATGCCCCCTACTACCTGTATGCAGCTGGGGAAGCATTTGTGTGAACTGTACGAGTATAGAAAAAAAAAAAAAGACACGCTTTGGATGGGGAGGTCAATTAATCATGGATTTAGTAATTACTGCATGACATGATAAGTGAGTTAATTAAAATTATACTGGTATGAGATAAGGTCAGAATTTGCATAGATGGAAAAAATGACTATGATGCTGGTTTTAATACAAGAAATAAGGAGAGAGCCAACTATACTATAGGGGATAACTGAAATTCCCTAAATTAACATTGATTTAAATGGGCTTTTAACTATTGGAATTCTAAAGAGGTTTCCAACACATTGCTTCACAATACGCTGGAGACCGTTCCAGCAATCTAGGAATGTAAAGCCCCAATTTAGTCAATGGTAATGTTTTGCGTTCACTATGGTGCATTTTGTCTGCGCCTATTCTTATTAACCCCTTAAGGACCAGGCAAAGTGCCAGGACCATCACTGTTTTTTTCCCCTTATAGGGATAGCAATGTTTCACAATAAAATCAGTTACAATTTCTCTTCATAGTATTTGGGCCGTGGAGAGTGTTATTTCAATACTGTCAGAGTTGTAGTTCAAGAGTAATTGAATGATAAAGTATCCCCCTCCCGCCCCTTTTACTGATGTAACACTGTTCACCTCAGAGCAGCAAGACTGTCCGGATGGATCACAGAGAGGGACAAACTTCAGTTAACAAAGTGGAAAAACCTGTCAAAGAGGCAGGGTTTTCCTTATGATCACAGTAAGAAGATTATCCCTTGCTGTGAGCTGCCTGGTCAAGAGACCAGATCCCACATCTGATGGGAGGTGGCTTACCCTAGGTAAAAGGGGTGGGAGGGGGAGACTTTATCATTCAATTACTCTTGTACTACAACTCTGACAGTACTGAAATAACACTCTCCATGGCCCAAATACTCCGAAGATTATTAGGAGCTGTTTTTTGTCAAACATTACCATTCCTTTAAGGACCCATGACGGTCCTGGCACATCAGACTTTTTATTTATAACGCTCCTATGGGAGCTCTGTAAGTAAAAACGTGGGACTGAAATTGTCCTCTCCAAGACTGGAGCGGTCTTTCTCAGACACGAAATAGGCCACGTGTACCAACGCATCACCAGGGATCAAAGCGGTTCTTAAGGGAAGGTTACTTCCCTGGACCGCTGGTCCTTAAAGGGTTAATAAATCAGCCTCTTTTGGAGTGACTGATTATGAAGTAGTAGGATTAAGGCTATGTGACCACAAGGTGGAGTATTTGGGAAGTTTGCATGATGGAGAAGTTGATAGTTTTAACCCTTTGAGTGCCAGGGGGGTGTACAAGGCATTGCAAAGCAATGCTTTGGCTACCTCTCTGATGCTCAAAGGGTTAAGTGGGACGACCAGGATAACATAGTAAATAATGATTTGTAGTTTTAGATTTCTTCGGTGGAAAAGAAGAACCAAATCATTTTATTTATTAAGGGGGCTATGCATTCTATGATAAGAAGTGAGATATACATTAGCATGTTAAGGGAAGAAAATAAAACTGATCTGTAACAAAAAAAAACAAAGAAAGGGCACCCAGTGCTGCAGTACAGTAATATAACGCCAGCAGATAAAGTAAATAATTGCACTCACAATCTCCATAGATCAGATCTAATACCCCACCATAACAGGCGTGTGGAGAAGAGATCCCTGCCTCCACTCAGCGCTCCAGGGATTCCGGAATGAAAAGCTGCTCACACATTATAAATTAGATGTGTAATATTTAATACGTTTTAAATATATACAATTACAGTAATGGTGGCCGATTATCATACCTGGGAACTTTTTGTTGTGGACTCCCGGAGAGGGGAGTCCTGTGTTGTCGCTGAGGGAGAAAAATTAAGCGATTTGCGTCAAAAAGGGGTGAGGCTTAATCAAAAGTGGGGAAAGAGCTTATAAAACGAAGAAAAAATATCATGAATAGGCTGGGGAAGGAGGAGAAGTGGGCGGGGAGTGGGAGGAACAGGCTGGGAAGAAGCAGAAGTGGGCGGAGTTTCATTAGAAACTCCCCACATCCAGATAATCAGTCTCAGCCCCGGAGACCCGGTAATGCAGAGTGAAAACCGGAGTCTCCAGGGCAAATCCGAAGAGTTCCCACCTATGGAGATTATTGTAATTTTATATATTTATAATTTATCATCATATATATATCGGGGATATCTTCTTCACATGCCTGTTATATCAGGGTATTAGCTCTGATCTACGAAAATTCTGAGTACAATTATTTAGTTTAGCTGCTGGAGTTGTATTACTATACAACACCACTGGGTGTCCTCTCATTGTGTTTTATTGTACAATTGGCTGTTTGGGAGACCTGTTTGAGAGGAGCATCCGTTTAGCATCGATTTGTGGGAATTCCATTGGAAAAGAAGCCTTATTGAAAGCACTTTTGCTGTGGGTTATGTATATATCCACTGATCTTGCGAGTATACCACTGGGAGTTTGGTGGTGGTACTGGTGTAAGACAATTTTGCACAAAGTCATACCTCCCAAGTGTACCTCTTTAGGTGGGACAGTCCCTCTTTGAGACCCAAATCCCTCTGTCCCTCCTTTCCATCTTAGTGTCCCTCTTTTTAGGATATCAGACTGTGTGGTGTGTACATAAGTGTATCACATTGCTCCACAGCCATAAAACTCACATTAATGATTGTTTAAATGTCAGTATATATGTTTATAAATTAGAATTTGTAAATAAGATACTTTGGTCTTGTTCTAAATAATTTATTAAGTTACACAAATTGGTGTCAGTAGGTCATGAAATCAACTATTACTACTTGGTAATGCCCTGCCCACCAGCCACACCTCAGTAACACCCCCTAAAACAAAAGTGTCCATCTTTGGCCATTTGAAATGTTGGGAGGTATGCAAGGGGCAGCGCCCTTTCATTTCCCTTTTTGTTCTTCCAAAACAGATCTGTGTCTTTATTTTTATCCTCACAATTTTATTCACATAAGATGCCAAAAAAACCAACAGCTTAGCAAGCTTTTTGTGTTGCTATGGAAATGGGGTAGACTTGTTGCTCTCAATTCTCCCTATTCCTAAAATCCTAGTCAGCCCTCTCTGATCATGCTTTTGATTGTCTTTGATTATCAAAGTGAGGCTTAGAGAAAGAAAGGGGGAGGAGCCTAGAAAAATAGAGCCGACCCAGAGAAATTCATGAAAGAGTGAAAGTATCAAAAACTAACATTTTCATGGTTTGTTGAGTCACTGGAGATTTTCAGAAAGAAGCTACACAATGCTTTATTTATTAAAGAAATATTTTTTTTTCTAGAATAGTACGACACTGTAGTAGACACTGACCCATTTCAAAGCAGCCAAAATACATAAAATCTGCATGTTAATTATCATTTAATGTGGTTAAAATGTACACTAGATCAGGTAAATAAAATGCCTATCTTTTTTAGGTCTTCAGTACTTTAAATATGTGGTGTTGGTTGCTTCCCTGCAAGACCGTTATGTACCGTTTCATTCAGCAAGAATAGAGATGTGTAAAAATGCCATCAAGGACAAACACACAGGTACGGCATGTTGTTATGTGAGATGCAGTGATACTAATGTACTGAAAAGAATCTGGGTCAAACCATCTGTGCCACAAGGGACAGATAAACATTGATTCAAATGTGCTTTTTAATTGTTTGAATGCTTGAGAGGTATGCAGAGCATTGAGAATGGATGAGCTGAAGATTTTTCTGCATTTAAAGGGATAGTAATGTTTCCCAATAAAATCAGCTCCAATTAATATTCATAGCATTTGGGCTACGGAGAGTGTTATTTCAATACTGTCGGAGTTGTAGTTCAAGAGTAATTGAATGATAAAGTATCCACCTCCCGTCCCTTTTACTGATGTAACACTGCTCAGCTCAGAGCAGCAAGACTGTCTGGATGGATCACAGAGAGGAACAATCTTCAGTGATCATAAGGGAAAACCTGAAAAACCTGTCAAGGGGGCAGGATTTTCCTTATGCTCGCAGTAAGAAGATTGTCCCTTGCTGTGATCTGGCCGATCCCTGGACTAGATTCCACATCTGAGGGGAGGTGGCTTACACTAGGTGAAAGGGGAGGGAGGGGGATACTTTATCATTCAATTACTCTTGTACTACAACTCTGACAGTATTGAAATAACACTCTCCATGGCCCAAATACTATGAAGATGTATTGGTGCTGCTTTTATTTTGAGACTTTACTATCCCTTTAAGGGATTACAATTCCAAAGTAAATAAAAGGGAATGTGTATTTGTCTCTATGGTCCAGCTGGAAGGAGGGTAGGTAATCTTTGGCACTCCAGAAGAAGTTATGCAGTAAGTGTGATAAAGAGGTGATAAAGTGGAGAAGGCTTCTCCAGTTCCTATGTTATTCTATGGAGCCAGTTCACTAAGATTTATAGAATAACAAAGGAACTGGAGAAGTTCTATCACTGGAAACATACTCTCCGCTTTATCACCTCTTTATCACAAAAGTGGGAGATGAGTGGGAGGAACAGATTGGGAAGGAGCAGAAGTGGGAGAGGAGTGGGAGGAACAGATTGGGAAGGAGCAGAAGTGGGAGAGGAGTGGGAGGAACCGATTAGGAAGGAGCAGAAGTGGGAGAGGAGTGGGAGGAACAGATTGGGAAGGAGCAAAAGTGGGAGAGGAGTGGAAGAAACAGATTGGGAAGGAGCAAAAGTGGGAGAGGAGTGGGAGGAACAGATTGGGAAGGAGCAGAAGTGGGAGAGGAGTGGGAGGAACAGATTGGGAAGGAGCAGAAGTGGGAGAGGAGTGGGAGGAACAGATTGGGAAGGAGCAGAAGTGGGAGAAGAGTGGGAGGAACAGACTGGGAAGGAGCAAAAGTGGGAGAGGAGTGGAAGAAACAGGTTGGGAAGGAGCAGAAGTGGGAGAGGAGTGGGAGGAACAGATCGGGAAGGAGCAAAAGTGGGAGAGGAGTGGGAGGAACAGATTGGGAAGGAGCAGAAGTGGGAGAGGAGTGGGAGGAACAGATCGGGAAGGAGCAGAAGTGGGAGAGGAGTGGGAGGAACAGATTGGGAAGGAGCAGAAGTGGAAGAGGAGTGGGAGGAACAGATCGGGAAGGAGCAAAAGTGGGAGAGGAGTGGAAGAAACAGATTGGGAAGGAGCAGAAGTGGGAGAGGGGTGAAAGGAACAGACTGGGAAGGAGCAGAAGTGGGAGAGGAGTGGGAGAAACAGATTGGGAAGGAGCAGAAGTGGGAGAGGAGTGGGAGGAACAGATTGGGAAGGAGCAGAAGTGGGTGGAGTTTCATTAGAAACCCCCCACATCCAGAGAATCAGCCTCTGTCCCGGAGACCCGGTTATGCAGAGTAAAAACAAGAATCCCTGGGGCAAATCTGGAGAGTTCCCAGCTATGTGAATAACCCCCCCGTTGTTGGAGATTAAAACTCCTATCATCCCCAACCACCAGCCAACGATTGTAGTCCCCGACAGCTGAAGTGCAAAAGTCTTCCTACTCCTGTCTAAGTGCATTAGCCTCAGAGTGTTATTAACCGTTTGAAGGCCAGATGGGTGCACAGCGCATTGCTAAGCAATGTGTTGTGTACCCTTCTGGCATTCAAAGAGTTAAACACTTTAGACATTTTCTTAAAATGAATGATTCTGGTTAATAAGTATACAGGCTTAAACTCAGAACCCGCTGATTTGGGCAATTACCATAGTCGGGTAATTACTGTGTTTAAATTGTTATGTTGAATACCTGTAAATCTGATCTCATTTTCTGCATACGCGGCAGTAAGCAATAAATTCACTAGAAGCTTTTCCTAAACCTTGTTTTCCAATAACACTGTTGTAAAAGCATTGTTTTATATCACTACGATGAACAGATTCATTACACTCGTGCCCTTTACGCATTTTGATTATATGGGAGAAATATAAAAGCTGTGAATTAAAAGGGTCAGTACATTAATGCATTTTCTTACAAAGCAATGATTTCCATGAAAAAAATTCAGTGCATGTCCTACCACGTTGGTGTTAAAGAGCTAGTAATGTTTTATTTCTTCGTTATTGCAACGCACAGAGTGTGACGGTTGTCAGCCACACTATTTAATACTCAGTAGTTTTAAGAGTTTTTAATATCCCCATTCTACGCATTATAGTCAGCCTGTTTACATGGAGGTGGGCTAATGCATGTTATCAAGTAGTTGCTATGACAACCCAGCAGGAATTCTCTCACACAGAGATATTTGTCTCTCTGTGAGTATTTTCAATGTGTCCTGTGCACTGACTGGGCTTTTTGCTTTTGAGGAGAGAAATGTCTCTGCTTGAGGGAATGTCCGTGGGTTACCATGGAAACTGATTGAGTGCCTATTCAGCCACATCTTTGGTGAATAGAGAAATGGGTGGATTTTTAATGCTAAATCACAGTTGAACTATGAAGTACTAATGATACAGTGCATTTCATTTGCAACGTATTATGAACATTTGTACAGCTCGCGCTTGCATTCCTGTAGTTTAGAGATTGACTGACAACTTTTTGTCGAAGTGCGAGATCCCCTGGTTGTCTCGGTAAGATGCAATGATGCTGGATGCTCCATTGATGCTCAGGGAAGTGATTGACATAATTAAGCAACTACCATCAGGAAAAGCTCCTGGAGTAGATGGCCTCCCTCCAGAATGGTACAAAACCTATTCTGAGGTCTCTGCCCCTCACCTCCTTAATGCTTTTTTATTGGCCCTGGATACTGGGGCTCTTGCCCCATCTATGAATTCGGCCTCTGTGGTGCTTATCCCCAAGTCGGGTAAGGATCCTATGCTCTGTGTCTCGTACCATCCTATTTCATTACTAAATACGAATACCAAAATATTGGCGAAAGCTTTAGCTAATAGGCTGAATGAGGTTCTGTTGAGGATTGTTCACCCTGACCAAACTGGCTTCATGCCAGGTAAATCCACAATGCACAACCTTTAATGTCTACTCACCCATTTGTCCCTTCGCCACGACAACATGTGTGACAGGGTCGTGGCCTCGCTCGATGCAGCTAAGGCCTTGGATTCGATTGAATGGAAATACCTCTGGGCTGTCTTGTGACGCTTCGGGTTTGTCCCTACCTTTATCCGATGGATTCAGACCCTGTACCGGGAACCCCTAGTGAGTATAAATACTGGTGAACATACCTCAGTGCCATTCTCTATCCATAGAGATACGTGACAAGGCTGTCCGCTTTCACTGTGCCTATTTGCATTCGCATTGGAGCCCCTTGCGTCTCTGATTCAGTCAGATCCTGCAATTATTGGCTTTCAGTTGGGAGCATTGGTAGACAAAATAGCATTATATGCGGAAAATATGCTTTTATTTCTAGGTGACACAAAGGGGTCCTTACATAGACTGCTTGGTTTGATGGATGAGTTTGAAGGCTACTCCGGTCTTCAAATTAACTGGTTCAAATCACTCTTGCTCCCTCTTGATTGGACACCAGTCAATTCACCCTGACCCTACTTGATCCAGACACCTCTTTCGCCTTTTCCAAACTTGAGATGGAGAATCTTCTCAGTGGCTTCTCATTACCTCAATTGCTATTGCTAGGTCCTGAGGTCAGTAAGATGGCTACTCCACTAGCTCGCACACTGCACAAAGTCCGGAAGGAAATACAAAATATTTCCCGATATACAAATGTAGATCTGGACATGCCTCTCTGGAATAATGGAGCGCTACCCCATCTGGCTGATCTAGACTTCAGTGAGACCTGGGCCCACTTTGGTATTCTCTTGGGTGACATGGAAGACTGGGAGTGGTCGATGGCCAGGGCTGCTGTGGCTGCAGTGTGGATGTCTCCTGTACCTCCCTCACATTCCCACTGGATTAATTTGATTAAACAAAATATGCCCCACTACCTTTTAATTTATACACATAGGAACTGCCCTCTGACGTTTGATGAAATTTGGGGACCTTGGACTGACTTCTTTGATAGTACTTAGTGCTCAGCACTTCTTCCTAAATTATGGGCCCTCTTGGGTGACATAGTGGCTGGACTCTGATCTCGACGGAGTGGCCGGATTGAGCTTACCCTTACTCCCCCCCACACACACACTTTTTTTGTTTGTTTGTTTTTGGGGATAGAAAAAAAGGAAAATGTGAGTGGCGGAAGGCAATTGTGTGTTTTGTCTCTGTTCAATATGTGGTTCCATTTGGTACTGTGCT
Source organism: Rhinophrynus dorsalis (assembly GCA_037306005.1). Classification (NCBI taxonomy): domain Eukaryota; kingdom Metazoa; phylum Chordata; class Amphibia; order Anura; family Rhinophrynidae; genus Rhinophrynus; species Rhinophrynus dorsalis. Next base: position 24,912,656 of record CM074723.1, read on the forward strand.
AGCATGCCATTTGTATTATCTGTTTATTTGACCTTGCTGTCAGATATTGTTCATGAAAGAATGCTTTCAATAAAAATACATTAAAAAAAATACAATGCATTTTTTCCCAAACATTACTATCTTGTTAATATGTATTTGAACATGGTACTCCTATACATACTATAACTTTATTGTTATCAATTTGTTAAATAGTTTAAAGGGATAGTAATGGTTAATTTTAAGTTGATTTAATATTGTAGACATTAAAAAAAGATTAACATCAATGTAAGTCTTATCTCTCAAATCTTTATGGTTTGAGAGATATAACTTGCTAAAGTTACCTTTTCCTGGCTGTTTCACTCAAGTCTGCCATCTAGCTGACAGCTGCAGATTCCAGTCATTTGACCAGACAAAGGCTCTTCAGTACAGCTGAAATCACACTATTAAGAAATAAATACTTAATTGGAACTGTCTACAAAGTGTGCTTGCAAGCCAGGCACACTTTGTAGACCGTTCCAAATTAAGTATTTAGATATCATTATATCGGTGCTGCTGAAAAGCCACATCTGGTCAAGTGACCAGAATCTGCTTCTGACAGCTTTACAGCTCATCAAGCAGAAAGGGGAGGGACCAGAGAACTTTATTTTCCTATATCTCTCAAACCATAACGGTCTGAGAGATACGACTAAGTGCAAGTACTGTCTTCTAATTGTATCTACCATATAGTTAATACTTTATTTCTGACATTACTATCCCTTTAAAGAATTATTATGACTTCAAAATAATGATTATTTTATCAAACCTGAACTAGCTTCTCCCATCTTATCTTACTATAGCATAAAATCCTCATGGCTGCTATGAATGTTGCCCTTGCACCTTGGTTAAACAGCTAACACATTCATCCTTCAGAGACCAGAGGGATTCACAACACATAACTTCACAACACTTTATGCTTCCCTCTGTTCCTTAACCCTTTGATTGCTTTGCAATGCATTGCGTACACCCCTGGTACTCAAAGGGTTAAGTAGGTTTATGCACTTTCCCTGTCTGGGGAAAAAAAAAAAACGCAAGCAAATGTCATGTACAGCACAATGGATCTGGCATCCTAGATACTGGGGGATAGTTATTAAAAACTTTCTTAGTATTTTTTAACCCTTTGAGTACCAGGGGGTACGCAAAGCATTGCTTTGCAATGCATTGCATACCCCTCTGGCATTCAAAGGGTCAAAGATCATTGAATCAGTCACTTGGTCTGACCCCAGTGCCTGATTCAATGATCAGAGAGCAGTGCTGTGCTTTCCAAGAATGAACCCGGTGACAGGTTTCAGTCATTCTGCACAAGCGCTTGATGCTACAAGCGGCTTATACAGCCGCCGGCAGCATCAAGAAGGTAGAAAATGTCTTTGGGGTCACCCCATGGATCATCTATCCATTTGGATAGATGATCCATGATAGGGGGATTATCAGGAGGGGGTCCTGGTGCCCTCCTGGAGGTCTAAAAAGTTTTATTTCAGTATAAAAATGCATATGACCTATGTGAAACATAGGTCATATGCGCTTTAATTAATAAATGAGCAATTGTCGCCCCCATGCTAGGGGGGTGTCATGAGGGGTCATGATACCCCCCTTGAGGTCTGATGTTTGTTTTAATAAATGTAAAAATATATTTAAATAAATAGCCATTTTTTACACACATGCGGTCAAGGTATGCAGTCGCATCCCTTGCCTATTAACCCTTTCAGTACCAGGGGGTAGGAAACACATTGCTAAGCAATGCCTTCCTACCTCTCTGGTACTCAAATGGTTAAGTGTCTAATGAAGGACAGCTCCTGTCCAATGAAGAAGTAAAGTTGAATAGAGTTAGTATGTTGAATATATGCAATATATGTTGACATACAAAGGGGGAAGTATGTCGAAGGGGGAGAACATTATGTAGTGCTTAGTGTACTAGTTCTGTTTATTTTAACCCTTTGAATGCCACAGGGGTGAGCAATGCACATCCCTATGACATTCAATGCTGTCCTTGGTGCTGAAATCCTTCTCTTTATTCCCCTAATGTCTAGGTAGGGAAACACATAGAATGCTGTTCAGAATTGTTGTAGCTCTCCCTGCTGTTACTCCATAGGAAAGTACAGGGGAGATCCCAACTACGATAGCTTGAGGCAGGTGAAGTGGAGACTGAACTCCAACAGCAGAGGCTGCTATCGGAGTTTACTGATTGAGTAAAAGTGCCACATTAGAATATCAACACATCCCCTTGCATACAGATGTATCTGATTAGTCAGCATTTCCATATAGAAATTAGTCATATGCTTCATTACCATATGGAAATAGACCATTGTAGATGTGATGAATGAAAATCCGTAAACCTGTTGGATTGGTGTCGATGTGGGCATCTTTTTGTCGGAGTGCCGGTGATGTAGTGTCGTAGACAGTTTGGTGAATACTTTTGGATGTGCCTATGACACTGCTCTGACAGAAAATCAACATTCGTAGCCCTTTTCAATCTTTAGTGCATCTAGGCCCATGTTTCACCTGGAGACCCGGAGACAATGCACTAAATCCGGAGTCTCCGGGAGAAACCTGGCAAGTTTCGATGTATGGATAAAGAGATGATAAAGTAGAGATAACTTCTCCAGTGATATTGCTTCTCCATTTCCTATATTATTCTATGGAGCCAATGCACTCCAACCTGAGAATTCTTAGTGCATAAGCTCTATAGAGTAACATAGGAACTGGAGAAGTGATATCTCTACTGTATCACCTCTTTATCACACCTTAGTGCATAAACTTCAATGTGTATTCAAATATGAAATGTGAATCATAAATATATACTTTGGAAATAACACTGGCTTGTGTCCGTCCATCCAGAATACAGCATACAGGGTATTTAATCACTCCTTGCTTGATAAAAATTTGAGTAGTTTCACTATGTAAAACAGGATCCAAAAAATATAACAAGTTTAAAATATTTTATTAAAATATATAAAGCCAAGTAAACAATATTCACTCTTCTGTCTATGCATTTCTTTTCTAAGTGGTTCTTTTTTTTTTTTTTTACCAAAACATACTAGCCCTTTCATCACAAGTGAGTTTTGATAAAAAAAAAAAAGAGAAAGAAACGCGTAGAGCAAAGAGCGAATATTTTTTAATTGGCTGTATACAAACTGAGTGGACACAAGCCATTATTATTACCAATGAGAGTATTTATGATTCATATCTAATATTCGAATGCACATTGGGGGAGATTCACTAAGCAGTGATAAAAAGGTGACGAAGTAGAAATTACTTCTCCAGTGATATTACTTCTCCAGTTCCTATGTTATTCTGTGGAGCTTATGCACTAAGATTTCTTCACCTTCGGATATCTTATTGAATTGGCTCCATAAAATAACACAGGCTTTGGAGAAGTGATAAACTTGAGAAGACATCTCCACTTTATCACCCCATCATGCCCCCATTGTGTGGTATGCTCCTCTGTTGTTTTGCTGTTCATTAAAGTTGTCGTTATCACCTTACCTGTGGTCCTCCTATCAACTGTCATGTCCGCCTCCATGGACATGACATCCAGAACTGATTAAAGATGTTATCTCTTGAACAAATGCTCAAGGTCAAAGTTCACAGGGGCCATTAAGATTTGCTGACCATATTAAGGTAATCGGCGGGTTATTTTTAGGGGGTGTTAGTTATCCTGTAATTGCCACCTGTACATTATTTTACAAATGTAATAATGGACTTCTTATTTTCAGGCCCTGTCTATACAGAAATGATAACGAACCTTCTCCAGCCTGTGATAGAGGCAAAGGATTGTACTTTAATACGACACAACGTGTTCCATGCTCTCCCGAACACTGCTAACACACTCATCGGACGGGCTGCACACATAGCAGTGCTGGATTCAGAACTATTTCTGGAAAAGTTTTTTCTTGTTGCAGGACTCAGCTACTTCAAGTAATTTCATATTCTGACGCACTAGCTCGGAAGTAGGCAACCTTTTACCTTCAGCTATTGAAGACGCCAACTTCTATTATCGCCAACCATCCAACAGCTGATTGGGGATCAAGGCAGCTTTAGTTCTCAGCAACTGGAGAGTGAAATATTGACTATCCCCTACCAGCTCATCAATCACATCTTTATACCCCAAAAATACAAACAAAAACAAAACAAAAAAATAATGAAATTGGGAACATGTGCATCATTAACTACTTTCTATTATATAAAAAGGACAGTCTTAACCCTTTGAGTTCCAAGCAGGTATGTAACACATTGCTTTGCAATGCGTTGCATATCCCTCTGGCACTCATAGGATTAAACATTTTGAAAAAGCCTATCTTTATTTACTTTTGTTTTAATTTAACAGGACACCTTATCGTGGCATGAAATATATACTTTGGTTGACTTTGCTTATCCTTTGCAGTTCTAAGTCCTTATGCAAAAAGTAGAAGATGAACAACTCTGAATCACAGGGAGGGGATAGACATCAAAATGGATTTAAATGTGACTTTTAAACTTTTGAATGCTAAAGAGTTTTCCAACACATTGCGACACAATGCAGAGAGACCTCTTAAGCATTCAAGGGGGTTAAAACTTGAATTTAATTTACATAGAACAGTTGGTTTTCTCCAAAACTAATCATCTTTTGTTTTCTACATAAGCTCCAAAAGTCAAATGTGAACCTCCATTGTATTAGAGTAACAAGACTGGAAAAGTAGCAACCACGTATAAAGGCCAGGATTCTGGATCTTAGGGCTGTATGTTCAAAGGGATAACGACAAAAAAAAATGTTCTATGAAAGACAAAAATAAGTCATTGTATGCATGAACGACAGATTTTCTATAGAGTATACGACAAAAAACTAGTAATGTCCGTTGTGTACGACACAACTCCAGAATTGACGGGCAAAGGGGCATGGCAAGGGCGTGGCTAAACTATTCTCCAGTGTCCTATAGAGGAAAAGAAATTTGTCGTAACTAACAACAAAAAAAATGTCTTGCAAAAGACAAAATTTGTACTTTAAGAAAAAAGTGCAAGGAATGTGAAGTTCTGAATGTGAGAATTTTTGTCTTTTGTTAAGACATTTTTGACGTTAAGACATCTTTAAAGACATTTTTGTTGTTAGTTAAGACATTTTTTAAGACATTCTTGTCGTTAGTTAAGACAGTTGTTACATATGACAATTTCAGTCAGGACAAACAACATATTTCCAATCACAACCGACACTCTCTGAAAATATTAATGATCCCAATGACATTGTACTTTGAAAAGTCGTTGCAAACGACAAAAGCTGTTTCGCTACTGCTTTGAACATATGGCCCTTAGTATTCAATAGAACATACACACTCCTAGGCCTTTTGCAAGAATTGCATAATGCAATGAAAAACTGTGCAGTTAACTCTTCTTTGTAAATCTGGACAAGTATCAGGATTATCACACAGGCATCTAACAATGCCCGTGTTTAAGTATATAAATGCATCAAGTCCAAGACTATTTTATTTGTAATTAGTTGTTCAATTTACAATGATTTCACTACAATAGTTATAGTTCAAACTGCCATTCCATGTTAAAATCCATTATTCAAATGCTTATAACTTTTGAACATACTAACAAACCAGGCACTTTATGAATAAAGGTCAGTCCTCACAAAGAGCTCAAACAATTAATTAAACAAAGCCAGCAAACAAGCAAAAGACAAAGATAACATACAGTATGTTAACTGATTGAACAAAAATATGATCACAAATATATATATATATCACTGTAGAAAGAGGTGGAATCACTCAAAATCGTTTTGTGATGAAGTACCCAGGTGCACAATCCCAGTAAGATATAATTTCTCTAGAAAGGAATGGGGCATCAACCGTGGGACTTTTTAACTAAATGCTGTTTAGTGAGGTCAACATTTTAAAGGTGCCTCACGGACCGAAACTTTGACCTCAATAAACACCATTTTTGCATTAAAAACTCCCACGGGTGCTGTCCCATTCCTTTCTACATATACATACATACATATATGAAGTGTGCAAAGTATACTTAAGCAACCAAAACACATTTAATTTAAAACAAATTACATGAAGCTGGCTTAATCAAAGAAACTAATAGTGATTTTAACATCATGACATTAATAAAACCACTGGAAAAATAAATTACATTAATGACATTAGACTACAGTATATTATGATTCTCATGTGGGTATAAAAGCATGAACATTCAAGGTTATAATTAATTGAACCTTTCGTTTCTATGCTTCTGTATACCTGAGTGAAAACTATAAAGTAGGTTTGAACTTACATACCTTTTTATAGTCCATTAATAGATTATTGTTTCTCCAATTAAGCTTACTAACTTAATTTTAAATAATTGGTGTGAATTGAAGAAAAAAATAAAAAAAGAGCAGGAATTCATTCTGAGTCCCTAAGCCTGCCTAAAGTCAATTTACTGCCCTTAATGGGACACTAGCAGTAAAACATAAAAGTATCCCTATTAACTCTGGTTAAAGGGATAGTAATACTTTGTTTTATCTTTATTTTATTTTGTAGGCATTAAAAAAACATGAAGAGCGATATAAGTGTTATCTCTCAAACATTTATGGTTTGAGAGATATTCACATGCAAAGTTTCCTCTCACTAACCAAAACGGTCAAGTCTGCCATCTAACTGTCAGATTTGGCATCTGGTCCACAGACCGGCAGTGGCTCTACAGTAGAGTTGAGAACGCGAGATATAAGAACAACTACTTCATTTGAATAGTCTCCAAAGTGTGCCTGGTTTGCAAGCACACTTTTTAGACCCTTCCAATGAAATAGTTATTTTTATATCTTGCGATCTCGGCTCTACTGAAGAGCCATTGTTTGATCTGTGGACCGGATTCCAAATCTGACAGCTAGATGGCAGACTTCACCATTTCAGTCAGTGAGGGGAAACGTTGCTTGTGAATATCTCTCAATCCATAAAGGTTTGAGAGATAAGACTTATATCGTTCTTCATGTTTTTTAATGCCTACAAAATAAAATAAAGCTAAAATGAAGTATTACTATCTCTTTAAGGAATTAAGCATTATGGAGCCTCTAACATTTTCTGTGGGTCTCTATGCACCCACTGGAACCCCACAGCAGTAAGGGCAGTAAAGTTATGGACTTCTTTGCCTCGGGATGCTGTGCTTGCAAATACTGTAGTTTGTTTTAAAAAATAATGGATAACTTTGTAGCTCAGAACAATATTGAAAATGATAACAGCTGGTTTCATAGCTGATGGGATGCTGATCCAGGGAAATATCTGACTTCCGTTTGGTGTCAGGAAGGACATTTTTGTCCACTTGGGGCTTAATCGGAGGTGACTTTGGTGTTTTTTATTTTGATTTCCTCTGGATCAACAGAGGTGATATGGTGTGGGCTGAACTTGATGGACACGTCTATTTTCAGCCTCATCGGCTATGCTGTGTAGGGGCTCCATATGTCACACAAAGCGCTCCAGAAAACATTACGACCTTCCGGGACTCTAATTTCTTTTAATAATCCTAAGAGGGAAAACTTTATTTTTAGTGTTTTAGGGTCCCTTTAACTCTGCTTGGAGAGGACAAGGGGCAGTTTGTTGGCATTTCTGGGCAGACCTTTATTCTACACCTTGCTCAGACCAATGTAAGCAAGGCATAGAAATGGCGTATTGTAGCCATTTTCCTGTGCAAGATATGAGGCTGGAACATGGTGATGATACATTAGAGTCCACTTCTTTCAAACTGTGTCCACCAGAATGTACTATAGAATTCACACCCTTGGGTGCATCAGAGGCTACTGCCAGTGGGTCTGCACTGGCAAATCCATGCATTTGCCTCACTGGACAAAATAACATGCTAGTTCATTTTGAACACAGTAATCATTAGGATCTTGTCCTGGGGTAAGTCTGGTAGAAGATTTTTAATCATCGCACATGGCAATTTCCATCTTTACCAACAAAATAAATAATTGTGTTCCGTTCAGACTAGCTGTCCTCTTCCTGGACTAATGTATTTGTATCAGTAACTTATTGATGAATCGTTGATACTCTCAAGAATTTTATTGCTTCACATCTATTATTATTATTATTATTGTTATTCAGCTGGACGTATTAGCCCCAAAAACCAATTAAAGTGTCTAAATTTACAGTGTATATACTATATTTCTCTGTAATATACTGTGCATTAAAAGGCAAACTGATATAGCAATATATATTAAATTATTAATAGTAATACCTACAAATATTTTTCTACATACATTTTCATAGCTTACTCAGTTTTTTATTGATTATTTTCTTTTTAAGAAAAAAATCTAAGAAACTTTGCTTTTCAGGTACTCAGATAGCATATTTTCAGTCCGTAGCAGGGATAGGTAATATTTAGCACTCCGACTGTTGAAAACTACACTTCCCATCATACCCAGCCAGCAGTTGGTTGGTTAGGGATGATGCCAGTTGTAGTTTCCAGCAGTTGTAGTGCCAAAGGTTACCTAACCCTGGTCTATAGTTACAGTTCTTATACATTATACACCAATTACTTGTTTGATGGTCATTTGTAAATGACTAATGAAAACCAGATCATTTCAGTTGTTTTCTAAAAACAGAGACAGCAACAATAAAAAAGTATAAAATAAATAGAATTTAAAATGTGTATATACATCTGAATGCTGTGAGATGTGAAGGTTTTATTTTATAGAATTAGTCTGCCATCTGAATCCCGTGCCACATGCTAGCAATAACTGTTCAATATGGTATTGAGAAAAATTCTTATGACATCCCTTATTCTAAAGGGCAGACACCATCTATTGTACATCTGATCTGTATTTGAAATGTGTATATCTATTGGATTGTACAGTATAAGAATTACACCTGAATGTTATTAGTTATATTAGAAACATCTGAATATTATTTTGGATGTTTATTTCAGATAAGTGTTACTATTTATTCAAAAAATAACTATATTATCTAACCTAATACTACTATATTTATATAAAAATAGATTTATCTATTTAAATGTTGCTACATTGTTAAGTGAATTTGTTACTCTGGCCTTTTTAATTAAACCTGATACACAAGAATATCAATATTGTACTGTTGGTAAATGTATCACTGTTGAAGATTGGCCAAGCTGCTCATTGGATTTATGATATTTGTTGCAGTAAATGTACCAATGAAGTGATTGTTTAGACCAGGGTAAGCAACATCGGTCCTCAAGTGCCATTAAAAGTGTAGGTTTTTTGAATTATCCCTATTGACTACAGGTGGATCAATCAAAGTAACTGATACACTAATTCCTCCTGTTATCAAGCAGAGATATTCTAAAAACCTGGGGGGAGATTCACTAAGGTGTGATGAAAGGTGATAAAGTGGAGATGACTTCTCCAGTGATATCACTTGGCCAGTTCCTATGTTATTCTATGGAGCCTATGCACTAAGATGTGTCCAGCTTTGGAGATATTGGTGAATAGGCTCCATAGAATAACATAGGACCTGGAGAAGTGATATCACTGGAGAAATCATCAACTCTTTATCACTGTTTAGTCAATATCCCCCGTTCTGTTAGCAGCACTTAAAGGCTGGCGTTGTCCACCCTAATTTCAACAAATTTTGTTGCATAGTCTGGAATTAATAATGGAAAATGATGACATGGCTATTTTTATGCACCCGTATTAATAGGGTTTCTTAAAGGGATAGTAATTAATAATGACTAATCCCTATATTGCAGTCATATTAAAAAGAATTGAATTGCCCCCAGTGTCATCTCTCAAACCCTTATGGTTTGAGAGATAACCATAAGCAAAGTTCCCCCCTCCCTCCCCCTCCTCCGAAGTCAGCGTTGTAGTTGACTGAAGGGAAATCCGGTCTTACAATCATCAGGTGGCTCTGCAGCATTGCCGAGATCGCGTTAATAAAAAAAATATCTTTCACTAAAATGGTCTTCTACGTGTGTTTGAAAACCAAGCACATTTAGAAGACCATCTCAGTAAAAGATTTCTTTTTTATTAACGCAATCTTGGCTCTGCTGCAGAGCCGTCTGACGGCCATACGACAGGCTTCCCTGCAGTCAGCTAGAACGCTGACTTTGGGGAAGGGGGAGGGAGAGGGGAACTTTAGGAGGGATTATCTCTCAAGCCATAAAGGTTTGAGAGATGACACTGGGGCAATACATTTCCTTTTAATATTACTTTAATATAGGGGTTAGTAATTATTAAGTGTTACTATCCCTTTAAGTCAATACCTTCTACATTGGATAAAGTTACAGTTAATATAGCAAAGAAAGAATGAAATATAAAACTAGTATACATTAAACTACCAGCATGTTTTATTTTTTTTTTTTTAATGAAATGTTGCAATCCATGAAATTATCAGGGTGTTGTATCAAGAAGGACATTCTACTTTAAAGAATCGGTAACCTTTTTAAAATATGTAAAAAAAAGAATATACATGTTATATGGATTTTCTTACTGATTTATGATTTATGTAAGATCAGAAAGAGCTAACAAGAAAATTGAGCCGCTCCGTTACCCGTTGAGTGCCAAAGGGGTATACAACTCATTGCTCTGCAATGCGTTCCACTCCTCTTTGGAACCCAAAGGGTTAACCTGAGCCACCACTCCCTAAACTTCTCTAATATTACATGACTACATTTCTCAGTATCCTCTATTTCTATGTATTCGTTAGCCAGAATGATTCAGTTGGATGTTCAGATTTTTGTCCTTGTTTTTTTAACCTTTTGAGTGCCAAAGCAATGTGTTGCGCACCCCTCTGGCACTCAAAGGGTTAACTAAAATGTGTAATATAAGTATATTTTCACATTGAAGGTATAGTAATGTTTCATAATAAAAGCAGCTCTAATTAATCATAGTATTTGGGCCTTGAAGAGTGTTATTTCAATTCTGTCAGAGTTGTAGTTGAAGAGTAATTGAATGATAAAGTATCCCCCTCCTGTCCCCTTTTACTGATGTCACACTGTTCAGCTTAGAGCAGCAGGGAGTGTCCAGGTAGACTGCAGAGAGGGATAATCTTCAATTAATATAAGGGAAAAAGCTGAAAAACTGTCAAAGGGGGGCAGGGTTTTCATTGTTCTCACAGTAAGAATATTGACTCTTGATGTAATCTGTCTGGTCTATGGACTGGATTCCACTTCTGAGGGGAGGTGGTTTATACTAGGTAAAAGGGGCGGGAGGGGGAAACATTTATCATTCAATTACTCTTGAACTACAACTTTCACAGTATTGAAATAACACTCTCTACGGCTCAATTGCTGTGAAGATTAATTGGAGCTGCTGTTTTTGTGAAACATTACTCTCACTTTAAAGAAAAAGAAATACCGTACAGAAACGTGGATAAACTAAAATCAGCTTTATTGGATGAGATCAAACGAAAACCACACTAAACCGGACGTCTCACATGTTTCGCACCTGAGTGCTTTATCATAGGCATAATCACACATCCCAGTTACAAGTTCCTATGTTTAAGCACACAGGTGTGAAACGCGTGAGACATCAGGTTTAATGTGATCTCATCCAATAAATCTGATTTTCATTTCTCCACATTCATGTGCGGTATTTCTTTTTCTTCACTGTTATTCTTTAGGATTGGGTTTACTTTACTGGCACCATGGATTGGAACAGAGGTGGTGAGTGTCTTGCTGTTTGGCATGAGAGCCTGGATTGACTTTTTCCTATTGCTATAGCTTGGTGCCACTGATACAATGACTATATATTTTCACATTATTCACCCAAACTCATAATTAAACAAAACATCCAAGAATTAGATCTTCTTTCAGTATAGTAGATAAAACTATAAAAAAAGACACGTCCCATTGTAAAATTAGCCATTTCAGTTTAAATACATATTCCGGGAATGGCTATACCTGTGGTTTACTGGATGGTTATGAGATTATCATAACCTCAAGGCATTTAAAAGATAGAAATGTTAATGGCAGCTTTTATGATCTATTCTTTTATGAACTATTTCACTCTCAAGGTGAATATTATTTCCTAATGGACGTGTCTGGACTACATCACAATGGTAAATGTCATTGTTAAGTGAGGCAACATTTCCAGTTATGCAGATATGAAAGTAACAAAGCTAAACAAGATTCTGACACTTTTATAAGTTAAAGGGATGTCTAGTAACCTGTAACTGGCTTTTAAAGGGATAGTAATACTTAACCCTTTGAATGCAAGAGGGGTACGCAATGCATTGCTCTGCAATGCATTGTGTACCCCTCTAGCACTCAAAGGGTTTAAAAAAAAAACCCTGATGAAAGGTGTTTTATTCAAAAGTTATTACAGCCTGAATTTTTTTTAGTGCAGTATTTGAGTGGCCTAAAATTGTAGAGTGGCACTATTGCTACACCATCCTATGGACAGCTCTGGTCTGTTGAACATAAATGGGCATAGGACGGTATAGAAACAGTGCCACTGTACAATTTTAGGCCACTCATGAACTGCATCTAAAAAAAATCAAGTTTGAGTTGTTATAAGTTTTGAATAAAGCATCTTTCATACAGTGGGAGTATCCTTGTTTTTACTCAGGGGGGTAGCCCCACAACATCAATATATATATTTTTTTTTTACATTTAAAGGAGCAGGAAACTTTTTTTATGAAAAAATATATATTGTAGGGATTTTCCTATTGAGTAAAATAAGGGCACTCCCACTGCCGAGAGAGTTATATTTCCAGAGTTATTACAGTTTAAACCCATGTTTTTTTACATTAGCAGTGCCCTCTAGTGGTCAAATTCTAATTAGATTTCCTGTTAGAGTCTAATGGAGAGGAAAGTCAGAAAAGCCAGTGACTTACAGTTCTCCATAGAATGTGATAGAAACTGCTGAGTCACTTCCTGTCAGTTAGAACTATCAGGAAGTAAACACAGTAAATTCACTTCCTGTCAGTTAGAACTATCAGGAAGTAAACACAGTAAATTCACTTCCTGGTTATTTAAACTGCTATAAATTTTGAATAAAACATCTGACAGCAGTGGGAGTGACCTTGTTTTATTCAGCAGGAAATGCTCTGTAAAATATGTGTTTTCAAAAAAAGTTTACTGCTCCTTTAAGTATTAAAGTAAAACTATAAATAGAAATATCGTTGCAATGTTATGTGTTAAAATAACTACTCAATCCCTTACTTAGATAATACTATGAATGTAATGCTAAATGTCACTGTGACATCTAATTACTGGTTCTTTGTAGAGATGAGCCACATGCCCTTGTAGCTGTGAGCACCATCCTCACCAGAGAAATCGGTCATTACTATAGATCAGGGTGCTTAACCCTTTGAGTGCCAGAGGGGTACACAACGCATTGCTTTGCAATGCATTGTGCACCCCTCTTGCACTCAAAGGGTTAAAATAAACTTTCACCTCCTAATAATAATCCCCCACTTAATCTACTATGGCCAGAAAATCCTTATGACCCGCATGAATTTTGTCCTTTTTCGTTGCATCAAAAGATAAAATCTGCACCCATTCCCGCATGTGTTTTTCATGGAGACCACCATGACACTGTTCATTGCACAAGGTAATCTTAATATTTAACCCTTTGAGTGTCAGAGGAGTATGCAATGCATTGCTGTGAGATCATGGGCTGATTGAAAATGTTATCTCTTGAACCAAGGAACAAGAAGCAAGATTCACAGGGGCCATTGAAATTTCTGGGCATAGTAAGGTAAACGGGTGGTTATTAATATTAGGTGTTAGTTCTTCTTTAAATCTGTCTTCAGGCCACCCCTTACTGTGAAGATTTTCAGTGTTTCCTTAAATTGGATCTCTCACATAGATATAAGTAATGCTCATTAGTTAGATCATTTAGTGAAAACATTTAAAACGTTGTTCATTTAAAAAAAAAAAAAAAAAAAAAAAAACTTTATCTGCACAAAACATAATGTTTAACCCCTTAATGACAGGGGTTTTATTTTTTTCCGTTATAGTGAATGACTCCCTGGACTTACCAGGTAAGTCGTCTGTCACTAAGGGGTTAAAAAGTGCCCGGCAGCCTACATACTTCTTGCAGTACTGCCTCTGCTCCCGTCCCACTACCCAGCATCCTCCGATGATGGATGCTTTCTTTCTCTAAACTGGAGCAATCTCATTGGCAGAGATCGATATCTAGCCAATGAGCTCCCTCCAGCTTAGAGACAGACGTCCTCTGTCATCAGAGGAGGGAGGGGAGCAGAGGCAGTTCGGCAAGCCAGAAGTAGGGTGCCTGGCAATTTTTACACATTAATTTTTGTGCAGATAAAGTTTTTTTTTTTTTTAAATAAACGTTTTAAATGTTTTCTCTAAATGCTCTAACTAATGAGCATTACTTATATCTATGTGAGAGATCCACTTTAACCAGGTGAATGTTATTAAAAGGATATATCATAGTGTTTATCCCCTGAGTGAAACAAGGAAACTCCCAGTGCAGAAAAAGTGTTTTATTCAAAAGTTATTACACCTCAAACTTGACTTTTTAGGTGCAGTATCGCAGTGGCCTGAAACTGTGCAGTGGCGCTGTTGCTACACCATCCTATAGACAGCTCTGTTCAGCTGACCATAAACCTTCCACAGGATGGTGTAGCTACAGCTCCACTGTACAATGTCAGTTCACTGAGATACTGCACAACTTTTTAATAAAATACCTCTCAAAGTCGGGAGTACCCTCAGGAGGTTAGAGCCTACAATATGTATTTTTTTACATATTAACCCCTTAACAACCAGTGGTCCAGGGATGTTAACTTCCCTTAAGGACCACTTTGATTGTTGTCAGCGTGCTGGCACACACATGACCTGTTATGTGTACAGGCCCTCAGAACGGGAGTCCGAGAGAGACCGCTGGGTCAATTTCAGACTAAGTTTGTATTTACAGGGAACAATGAAAGTAAACTGTACAACCTTAAAGGGATAGTAATGTCTTTTATAAATAAAAAGTAATATTGTAGCTAATCAAAAAAGAAATCCATCAATGCCAGTCCGCTCTGTCAAATATTTATGGTTTGAGAGATATAATGTTTTAAAGTTCCCCTCTCACTGCTGTAAAGCTGACAGCAGGAGATTCGTGTCGGCCCACTTGAGGAGGCTCTTCAGCAGAGCCGAAATACCGCAATCTAAAAAGAAATACTTCATTGGAACGGTCTACAAAGTGTGTCTGATTTGCAGGCTCACTTTGTAGACCTTTCCAATTAAGTATTTCATTTTAGTTCTCGCTATTTCAGCTCTGCTGAAGAGCCGCCTGCCGGTCCCGGGACCAGGATCTTCTTCTGTCAGCTAGAGGCTGACGTTAGGGAAAGGGGAGGGAGGGGGAAACTTTAAAAAGTTATATCTCTCAAACCATAAAGGATGGCGAGATCGGACTGGATTTCTTTTTTGATTCTCTACAATATTATTTTTTGTTTATATAAGACATTACTAACCCTTTAACCCCTTACTGCCCGAGGACGTACATGTACGTCCCGAGCAGATGTCCCAGGTGGACAGAGGACGTACATGTACGTCCCAGAAGTTGTTTAAAAAATTAATAAAAAATGTTCTGCAGGCGTTAAGTGCCAGCCACATGTGCATGCGGCTGGTCACTAAGGGGTTAAGAGAAAAAAACGGTGACAGTCCTGGCACATCACAGTGTCATTAATGGGTTAAGTGTTACTATCCCTTTAACACATGTTCATGTGAGGAGATGCAGTGGCTGGTTGGGGATGACGGCAGTTGTAATTCTCCAACAGCTATGCATCCAAAGACTGACTACTACCTTGACCTAGAGTGTAGATCAGAGTTTCTCAACAGCTGTGAATTAATCAGACCAAAAGATCCACCAATTCTCATCTATGCTCAGGTAAGGAAATCCTGAATACCTGCACAAAGAAAACAATGGCACTGCTCGAGAAAAGTCTTTCAATAAAATCAGTGTATCTACTTTCAAATCACCCACCTGGTTGTTCCTCACGGTGCAGGTCCCAAGAGTTCCCATATTTAAATATGCACAAGAAAGAAGAAAAGTCCACACTCCTTATTATTCCAGGAAATCAGAAGCAAACTCTACACATCTTGACACAGTCTTACACGTTTCACACCTGGGTGCTTAATCATAGACCCAGGTGCGAAACGCGTAAGACTTTCAAGATGTGTACAGTTAGTTTCTGATTTCCTGGAATAAAGTGGAGCTCGTTTTAAATACTGTGCTGGAGTGTGGTCTTTTCTCCTTTGTTGTACCTGCATTGTTAGGCCTAGTTTACATGGGTGACCGTCACAGCAAAACATGTGAACTACTCCATAGACAACAATAATACCTATTCCATGAAATGTTTTTGCAACAAATGTATATCAACAAAGTCATCCATGTGGACTAGTCCTTAGAGGCCCTTGAGGATCACTGTTGAGAAACTGTGCTATAGGTGTCTGAATAGCTTAACCCTTTGCGTGCCAGACAGCTATCCAACGCATTGTGTTGCAATGTGTTGGATAGCTCTCTGGAACGCAAAGGGTTAATGACTGCTTGAAAATGTGCTCAAAAACTGGAAAACCATCTTGGCTCACCATGAACCCAATCCATGGCCCATCAGTTTGCTAATTCAAATTTGTGTAAAACTACTTGCATCATTAATAATAATAACTAATTCATGAATGCTAATAGGGTTTTCCCATTTGTTTTTATATATATTTCCATTATTGTGATTATCTGTATGGCTTTTGTGTTGTGAAAACAAGAAGAAATAAAGTTATACTGTTGGTTTCTTTCTTTGTGTGACATTTTAAATGGTTGAGGTCAAAAACAAAGCCAGAAAATAGATATTAACCCCTTAGATGCTGCAGATATCTACAATGCAATGACACGTCTAACATTCAAAAGGTTATTATGGAAATTTAACAATACACACTCATGCAATTGTCCTTTCTTAACCCCTTAAGGAACATGATGTGCCAGGACTGTCCCAGCGGCTTTGCACTTGAGGACCAGTGGCATCCTGGCGAGTCATGGAATTTAGGGGTCCCTGAGCTGCTGCACGCCTCTTGGGGACCCCTGGATTGATTGCGGAAAAAATAGACCAGCAGTCCTTAATTGCCGACCGCTTTAAGGGGTTAATGATACACAGTAGAAGCTGAAGAGAAACTTATTGATATTGCTTAACCCTTTGAGTTCCAGAGGAGTATGCAATGCATTTCAAAGCAATAGGTTTCATAATCCTAAGCCACTAAAAGGGTTACAGGAACACCTTTTAACATTTTGGGTGCCAGAGGGGTACCCAATGCATTGCAAAGCAATGATTTGGATAACTTGCTGTCACTCAAAGGGTTAATAACTAACTCCCACATCAGGGGTGAACATCCTTATACCCACTATGAATCAATCAATTACCCACAATTCATTTTTGATTAATCCCGAGTCTCAGGAACACAAAGGTAGACATGAATCTTTGTTCCCAAAAGTTCTTCTAATGAAGCTTTCATTCCTCCACAATGTGTTGGGGCAGAGGCGTAACTAGAAGCCACCGGGTCCTGGTGAAAAAAATTGCCATGGCCCCCCTGACAATGTTGCCCCCCCCATTGGCCATCTCCACATAGCCCCCATAGGTCACCTCCACATTGCCACCATAGGTCACCTCCACATTGCCAACATAGGTCACCTCCACATTGCCCCCATAGGTCACCTCCACATTGCCCCCATTGATCACCTCCACATTGCTCCCATTGGCCACCTCCACATTGCTTGCTCACAGTGCCTAGAGAGATCAGCTGCACTTCACTGATGAGGCCCAACAAGGCCGAAACGTACGTCTGGGGTTGGCTGCTTCTCTTGTTCAGAAAGGAATTGCCTGGCACTTCGTGGCTGGACTGCCTTTTGGTAGGATCAGTATGATGTGCTTCAGGATATTTCCTCTCTGTGAAAGGCATTAGTGAGCTAAAAGAGACTGCACCCTGGGTAGGATACTTATCCTATAGAGCCTCATCATTTTGAGGGTAGGCTCGTTCCTAGTTGAGCATCTCTGACTAGCTCTTTTGCACCTCCACATTGCTCCCATTGGTCACCTCCACATTGCCCCCATTGTTCAACTCCACATTGCCCCCATTGGTTATCTCCACATTGCCCCTATTGGTTATCTCCACTTTGCCTCCATTGGTTTTCTCCACATTGCCCCCATTGGACACCTCCACATTGCCTCCATTGGTTATCTCCACATTTCTCCCATCGGCCACCTCCACATTGCCCCCATTGACCACCTCCACATTGCCCCCATTGGCCACCTCCACACTGCCCCCATTGGTCACCTCCACATTGCCTCCATTGGCAACCTCCATATTGCCCACATTGGTCACTTCCACATTGCCCCCATTGGTCACCTCCACACTGCCCCCATTAGTCACCTCCACTTTGTTCCCATTGGCCACCTCCACACTGCCCCCATTGGTCACCTCCATTTTGTTCCCATTGGACACCTCCACATTGCCCTCATTGGTCACCTCTACATTGCCCCCATTGATCACCTCCACATTGCCCTCATTGGTCACCTCCACATTGCTCCCATTGGCCACCTCCACATTGCCCCTATTGGCCACCTCCACATTGCCCCCATTGTTCAACTCCACATTGCCCCCATTGGTTATCTCCACATTGCCCCTATTGGTTATCTCCACTTTGCCTCCATTGGTTTTCTCCACATTGCCCCCATTGGACACCTCCACATTGCCTCCATTGGTTATCTCCACATTTCTCCCATCGGCCACCTCCACATTGCCCCCATTGGCCACCTCCACACTGCCCCCATTGGCCACCTCCACACTGCCCCCATTGGTCACCTCCACATTGCCTCCATTGGCCCCCTCCACATTGCCTCCATTGGCCACCTCCACATTGCCCCCATTGGTCACCTCCACTTTGTTCCCATTGGCCACCTCCACATTGCCCTCATTGGTCACCTCTACATTGCCCCCATTGATCACCTCCACACTGCCCCCATTGGTCACCTCCACTTTGTTCCCATTGGCCACCTCCACATTGCCCCCATTGGTCACCTCCACACTGCCCAATTGGTCACCTCCACATTGCCCCCATAGGTCACCTCCACATTTCCCCCATTGGCCACCTCCACACTGCCCCATTGGTCACCTCCACATTGCCCCCATAGGTCATCTCCACATTTCCCCCATTGGCCACCTCCACATTGCCTCCATTGATCACCTCCACACTGCGCCCATTGGTCACCTCCACTTTGTTCCCATTGGCCACCTCCACATTGCCCCCATTGGACACCTCCACATTGCCTCCATTGGTTATCTCCACATTTCTCCCATCGGCCACATCCACATTGCCCCCATTGGCCACCTCCACACTGCCCCCATTGGTCACCTCCACATTGCCTCCATTGGCCCCCTCCACATTGCCTCCATTGGCCACCTCCACATTGCCCCCATTGGTCACCTCCACTTTGTTCCCATTGGCCACCTCCACATTGCCCTCATTAGTCACCTCTACATTGCCCCCATTGATCACCTCCACACTGCCCCCATTGGTCACCTCCACTTTGTTCCCATTGGCCACCTCCACATTGCCCCCATTGGTCACCTCCACACTGCCCCATTGGTCACCTCCACATTGCCCCCATAGGTCACCTCCACATTTCCCCCATTGGCCACCTCCACACTGCCCCATTGGTCACCTCCACATTGCCCCCATAGGTCATCTCCACATTTCCCCCATTGGCCACCTCCACATTGCCTCCATTGGTCACCTCCACACTGCGCCCATTGGTCACCTCCACTTTGTTCCCATTGGCCACCTCCACATTGCCCCCATAGGTCACCTCCACATTTCCCCCATTGGCCACCTCCACACTGCCCCATTGGTCACCTCCACATTGCCCCCATAGGTCATCTCCACATTTCCCCCATTGGCCACCTCCACATTGCCTCCATTGGTCACCTCCACACTGCGCCCATTGGTCACCTCCACTTTGTTCCCATTGGCCACCTCCACATTGCCCTCATTGGTCACCTCCACATTGCCCCCATTGGCCACCTCCACATTGCCCCCATTGGTCACCTCCACATTGCCTCCATTGGTCACCTCCACACTGCCCCCATTGGTCAGCTCCACACTGCCCCCTTTGGTCACCTCCACATTGCCCCCATTGGCCACCTCCACATTGTCCCTATTGGCCACCTCCACATTGCCCCCATTGGTCACCTCCACACTACCCCCATTGGTCATCTCCACACTGCCCACATTGGTCATCTCCACATTGCCTCCATTGGCCATCTCCACCTTGCCCCCAATGTCCACCTCCACATTGTCCCCAATCATTTGTCCACCTCCAATGCCCCTATTGATCCCCCGGTGTCCATCTTCTACCTACTTGGTGGTCCAGCAGCATGGCAGGAGAGGTCTGTGCCTCCTTCTGCACAGGACTCTATTAGCAGCTGGAACTCCTGCGCGGTCCTCTCTCCAGTAAAGGGCTGGGAAATTATGTCATTACTAGAGTGCTAGAGACAGAGAGGGAGCTCAGCTACTAATAGAGGTCTGTGCCAAAGGAGTCACAGACCTCAACTTGTTGTGGGTGCCAGGTGGGGGAGTCATAGGGGGTGGAGTGACGGCCCTGGTCTCAGTTGCTACCCCTATTGTTACGCCACTGTGTTGGGGTTAAAAGATCCGTTTACGTTATTAGGATTTTACAGAATTTACATTCTCCCCTATGGTGCAGTTGTTTCAAACCAGAATATAGCCTGTAGCTTGAAGAACTAAGCATTTAACCCCATGAGTATTGGAAGGGTTTTGTATACAATTCTGGTCCTGGAGGAGTTAAAGGGGAACTATCATCCCTATGCAAGTTTGACTCAGTGTGATCTTCATACAGCAATAACCTTTAATCGTTGTTGTTTTTTTTGTTAAACAATTCATGCTATGGCGAAATTTACATTTTTAAAAATTAGCTGTGGCCTTACTTCAGGTTACAACTCTGCACCCCAACCTGTCAATCTTTGTCTTTTCCCTCCCCAAGTATTGTCACGTTCCAACCTCCTCCGACGAAGCATGAATTGTATAACAAGAATACCGATGATTAATGGTTATCTCTATATTTAGATCACACTGAGGGCAAATTTGTATAGGGGTGATAGTTCCCCTTTAATCCTTCAGTAACACCATAGCAGATATGAGTGATCACCCAGATCTTTGCTGGTACATGCCTTACACTGTGCTGTCAGTCTCAAATCTAGCACAAAGTCTTGAAATTATTAGCCGTGTTGGAGCACTAGTTGCAAATTCATGTCCCGGCTGAGATTTAATTTCACACATTCTCAAAATTCCAGTAAAACTTCAAAATGAATTTGAGTGGCTTGAAAGTCAAGAGAACCTCTGCTATTTTATATTATTTTCTGCATCATGGGTAAAGTACTTCAGTTTTAATTGTGAATAAATGCTATTAAAGGGATAGTACTGTTTTACAAAAAAAAAACAGCTGTGATTAATCTTCATAGTATTTGTGCCATGGAGAGCGTTATTTCAATACTGTCAGAGTTGTAGTTCAAGAGTAATTGAATGATAAAGTATCCCCCTCCCACCCCTTTTACTGATGTAACACTGCTCACCTCAGAGCAGCAAGACTGTCCGGATGGATCACAGAGAGGGACAATGTTCAGCGAGCATAAGGGAAAAACCCGAAAAACCTGTCAAGGGGGGCAGGGTTTTCCTTATGTTCACAGTAAGAAGATTGTCCCTTGCTGTGATCTGTCTGGTCAGGTTACCAGATTCCACATCAGAGGGGAGGTGGCTTACACTAGGTAAAAGGTGCGGGATGGGGATACTTTATCATTCAATTACTCTGAAAGTATTGAAATAATACTCTCCATGGCCTGAATACTATGAAGATTAATCAGAGCTGCTTTTGTTGTGAAACATTATTATCAGTTTAAGTTCATGCAACTTATGCAAGAAACATGCATGTGCTAAAGGGATTTTTCCTTTTGCAGATAGGTATTGAGCACATTCTAATCAAGGAAGACATATACCGGAAGCTTCTTGAATTGAGGAAGAAAAACGAACTTTTACATTACACAGAAGTATAAAATCATTTTACAATAGAACTTCCTGCATTAGTCACATTTGCTATTCCACTCAGACAGATTAGTTAATCCTGATCACGCCAACAAAAAATTATGCGCAGCTCTTTGCTAATCTTGATTTTTCATGCCCAATTCAACAACATCATGCACAAATTTATTCGATAGCGGTTTTCACACTAGAAATAGCAAATTTGCATGTTTCCTACATCCTACCATTTGAGGCAAATTAAATGTACATTTCACCATGAATACATGAATAGGTATTTTTTATTAAAACATGTATATATTTTTTTAATGCGCGATTTATGCGAAGTCATTTCTGTGCTGGCCCAATATTACACACATCGCACAATGGGAAAGATTTATAAAAGTGGAGTTAATCGAAAAGAAGAGTTAAAATGGCTGTAAGATTACCTTTGAAAGTTATAAAGGTATTAAAGTGTTAGTAATGTCCAACAAAAAGTTTTTTTGTATTTAGAAGAGCTTAAAAAGCTGAACTAAATGCAAAAAAAGTATCTCTCAAACTGCTATGGTTTAAGAGATACAGGTGTTTAAAGTTCGGTGTCTCCTACTGACAGCTGTAAAGCTGTCAGCAGGATATTTGTGTCGGTCGACACGGAGGCACTTGAGAAGTGCTGCAATCTCGTTACTTACAAGGAATCCCTTCTTTGGAATGGTCTAAAACGTGTGCCTGGTTTTGAAGCACCCATTTTAGACCATTCCAATGAAGGGATTCCTTGTAAGTAACGAGATCTCGGCACTTCTCAAGCGCCTCCAAGTCGACCAACATGGTTCTCCTGTCAGTAGGAGACACCGAACTTTAAACTCCTTTATCTCTTAAACCATAGCAGTTTGAGAGATACGTTTTTTTGCATTTAGTTCAGCTTTTTAAGCTCTTCTAAATGCAAAAAAAAACCTTTTTGTTGGACATTACTAACACCTTAAAGACAATTTAGGAGGATATAATGCCATGCAGGTAATTTTTTTCTAAAATAGAGTAAGGAAGTTTGTACAAATTGGCTCTGAAAATTTATAAAGAAATGTTGCAATTTGCAACAATTTAGCAATAGAATTTTCACCAAATATTTAAGGCAATGTCTGACATGTTCTTATTTTTTACTATCACCACATTTATACATGTAACTAGAATACTTTATAAATACCAACACTCATAATAAAGAATAAGCATATTTTAAAGATCCAGTCACAAAAACAAACAAGAACACTTTTATAAATCTCTCCCACTGTGCTGTGAATGAATGTAGGCAGAGGCCACACAATAGAGTTATTTCTATAGCACAGCAAGAGATTGGTTTATCCTTGAACAGATCTAATTAGAATACTGTGCCATACGGCTCCACCAAAACAAAAAGTTGAAGGAATCTTAGTGCATAGGCTCCGTAGAATAACATATATATATATATTCAAAGTCAATAAAACAAACTCTCCAAAGAACTATTTACTCATAGAGCTGAGCGAAGAGCAAGAGGTCATCCATTAAGATTCGAGGATAGGCACATGCCACTAAAACAAAGGCAACGTTTTTTAAAGTTAGGGCAGTAAAGTTATTGATTTCTTTGCCTCAATATTCTGTGTTTGCTGATACTGTAATTTCTTTAAAAAGTAATGGAAACCTATCTAGCACAGAACAATATTTAGAATTATGGCAATTGGCTTCAAAGTAGATAGTATGTTGATCCAGGGAAATATCTGAGTGCCATTTGAATTATGAAGGAGTTTTTTTTACCCACTTGGGGCTTAAATGGAAATGGCTTCAGTGTTTTTTTTTTTGTTTGTTTTTTTCCTTTTCTGGATCAACAGGGGTGATTTGGCATGGGATGAACTTGATGGATGCATGTCTTTTTTCAGCCTCATCAGCTATGTTACTATGACTCCAAGTGCTGCATCAGACAGTGACAATAACAACCCACTGCAAACTAGTGGTCAATCTTCTCCAAATCTCCATAAGGGAAAAAGTGAAATTAAAGTTTTTCAGACTTTAAGAAACCTACATTATTATGAAAGAAGTGGGGATGAGGAGGAAGAGAATAATGTTGTGGCTGGTGCTGCTGCGGACTTCTTAATTATTATGGTAATAATGATGATGATTTAGACTATGACTCTCCATTTTTCCTCCCTTCTTTTTCAGATAAAATAGAGAGTGATGATGATTTGTCACAAAAAATAGCTGAAAGGAAAAGGAGCAATATGCGTGTTTATAAACTCTTTGAGTAATCATCTGGAAAGTATGTCGTAATTGTCTTTTAGGAACATCTCAGTCTATGAAATCACCAGTATGGAGATAATCCACTCAAGATCCAAACAGTAAACATGTTGCTGTCTATGTAACAAACATGTGAGAGGGGAAATGAAGATCCCATCTAGACATATCCTTATTGAGATCCCACATGAAGTACAAATATATGTCTGTTTGGGAGATACACCAGCAGCAGCAGCACGTCAGATAAAAATTTGTGAAAAGTCAACAAATGTTTCAGCTGAAATTTTCATGGAACAGTAGCAATCTCCAGCATTTCTGGTGAAAATTTCCAGCCATAGAAAATACATACAATTCTGCCTTGTTGTCAGTGCCAATACATTTCCAGGTAAAGGGTGGTGCCATGTTAACCACAGAAAAAGCTAGAGACTGGTCGAGTAAAAACTGATAACTTTATTGGCTAACATAGTATTTCTAGGATGCAAAACTTCAAGATGCAAGGGGGGGTTATGCACTAAAGAGTGATAAAGTGGCAATGACTTCTCCAGTGATATCACCTCTCTAATTCCTATGCTATTCTATGGAGCCTATGCCCTAAGATTTCTCCAACTTTATCACGCCTTAGTGAATAATCCACTAGGTGTTTTCTTGAGGCACAATAAGAATAAATACACTCTTGAAAATTGTTTTATCATTGCAATTCCACTGGAAGTTAATTTCTTATTAGTATTGTCTAAATAATGAATGTACTAGGCTCCAGAAGAGTCTTTGTAGTTGGCTAAGTAATACAATATTTATTACCTTTTGGATGTTCCAGTGAATGTTAGTCTTTAGCCACAGATGGCTAAGTCTATAGAATGTATGAGTTAACTCTCCAAGCTCCAGAGGGGTGATCAACCCATCACGTGCAACGAGCTTCATAGCCCCATGGCATCATAAATTCCCTGACATGGTTCATGCCACAGTTGAGAGTGTTAAAGTTAGTCATCAGTTTATATTCCCAGATTTTTCTGTCTCTCTGTGTCTAAAATTTCCCACCTTGAAATTTTTAGCGCTGTGACCAGTTTTGCAAAAATGTTGACCCACTGGGGTGTCTCTTTTCTTCTTCACACTAGACCTATGAGAATTCATCCATTTTCTAAGGGTTAATCCTAACTCACCTACATATAGTCCTGTGTTGGGACATTTTACGCATATGATGAGACAAACAACATTAGATGAGACACAGGAGAATTTGGCCTTGATGTTGTGGTTTTGGTGGGAATGTGTTATGGACACCTTATCAGTCATACAAATATGTGCCCAGGTTCCACAGGTGTCTTGTGGACGGGAGAAGTACCATTCAGTTGCATTCTTAAGAGAGTTCTTCACCACCAGTTGTTTCAGTTTTAGAGGGCTGTTTATAAAAGAGGATTAGAGGTTTGGGGAATATTCTTTGTAATCTGTCATTAGTATGTAGTATTATTTGGGACTCTTTTGAGATTGTGTGCAGTTTTTCAAGCTGGGGCTTATAGGTAACAAGAACTCCTCCTCCAATTTGGCCATAAATTGGTTGGCGAATTGTGGCACCATTCATGTTCCCACAGCATTTCCTGTCTTTTATATGTATAAGTCTTGCCCAAATGGGAAATAACTATGCATTAGTATAAATAATATATATTAGCTGGAGTACAGGTTCTGTGGGTATGTTCTCTCGCTCTAGGAATGCTTTGCAGGCTGCGAGGCCATCTTCATGTGGAGTGTTGGTGTAGAGTGATTCCACATCCATAGCGGTTAGAATGGTTTCCCTTGGCATGGAGCCAAGGTCAGATAGTTTGTTTAAGAGATTGGTTGTGTCCTTTATGTAGCGGAGTGTTTTTGACCAAAAATTTCAGAATACTCTCCACTCAGAGAAATGTTCTGAGAGTGTACCAGTTCAAAATATTATCGGCCTTCCAAGATTCCCTTCCTTGTGTATTTTACGAAGCATACAGAAGTGGAAGTGGTCTCTGGTATTAGAAGGGAGACCTTTCATGATTTGTAAGCTCTTTTGCCCAGTCACATGTGGGATCTTCAAATAGTTTGCTGTAGTATATTTCATCTATAAGTTGGCTATGGGTCTCTTTTTTATCATTTGCTGTGTTTATAATCAATACTGAACCAGCTATGCCTGTTTAATTACAATTTTTTTGTGCTTTAATGATTTATTGCTTTTAATGCCTTGGTAGTTAGGTTGTGTGCCAGTTTGTATTGTTGTGTACTTGATGTGATTTCTGAAGATCTATGTACCTGTCCAGTGTGTGTTTATTCCTGGCAGTGTGGTCCATGTGGATTTTTTTTGTAGGTGAGTTGTATTGGTGATATTGTTCTGTGGTTTGAGGTGATTCATTGTTTTCTTTGTCATGAAAGAATTCCTTGAACCGAAGCTTTCTGAAGAACTCCTCTAGGTGGTCTTAGCTCCACCCATGGCCACTCCCCTGCTCTTCACATGACCCTGCTCCCAATCTCATCTATTTATTCCAGGCACAGGAAATACCCTTAACCTATAACAAGCATGAACAATGCATTGGAACTCTCCCCTCAGATGTGGAATCTGGTCTCTTAAGCGGACAGATCAAAGCAAGGGACAATCTTCTTACTGCGACCATAAGGAAAACCCTGCCCCTCTTGACAGGTTTTTCCCTTATGCTCACTGAAGATTGTCACTCTCTGCGATCCATCCAGACAGTCTTGCTGCTCTGAGGTGAGCAGTGTTACATCAGTAAAAGGGGCGGGAGGGGGATATTTTATCATTCAATTACTCTTGAACTACAACTCTGACAGTATTGAAATAACACTCTCCATGGCCCAAATACTACGAAGATTAATTTGAGCAGCTTTTATTGTGAAACATTACTATCCCTTTAAGGAAAGGTCACTTATGGACTGCTGTTTGTTAAGGGGTTAAGAAAATAAATATATTTTATTACTTTTGGAGTGCAAATCTAGTTCTGCAGTACAGCACCAGTCTTAAACATTATTATGAACGTAAACCTCACACCATTTTGTTTCTTCAGTGCAAGCTTGAGAAAATAATTGGTTTCTTATCAGTTCTACATATGTGACCAGGGAGTAATGTGACTTTTTTGAGTCATAAAGCAGTAGAAAGACTGTAGTCTAATAGACTAAAAGCATTAGCTTTGGTAAAATCCATTTGCATTCCCTGTTGGCTTGGACATGTACTGACATAGCAGTGATGCCATGATATAATAACCTATTGGATTATTAGAAATTGCTTTCAGACATGACCTTTTTCAAGGTTTCTGTAGAAATGTAAAAAGAGCATAAAAATAATTGTAAAAAACAGAGTGAATGCATTTTTAGTACTTTAAGATCTTGGAACAAAATCTTCATACTTTATTATCTTGAGAGTCAGAGTCCATTTTCAATAAAGTTTATGTATTACAAAATTGGATAGGTTCTGTAGGTGCATACTGATATAGAAATGAATCATTCGAAAAATGGTCAGGTCTAGTACAAAACAGGATAGGCCGTTCAGCTGTCCCCATTTGGTGGTGTTCTCCGTGACCTCAGCAGCGACAGTACAAAGAGTGACGTGCAAAACCATCAACAGCAACAGAACAACGATACTCAATGTAACCCTCGTAAAGCCAGGGATTTTTATAATCCAACTGTTAAAAGGGCAGCACACACAAACAAACGCACATTACATAGTGTTAACCCTTTGAGTGCCAGAGGGGTATGCAAGGTATTGCAGAGCACATTTAGGCTGCGATTCATCAAACTGCAGAAAAAGTAGCATATCAAATATGCTGCTCTTCTCCAGCACCTTGCAGCGATCATTGATGGATACCTTCGGGTATTCATCAATAATTTGTTATGTTTTCCTGCTTTGCGTATGCGAATCAGGGAAAATTGCATTAACACTTTGAGTGCCAGAGGGGTACGGAACGCATTGCAAAGCAATGCGTTCTGTACCCCACTGGCGTGCAAAGGGTTAATAGGCCAGTCAGGCTATAAACTTAAGCAGAAGCAAAAATGTGCATGCACGTGTTCACCCTATACGGTGTAAAGGGATCCGCCAGCTTCAAGCTGGTGGATCAAATTGGTGGATCTATCTGGCCATTGCTTATTAATGAATAATTAATAATAATAATCCAACAGTTGCTGAATGGGCGAATGGTTAATGCGCAAAGAAATCCTCCGATTTTCTTGCTTATTAAGCCATTCGAATGTTGATGAATCCCGACCTTAATTTGTTTTAACCCTTTAAGGGCTAAAGGGATGAGCAGAGCATTGCTTCATAATGTGTTACATACCCTTCTGGTCCTTCAAGGGGTTAATATTGCATATGTTTTAATTTTCATTGTACCACAGCATATCCCAGAAAATGAATCCTAAATACTTCCAACTACGTGATGCATGTTTGACTATTTACCAACTCAGCCTGAGATTAACCCTTTGAGATCTAGAGGGGTATGCAAGGCATTGCAAAGCAATTCAAAAGGCATTCAAAGGGTTAAATCTATTGATACATGTATTCCATATAATGATTTGCTAGGATGTTTGTCACGTGCAGTCATGCAGAGTAGAAACTGCCCGTGCTCGAGCTGTCTCTACTGTGCATGATTGCATCGCGTGAGTGAGGCAACGCAAGACTGCATTGAGTGGAGCAGTAAGGTAGCGGCCTCTTAACCCTTTGAGTGCCAGAGGGGTACCCCTCTGGCACGCAAAGGGTTAACGTTACCCGGACCTTGGCCCATGTATACGGGCTTTTACACTAGTATATATATATATATATATATATATATATATATATATATATATATTATAACCCCTTTCTTCTAGAAATGTATCTAATCCTATTCATGTATCTGACATCCCCACATCCTTAGATATTACACATCTACCAAGTCTTGATGCTGAAACCTGCTTTCATCCACTATAAAGGGGTGGCCCTTAGCTAGGCATTGTAATTAAAACTTGACTTGAGAGACACTTATATTGACTTTGCAGTACAATATTTTAATATCCCATCTTAGGTATCATTTTTCTAGAGTTAATTAAATTGTCTGGATAGATGTTCTTCATATTTCAGTTCTTCCATTCCTTTAATTATTTTTGTTGCTTTTTTCTGTACTCTCTCCAATTCTAGAATATAATTTTTATGTTGTCCAAAAATGTACTGCATATTCTATTTCATGACTTGCCAGTGATTTGTACAGTGGCAAAATGATTCTGTCTCCATTAATACCCCTTTTTATGCAAGATAATATTTTATTTGCTTTTGCTATTGCTGTTTGGTACTGATCTCTATCGCTAAGGGTGACATTTACAGATAATCCAAGATGATTCTATCAATTTCTTCTGGAATGTTCCCATAAAGTTCGTACATAGCGTGCTGATTTCTACTTCCCAAATGTAGAATGTTTGTTTCCTCATTTTCCATTTGTTTGCTTAATCTACCATTTTATGCAAATCCTCATGAAGAAAACAAACAGCCTCCTCTGTGTTTATTACCTTATTACACTGAGGTACTCAATTCTGACCTCTAAATTTGTGAAAATCCCATTTACAACAACACACTGTTCCTTATCCTTCAACTCATTTTCAATTCAATTATACAGATTATCGACTAGACCTAATTTCCTTAATGTATAGGCTGACCTCCTGTGTGGCATCATATCAATTGCTTAGGAAATGTCTAGATATAAATGTATTGCTTTCCATGAGTTAATTCTTCTAGAAGCTCAAAGGATTTCATAAGCAGGAGCTATTCATTATAGAAAAGTGAATTAATAGTAACATAGTTGATGAGGCTGAAAAAAGACATGTGTCCATCAAGTCCAGTCCATGCCAAAAACACCCCTGTTGATCCAGAGGAAGGCAAAAAAAAAGCCCTCTGGAGAAATTTCTAATTTAGCCCCAAGTGGGTAAATAAATTCCTTTCTGACTCCAAATGACAGTCAGATATTTCCCTGGATCAACATCCTATCTGCATCGAACCCATCTGTCATAATTCACAATATTGTTCTGTGCTAGATAGGCATCCATTGCTTGTATGAAAGAAGTTGCATTATCTGCAAGTACAACATCCTGAGTCAAAGAATGCCGTAGTTTTACCGCCCTTACTGTAAATAATCCCTGCCTTTGTTTTAGTCGAAAGTGCCTTTCCTCTAGTCTTAATGGATGACCTCTTGTTCTTAGCTCAGCTAAGATTATGTTTATTTATATAGCGCCAAATGTTTACACAGCACTTTACAATTTTAGGGTTAAGACAATACAGGGTTACAAATACTTTGCAATTTGAAACAAGCATGTTTAAAACAGGACTATAACTGAGAGAATCTGTTTCATTTCCTTTCTGAAATAAAGCCACTACATTAGCTTTGTGCCATTCTTGTAGTGTACAAAGGGTGAGATGTTCAAAAAGTTGTATTAACTGAAATTGTCTGTAATCAGCATAAAAAAGTTATTACACCATGGTCCATCAATTCTCAGGCGTGTTGCTGTAATTTTTTGCATCCATTCCACCATCTCCATCAAAGAGAAAAAGCAGTCCTTAAAAGTGGGTGTGGTTTAATCTACCATCAAATTGTAAGGAATATTCAGAAAAAAAATATTCTTTTTGGCTCCACTCAGTAGTACCCCCAGGCTCTTAAATACTAAATTTTCTGCTTTGCGCCTTGGTTTCTAGTGTTTCATCTTCCATTCCATCTTGGAGTTCTTGATTCAATCTCCATCGGCCTTTTTGGCATTGAGTGTCCTCCCATACTGTTGTGACTTTGATATATCTATGACATCGATCTATCAAAACCAGCTTGCCCCGACCTGTCGAGTTCCGCTCCATACTTTTTACTTTGCCTCTATACTTTTCACCCCCTGTCTTACCCTCCTCTTCCCTCCTCTTATTTTCATCCTGTTTCTCAAGCTTATAGGCATCCACATATTCCAGGCTTTGCCATTACCTGCACTATAAAGAGCTAAGATATATTTCGATCCTTCCACTACACATATTCTACCCCCTATTTTCATCTAGTGTATGATAATTCAGCTTCATCCCTTTTCTGGATGTCCCCACTGTTGATGTCACAGAAATCAATATATTTGTGACGTAAAGATACTCTTTTCCCTCTTTTCCTATTTCTTATGTAGTGGGGTTCTTCTCACTTAATCTAGTAGTTGGTCTAATACAGCCTTTTTTTCTTTTCTCATGTAGAATTGTACTTACCTCTTTTTTACTGTACGTACATTATCTGTCATTGTTAAGTGAATGATGCATGACTCTATTCCTGTCTTTTTCTTGTTGTATGCCTTTCAATTCTCAATAAAGCTTATTTCAAAACAAAAAAAAAATATTCTTTTAACAGACAATTTTTTCCCCGACAAAATAAAAATTCTCTAAACTTGGAGAAGACAAATTAAACTACTGTTAGTAGGAGTGAGAAGCCATATAATAGAGTTAACTGGTAAAAAAAAAAAAGTCTGAAAATTTGCATTTCAAAGACAAAAAGAAAGACAATTTTTAACATCAGAAATTTTATAGCAATGTTCATCAAAATTCTTCTTACCTTTATTTTGTAGTTCTTTAGGCACATTTTCAAACATGACAGATTTAAGTCTGAAAATATTGTCCTTCTTTTACCACCAACTCCTGATCTGACAATTTTTTCATTAATGAAGATTTTTTTAACATCTCACCCCAAGTTCATGAAGAATCATTGGGTGATTAGCACCAGTTTCTTTTCCACTCTAATTTTTGCCAAATCTTTCCTTGACCTCTTCTTGTGTTACATCATTAACCTTCTTAGTGCTAGAATGGTACACAGGGTATTGCTTTTCAATATATTGTGTATGCCTCTGGTAATGATATGGTTGCACTCAATAGCTGAAGCTTTATCCTTTGTTCTACATTGGTATATACAAAAGAAAATAATTTGTTCACCCCATCAGCCTCGCTAATCGATGTACTCATCTCATTTTTGAAAAGCCATCGCTGTCCTTTTTAAATTTGGTTATTTTTAAGTTTTGTTTTTCCTAACATAATTGCCTTTTGAAAATGTTGTTGCACATCCTGAATTTCAAGAAATATTACCCCCTTAGGACTTATATAATCTAAATACCAATTTTCCCCCTTTCAAACATTTGTATTTGACCACTTTGGTTGTAAAGTACTATATATACAAATTTGTTCCCTAAGGGTATATCATGTTGAATATATTTCTCCAACCTAGTTCTGCATTCTGACAATTGTTCTGCAGTTTTTTCCTTTTAATAATTAATTCCAGTTTAGTTTGTTACATGGAGGCTTTAAACAAATTATCTATTTGGCTCTCTGTAAAATTTCTACTTTACATACTGTTTGTGATTATAATTATTTGAAGACTATATGCAGGTGCAATACATTGCTTCACAATTCACTGCACAATCCTCAGATCCTCAAGGATTTAACGTTTAAAACCAATGGCTTGCTGATTTAGAACCATTTCTATGTTACTTTAGATACATCCAATTGCTCTACTTTCTTTATACAATAGAAACAGAAGTCAGCACATCACGACATAAAGCATTTTCGTCTCCTAAAATCATTCTCTTTCTGAAATGAAATATGTAAGAGACAAGTTGAAAAGTTCCTTGAAGAGTTGAACAGTCCCTTTATCTGTGGAAAAAATGGATAGAATAGAAAAGCTGGAAAAAAAGTCTTCTTTTCACAGTGTGAAAAGAGAAAGCTTTAAAAGGTAAAAAAATAAAAGGCAGTGGTTCCTGGAATGTTTTCTGCACAGTGGGGAAGATGCTGTTCTATACACTTTTAAATTTCTTAAGGTTGATCAAAGAATACCTAAGTGTTACATAATTTATGAGACAAAGGTAACTTACTGTACTGTTTTTAAGCATAGAATACTTTGATCTAAGTACCCAGTGGGTGCCTTAATGACAGTTCTCTGCCTGTTTACACTGATGTTGCAAGATTGTTTTGAAGACACTCTAGGATTCCATGCAATATTTATATGCATCTTCAGTCCCTGAAATTATATTTGTAGACCATAAATATAAATATGCTGATGTGAAAATTTCAACAAGCAAATTACATACATGTTCTTCTTTGTTTGTAAACATAATAATCAGTAAGATGTTTGATTTTTGAAAGAAAAGGTTTGGAAGCACCAGTGATTATAATTTTGAAATAAGTGAGTTTGTATTGTTCAGATACAAATTGTATCTTTTACCAGTCCTTGGCTGTCCTACTTCTCGAAGAGATAAAACAAGAAGATCAGAACGGTTGAGGGCAGGAAGGATAAATGTGAAGTTTTCAGTGTCAAGTAGCCAAGTCAAAAATACAGGGGTACTATATTTCCACGGAAAAAATGAACCCTTTGAATGCAAGAGGGGTATTCTGCAGTGCAACTGACACTAATCTAGTACTCAAGAGATAAAAGGGACACTGTGACTGAAAACTTTAGTGACCTCAAGAGCACTTTCAAAAAGAACCTGCAGGTTATAATAATTTGTTTAGTAAACTAGTCTGAGTTTTTTAGATACATAAATTGTGCTAATTAACCCTTTGTGTGCCAGAGGGGTACGCAACGCATTGCTACAATAACGTTTTTATTTTTTTGCAAGCCTATTTTTTTTTTTGTTGTTTTAAAGCACAACCTCTGAGGGAAAAAAAAATGCACTACTGGCGTACTGCCAGCAGGTCATGTCATGTTGGCCAGTGGCCAGTGGCCATTGTAAAAATGCCCTGATGTAGATACAGACTTTGCAACTGCTGTTCTTGTAGCTGCTGCTGAGTTGTTTAAATAGCATGATGATTATGCAGCTCACAGGGAATGGGATCAACAACAGCGGTATTATGGGTCATGGGTGATGAAGGTTCCACTTGCCATGACTAGCTCCAGTGAGGCGCCTGAGGTAGTAGCAGCACTATAACTAGCCCTACCACTTCAGGTATATGTGGAGAAAAGAAGAAGTTGACCACTAATGTTTCTCCACATGCTCCTGCTCCAAAATCATGGGTGTGTTGAGAATAGAAATGTTTTTCTTTAGAGCAGGAATTGTGCCTCTCACATCAACAACTGCAATGTGTACAGTGAAAATAAGGGAAGGACTGTTAACAATGGGTACATCTGCACTCACATGAAACATCTGGCACAGCTTTATCCAAACACCATGACACATAGAATACCCAATGTGACACATGACAACTTGCAGACAGTTTAATAGTAATGATGAACCCTCCCTGCCACCTGCTTAGCATATTCTGCAGGATGGAATCTCCTCAGATGCCACTTGATGCCTTACTTGCGATTTTCTTCCACCACGCTGCTGTGTGTGGTCAGTGCACCATACAGTGTGCAATGGGTGGACACGAACTGCCACATCCTGACATCAACAGAATGGCTATCACTTGGCGGCTTAGGTAACAATCAACAAGGTAGATTAGCAGAAGATGTAGTTACCCTAGAGCAGAAGCTAATTTCAAGCTACTTGTTTCATTCATCATCAAACTTTCAGCCTCTGACTAGGTTTCTCTATTCTTGCTCCTCTTTGATCTCCTTTCTGCAGACTCAGGGAGTACAACAACAGCAGTGGTCGATTTTTGTGGTGGGTGTTTGTCTTCAACATGTTTTACAATAATGTCATGGTGTCTGTGTTTCATGTGTTTTATCAGGGTGGCTGTGCCAAGGTGTGTTCCCTCCTTTCCTCTTCTCACTAACGTGTCACAAATTGTGCACAGTGCCATTGTTGATGACTGCATTGGGCCTCCTCCAAGAGAAGGATAGTCCCACACCCATGACTTCAAGTGGTAGGGGAAAGGTGGAGAAGAATGACCTCTTTCTTCTTCTACTACACATTACTCTTCACTGGCTGGGGCACATGATGATGTTGCTGCTGTTGTTGCTACTGCCACAGAATCTGCACTGCAGATGGGACCAGAAGTATTGCTACAGATGGAAAGTGGAACCTGTCCTAGTCCCACATCACTTTTTGACCCCATTCCCACTGTGTCCATGGTGCTCTGTGGCACACTAGCCTGATCCTCAGCATCCTGCTGCCCTTGCAACTCAGAAGCATCAGGAGTTAGAGCAGTTGCACACTCAGCAAATTCCAAAAGCTCACTGCTGGTGTCTCACATTCCTTTTCAGCTTGTGCTAAAAAGGCCATCAATGTCTCTTCCACCGCAGCTTCTCCACCATCATGATCATCACCACCACCACTAGTCCCTCCGTGCTGCTGCTCTATTACAGATATCTCACTGGTTGGAGGAGGTGAGGAGAAATGTGACAGAGGTCCCCTATGTCACACTTGCCATTTCTTGGCGACCTGAAGAAGGCAGACTGGTAGCACTAGAAGCATGCACAGGCAGCTGAGCTGTGCTCCTGGTGATTGTGGTATTATTGCTGCTAGGCAACAATTCTTCTTTCATCAGGATCATGTTCCACCTGGACAATGCAGAGAGAGGAAGGGGACTCCCAGGGTCAGGGAAATGTTGCGGGCTCCCTTGACTGATATTCTGGATGCTCTGCATTGCTTCCCCTAACACACTACTAACTCTAGTCCGACCAGCTGCTTCGCCATCCCTGTTATTAACATTAACACCAACCACATCAATTTCAGCCCCTGAGTCTTCCTCCTCACAGTCACTGTATGATGATCACCCCCTCCTTCACTCCTAACACTAATAAGCTGCTGGACCTTCTTATTACTAGTACTAGTGGAGGGACTGCTTGGGGATAGCAAGTGTGTCTTAGGGTCCCCTGCTGTCGCACTTGGCATCATCTTCTTCTTCCCCTCCTCCAGAGAATCATAAGACACACTGACAGCAGGTTCAACACTAGCAGCAGGTTCAGCACTGACAGCAGGCCAGATTTTGGAGATCTTATTGCATAGGCTCCATAGAATAACATAGGAACTGGAGAAGTGATATCGCTGGAGAAGTTATCTCTGATTTTCACCTCTTAATCATGCCTTAGTGCATAACCCCCAAGGTGTCAATAGCCCCTTTAAAGCGATGACTTTTACATTTTTTCCCATATGGTATGGTGCAGTTGGTTTATCCAGTTTGTTGTACATCAGCTTCCCGAATACTGACATGTGGAAATGAAGATGAGGGAAGTGGAGGAAAAGGGGGATGATGGCTGCAGTTGTGGTAAAAGCTGTAAGAAGATGAAAAGTGGGTTTTGGAGGATGACATTTTGAGGGAGAGGATGAGGGGGCATGAAGGGTTAAAAAAATAGGCAAAGAATAAGAAGGAGCATGGAGAGAAATGCAGCTGGTCCTGAGAAGGAAGGGTATCTAGCGCCACCTGCTGTGTAATGACACAAGAGATGCTAGTGGGAGGAGATGTATCTTGTCAGGGATAATTTTTGTGGAATGAAGCAGGGAAATGAAGAAGGTAAAAGGGTGGAGAGGTAGAAAGAGAACAATTAGGGAATATGTGGGGAATATGTGGGGAGGAGCTATGGTTATTTCTGTACTATATCCAGGGTCAGATTTACCATTAGGCTCCATATGTTGAAGGGAGCCTCAGCTTTGCTGGCCACACCTACATTATCCCTGATCCAGCCTATATACCCCTTTATTGGCTAGCAATCAATAGATCAAAAACTTTTTTATGCTTCACTTCCATTTCACCTCCCTTACTCTGCTCCCTCTCCGTCCTGTCACACACTTTCCCTCTCCCTCCATCCTCTACTCCCCTCTATACCCCCTCTGTGCTCTGTGACTTTTTGTTTTCCAATAAAGCTTTTTTGAACAGAAAAAAATAAACGTTTTTATGCTTGTATATGTACAAGTGCAAGCATTTCATGTATAACAATATCCTTAAATGTAAATTTATAATACAATATTCACATATTGGTCAAAGTCTTCATGTAAAAAATTACACCCAGAAAATAATATAGTAACATAGTAAATTAGGTTGAATAAAGACACAAGTCCATCAAGTCCAACCTTCTCTTCATACCCCAGTAATTGTATAGCTATCCTGCTACCAATTAAGTTAGTCTTTCTCAGACCTTCCTGATCTGCCTACTAATAAACAGTATAACTCTGTATGTTCCCTTTTGAAAGAAATGTATCTTATCTTCTCTTAAATGTATCCATTGTATCTGCCATAACCACCTCCTTGGGCAATGAATTCCACAATTTAACAGACCTTACTGTAAAAAAACCCTTCCTCTGCTGAAGTCTAAACCTCCTTTCCTCTAATCTCAAGGGGTGTTCCCTGGTCACCTGATCAGGCCTTGGAATAAATAACTCACAGCAGAGATCCTTGTATTGACTGATCATATACTTGTACAATGTGAAAAGGTCTCCTCTTAGTCGTCTCTTCTCTAGAGTGGTACCACAGCATCCTGGCTGAGAACCAGGAGAGATAGATGCAATAAGGTGTGATAAAGCAGAGATGGCTTCCCCAGTGTGGTAAACTCTCCAGTTCCTCTGTTATTTTATGGATCCAACACTCTAAAGCAGTGATTCTAATCTCCAGTCCTCGGGGCACACCAACAGGTCATGTTTTCAAGATATCCCTAATTAATCACAGGTGGATCAATCACAATGACTGAGCCACTAATTACTCACCTGTGATTAAGCAGGAACAACCTGAAAACCTGCACTGTTGGTGTGCCCTGAGGATTAACGTTGAGAAACACTGGTCTAAAGTATCTCTAACTTGAGAGATCTTAATGCATTAGCTTAGTAGAATAATGTAACTGAAGAGTTTACCACACTGGAGAAGTAATCTCCAGTTTATCACTTTTTAATCATACCTTAGTGCATAAC
Organism: Rhinophrynus dorsalis; assembly: GCA_037306005.1. Lineage (NCBI taxonomy): Eukaryota > Metazoa > Chordata > Amphibia > Anura > Rhinophrynidae > Rhinophrynus > Rhinophrynus dorsalis. The sequence goes on from CM074723.1 coordinate 24,950,643, forward strand.
GCCCCAAATATCAAGTAATGTCTGCCTCTTAACCAATATTTGAATTCAGTTAAAATCTGGTACTCAACAAATTTAAGGAGTCCAGGGGATGCACTAAGGCAGTGGTTCTCAACTCCAGTCCTCAGGACCCACTCACAGGCCAGGACTTAGGGATTTCTCTGCTAGAGCACAGGTGTGTTGATCAGAGGCTCATTCACATTTATTAACTCACCTGTGCTCTAACAAAGAAATCATCAAATCCTGGCCTGTTAGTGGGTCCTGAGGACAGGACCTGAGAAACACTGCACTAAGGTGTGATAAAGAGGTGATAAAGAGGTGAAAACTTCTCAATGGAGATACATTCTCCTGTTCCTGTGTTACTCTATGGAGCCTGCTATGATTTCTACAGTAGGAGAGATCTTAGTACATTGAATCAATAGAATAGCATAGAAATTTGAGAAGTGATATCACTGGAGAAGCCATGTCCACTTTATCGCCTCTTTACCACACCTTAGTGCATAACCTGCCTGGTCTCACTTTCTTGAATAAATTGTTATGGGCACTTTGGGCATTATGTATAAAAGCAAAGTGAATTAATTATCGGATAAACCAAGTACATCACAGGAAACCAAGAAACATTCCAATTGATCTAAAGGGGCCTTATTTAATCCCATGATTTTGTTGGAGACCTTTAACATTTAAAGGGTTAAAATATGATAAAAGTGCCATGATTTGCCCCAGAATTCCTCCAGATTTGTTTTATATACAAGGTCTTTTGAGTGCTATGTATTTCTGTTTGCTTCTATGTTGTTATGATGCATTTTGGCTACATTTATCTAGGGACAAAGGGATAAATACTCAGATACATTCTCTTGTATTTCCATTTCTTTGCCATTTGTAAGTTGATCAATGAAATTGGACTTTTTATCAATATATCTATACAATGGTCAGTTCGCTCATGTGAACTGTTGTTTTGCAGTATTTTTGGGTGGAGATGGAGAACCCATAATAAATACTTTTTTAATGTTTCCCAATGATATTAATTTTCCACTATTCACATTTCAATGAAACTCAAACCTGTAGTTTTATGGGGAGATGTTAACCCACTGAAGACTGGAACCTAGTGTACCCCTCCAGTCCTTAAAGGTTTAAAACAAATTATTTCAGTAAAAAGAAGACGTATTGTTCAACAGATGATAATTCCAATCATAGACTATGGGGACGTAGTATATGCTCCTGTGCCACAAATCCATCTTGCTAAAATTGACACTCTGTATAACTCATTATACCGCTTCATCCTTCAATGTAATTACACAACCCATCATTGTGATATGTATGAAGATCTAAATTGGCTAACACTCAAATCTAGACGTCTCCTTCACCTCTTTTGCATGGTTCATAACCACTTCTTTAGAAAACTACCACACTACCTGAGCAGTATGCTCACTCCAGATCTCCATACTAACTATAACCTCCACTACCCTGCTAACAGCTCACTGACTATTCCAGACTACCTGAGCAGTATGATCACTCCAGATCTCCATGCTAAGTATAGCCTCCATTCCACTTCTAACAACTCACTGACTATTCCACACTACCTGAGCAGTATGATCACTCCAGATCTCCATAATAGCTATAACCACCGCTCCACTGCTAACAACTCACTGACAACTCCACACTACCTGAGCAGTATGATCACTCCAGATCTCCATACTAACTATAACCTCCACTCCACTGCTAACAACTCACTGACTATTCCACAGTACCTGAGAAGTATGATCACTCCAGATCTCCATACTAACTATAACCTCCACTCCACTGCTAACAACTCACTGACTATTCCACAGTACCTGAGCAGTATGATCACTCCAGCTCTCCATACTAACTATAACTTCAGCTCCACTGATAACAACTCACTGACTATTCCACACTACCTGAGCAGTATGATCGCTAAAGATCTCCATAGTAACTATAACCTCCACTCCACTGCTACCAACTCACTGACTATTCCACACTACCTGAGCAGTATGATCACTACAGATCTCCATACTAACTATAACCTCCACTACTAACAACTCACTGACTATTCCACACTACCTGAGCAGTATGATCACTCCAGATCTCCATACAAACTATAACCTCCACTGCTCACAACTCACTGTATACCACATTTTAAGAAAGAAGACTGTTGATCTGCCTTTTCCTTCAGAGTTCCGAAAGTTTGGAGTAACCTGAGAAAATCAGATTTATGCAAATGCGCAACTCTTGCTGTAAACACTTCAGGACATTCTTGAAAATGAGAGAAATCTCAACGTATTCTTCCTGGTAAAACATTTTCGAAATGAAAAATAAATAAAAAGATATGCTTCAATCTTTTTTATTAATAATGTGATGACATCGCTTGATGACATCTCTTTAATCATGGATTTGACCGGTTGTATCATCTCTACTTGGTGTAGGTACCCATGTAGAGTATGTCATTTGATAAGGATGAAAAGAAGTGACATGATTGATCTCATTAACAAAAACTGTGCAAGTTTAGAAACGTTTAGTTCATAAGCTTACTTCAGTCTATGGCACTTAAAGGGATAGTAATGGTTCATGATAAAAGCAGCTCTAATTAATCATCATAGTATTTGGACTTTGGAGAGTGTTATTTCAATACTGTCAGAGTTGTAGTTCAAGAGTAATTCAATGACAAAGTATCCCCCTCCCGCCCCTTTTACTGATGTAACACTGTTCAGCCAGATCAGAAGGGAGGTGCCCAGGTAGACTGCAGAGAGGGACAATCTTCAATTAAGATAAGGGAAAAACCTGAAAAACTTGTCTAGGGGGGCAGGGCTTTCATTGTTCTCATAGGAAGAAGATTGTCCCCTGCTGTTATCTGTCTGGTCTATGGACTGCATT